>CM022705.1:54313613-54738613 GCA_012295165.1 Asparagus setaceus | reverse complement strand
CAGGCGTAACGCAAGTAAAAAAATTTTGAATTTTGAAAATGATTGTCCATATCCACTCCTTATCTAATACACAAATGTACACTGCCGGATATAGATACGGACATATCTGCAAGTACAGATATTTTTGTGCCCCTAATTCGAACCTATTCAGGGAAGTGGATTGATTCAGAGTAGTTAAAATAAACCCTATCCGACTACTTCTCCTGTTTAAGTTTTTTGAAACATGCAACTCTGGTTAGTCTCGAGCATGAATCGTACCGAACGCTTCTAATGCCGAAAGTTCTCTATAACCTTCAACAATCGAGGTGTCAACTGTCAGTAGAAAATAGGTAGATTGTTAGAATATGAACTTATTGTATTGGATGTATAAGACGTGCTCTCTGATATGACTCGCACTCGTGAGAGCAACAAAGATTCAAATTCAACTAATCATTTGGGAAATGCAAGCAAAACAAAACAAAAGAAAGAAAACAAAAGAAAGAAACAAAGGAAGGGAAGGAAAGGAAGATGGGTGACTTGGTCAAAGCGGGCGATCCGGAAGGTACGGGTCTCGAAACCTGGCTGTCATGGGAATCCAACCCGACAGCATCGGTCGGGTCTTAGCCGGTTCGCGGGGGATGTGGGCCCTACCAAACGTGGACCGTAGCCCAAAAAAATAAAAAAATAAATCCTTACCAACACCTCCATTATAAACCTTGACCACTGCTATGGTTGATTTTTTTTTTTTTTTTTGCATTTTTTAAGGGAACCATGTCTTTAATAGTGTATAAATGACTATTAAGAGGGAGTAATAGGACACTTAAATTTAGAAGACGTTGTCCCCCTCTCTAAACCCTATTCTTGTTAGGTCTAGAATCTTTTATGAAAATATAACAACTATTAGCCACTTGAGATTATTTTGAGGAAAAAGACGCGGTCTTGTACATGACAATGTAGATTTAAGTGTGCAACTTGACTTGGGCATAGGGGTGCTAAACTATATCAGTATCTGAGCCATATCCGTTATACGGATATGGTTACTTAAAGCTATAACCGATAGGATATGGTCATGGATATGGTTTTAAAATGTAATATCTGGATTCATATCCGAATACATATTGGTCATACTGTTACAATAGTTTTAATCCTTAGATTTTGGATTTGAGGTTAATTTTGATGATCAAGATGTCTAATCTTAGCTTTTCAAATATAATGAACATATTGATGAACTCTTTTATATCACATGAACTATATTTTTTTAATATTATCTAGATTTCTCATATCCGTTTTATATCCGCATGCATATCTGCTTATATATCCGCATGTATATTCATAGGTGGATTCAAGGTGGGGGCAGTGGAGGCGGTGGGGGCAATTGCCCCCACTGATCTCGTAAGATTAATATTTAATATTAGGCACTTATTTTCAAATTGCCCCCTCAATATTTGATCTTATTGACCACGTAGCCAAGGGTTTTGAAAATAAATGACTACGACCAAACTCAAATCATGTGCCATTTGTTTTGTTTTAAAGAGATTTAGCTGATTTGATCTGTCTATAAGCTCAAGTAGGACTTGAGCTTAGTCTCCTTGTTTTAAGAGGCAAATTCTATAAAAGCAAGTGAATTGGCCTTATGTGCAAACAAAGTTCACTATTTGGAATACATGTATAAAATAATGTACTATGAGATTTAGAAACTTCTTGGGAAAAATAAAATTTCTAAAATTTGACAAAAAAGATATGAATCCTCCAATTAGATGGTAATTAGAGAGTATTCAATTCTCATAATCCTAAATTTGACAGAGAAATGACAGAAAAAGTTGTTAAAATTTGTTAGGTTTATCCACATAATACAATGTCATTCTCTTATAATTTTGGTATACACAGTTAATAACGAGAGATTAGTATGGAGATATATAGATGCTCAAGACTGCATGTCATCTTCTAGGTTTGGTATCTAGTTATAGGACATTCAACTTTGAACATAAATTTAAAATGCTTGTTAGTGAACACCCAACTTGTACTTAAATATTAATTCGGTCAATTAAATTGCAGCCTTTTTAAAACTAAATTTAATCATGGAAAAAGTAATAATTCCATTTCTTACAAGATCCAATCATAAACTCTCAAATGAATGACGGGTTTCGGATGTACCAATGTACTAGAGTACAATGAGTAGAAAGCCTTTGCATTACTGAAGAATGTTATATCGTCATATTTTGTCGAGATATACATGGACTAGTATGCATACTTGCGTTGTATGGGAATAGAATGAAAATTTAAATCTATTCATTAACTGAGAATTGAGCACAGTCAATCAAGATCATCATATATATAATCAGTTAATATCTTTAGTCTAGAAAATACTAAAGTTCATATATGATTCAACGAGTTGCTCCAAAATCAACAAGTAAAAGAAGAGTGCGTAAGCATGTAAATAACAAAGGAATAATTACAAATGATTATTAATCTTTAGCTGGGGAATGAGAATGAAACAAGATTGGATTTAACCTGCGTTTTAATTCAGGCGTAACGCAAGTAAAAAAAATTTTGAATTTTGAAAAATGATTGTCCATATCCACTCCTTATCTAATACACAAATGTACACTGCCGGATATAGATACGGACATATCTGCAAGTACAGATATTTTTTGTGCCCCTAATTCGAACCTATTCAGGGAAGTGGATTGATTCAGAGTAGTTAAAATAAACCCTATCCGACTACTTCTCCTGTTTAAGTTTTTTGAAACATGCAACTCTGGTTAGTCTCGAGCATGAATAGTACCGAACGCTTCTAATGCCGAAAGTTCTCTATAACCTTCAACAATCGAGGTGTCAACTGTCAGTAGAAAATAGGTAGATTGTTAGAATATGAACTTATTGTATTGGATGTATAAGACGTGCTCTCTGATATGACTCGCACTCGTGAGAGCAACAAAGATTCAAATTCAACTAATCATTTGGGAAATGCAAGCAAAACAAAACAAAAGAAAAGAAAACAAAAGAAAGAAACAAAGGAAGGGAAGGAAAGGAAGATGGGTGACTTGGTCAAAGCGGGCGATCCGGAAGGTACGGGTCTCGAAACCTGGCTGTCATGGGAATCCAACCCGACAGCATCGGTCGGGTCTTAGCCGGTTCGCGGGGGATGTGGGCCCTACCAAACGTGGACCGTAGCCCAAAAAAATAAAAAAATAAATCCTTACCAACACCTCCATTATAAACCTTGACCACTGCTATGGTTGATTTTTTTTTTTTTTTTTGCATTTTTTAAGGGAACCATGTCTTTAATAGTGTATAAATGACTATTAAGAGGGAGTAATAGGACACTTAAATTTAGAAGACGTTGTCCCCCTCTCTAAACCCTATTCTTGTTAGGTCTAGAATCTTTTATGAAAATATAACAACTATTAGCCACTTGAGATTATTTTGAGGAAAAAGACGCGGTCTTGTACATGACAATGTAGATTTAAGTGTGCAACTTGACTTGGGCATAGGGGTGCTAAACTATATCGATGTCTGAGCCATATCCGTTATCACGGATATGGTTACTTAAAGCTATAACCGATAGGATATGGTCATGGATATGGTTTTAAAATGTAATATCCGGATTCATATCAGAATACATATTGGTCATCTTGTTACAATAGTTTTAATCCTTAGATTTTGGATTTGAGGTTAATTTTGATGATCAAGATGTCTAATCTTAGCTTTTCAAATATAATGAACATATTGATGAACTCTTTTATATCACATGAACTATATTTTTTTAATATTATCTAGATTTCTCATATCCGTTTTATATCCGCATGCATATCTGCTTATATATCCGCATGTATATTCATAGGTGGATTCAAGGTGGGGGCAGTGGAGGCGGTGGGGGCAATTGCCCCCACTGATCTCGTAAGATTAATATTTAATATTAGGCACTTATTTTCAAATTGCCCCCTCAATATTTGATCTTATTGACCACGTAGCCAAGGGTTTTGAAAATAAATGACTACGACCAAACTCAAACCATTTACCAAAATACTTTACCTAGTACCTAAATTCTCATTGATGATCGATTCCCCTAAATTCTGAAACAAAAGCCCCTCCGGTCTTTGCTCCGCCTCTATAATCGCGAGAGGAATGTTCTCGTGAATTGTGAGCGACATGGAGGGAACAATTATAAAGAATTTTAATAAGGTACTTCTATTTACTCTATTTTATTTCTACATAGCACAAAACACATAGCACATTTTGTATTGGCGTCATTAATATTAGATTTTATCGATATTAGTTCCCCAAATCTGTCATACTTTGAGATTATTCACCCATATCTTCATTTTTTAATATTAATCCCCCAAATACATTACGTGTGTGAAATTAGCTCCCCAAGTCTTTCAACCCGGTACTAACTGTAGGGACTAATTTCAAAACACTTAAGAGATTTAGGGGACTAATTGTAAAATATTTAAAATTTTGGGGGTTTAATTTCAAAATATGAAGATTTGAGGGACAAATTATAAAACATGAAATATTTGGGGGACTGATATTGAAAAGCTCCTAATATTTAGCTAAAAGTATCATTTACTAGTTATACTTGTAGTTTATAATCATAGATGTCGGGAACGTGGGATGCTATAGCAAACCGCGACTTGGGTTCAATCGTCCCGGGTTCGTGATGGAACACGACCCGATTTAGAATTCAAACCACTTAAAATTTTGAAAAAAAATAACTCTTTGTCAAAAGAATAAACAAAAAAAAACGTGAGAAACTAAGTAAATAAAGTATGCATACCTTAATTGCAACATAATTCTCAAGGTTCTTTTACCATTGCTGATGTCAACTAGCATATTGCTTAAATTTGACTCTTGTAAATCCTTAAATTCCTACATTTAAGAACCAAATCTAAAACGTACCACATTCCCTAGCATACCATATAAGCCTACCCCCTCGTATCCGATTCCTAATGAGTGGCGTACCACGCCCGGTTCCCGTCCCGTGAATCGGAACGAACCGGGTTCCATGCAACTATGCTTATAATCTTGCCCCCACTGACTAAAGTTTCTGGATCCGCCCATATTTGTATCCATATCCGATTTTAGCGGATATGAATATGAATTTTTCTTACCGGGGTATGCCTATATCCGTATCCATATCCATGATGGGTAAGCGGATATGAATATGATAAGTATCATATCCGAGCCATATCCGGACCGAATCCACCCCTACTTGGGCACCATCTAAATTCAGCTAAACTAACCCTCTTAGCACACAAAGACTAGGTTGTAAATCTTAAATTTTCAGTTAATCTTTGGTTGATGAAGCGTTAATTTGATTTAAAATTGAGTTAATGGATTATATACTTCATGATGTAACCGGGGAGAATTCAACCCCAAATCCACCTGAAGTTCACGAGTCCTTGATGTCCTAGTGGAGTTATTGTGATAACGAAAATAGCAACTTCGGAGAAGATGGTTTGAATCCTATCCGCTATAAAAAGTAATGCAACGAGATCACTCTTCGATTCCAATCATGGATTGTTTAAATGAGCGGTTGTGATTTATCCTTTGGAATGTAAAATAGGAATGGGTGTGACTCATAGAGATAATAAGATCATGTTTGGCAATTGATCAAAGTGGCTTATAAGTCACTTTTGTGGCTTATAAGCCACTTTAACATGTTTGGCAAATAAGCTATAAGCCGCCAAAAAATAAACTAGGCACCCTAGCTTATTTGTTGCTGGCTTATAAACCACAAAGGTTGACCAAACAAAAGACAAATATACCCCTCATCATTTCAAAAAATTTTAAATCTTATTTATCTTTCTGTAGTCCCACCAAATGCTTTTTGGTTATTTTGACAATAATGATAGCTTATAAGTCATCCATTTACCAAATATTATGTTACTAAAATAGATTATAATCCACTAAATTTACCAAAATACTTTGGCTTATAATTTACATGGTGATAATCTATTTTTAGATTATAAACCAAGTATATTATAATCCAAAGTAGCCAAACATGTTCTAAGTCTTTTTATATTGGAGAGGAATCACAATAGTAAGCAACCGGTCATTAAAACCTACAATCTGAAATTTAGGTTAATTTGAAGCCTATTGAAGTGGACAAGATCGAAATCCCAAAACGGGATAAGATTGAACGTGGGTCGAGCTTCGGACATCAGTTTCATTTGTGCGCTATTTTTGGGCGTAGACGAAAGTAGCCTATTGTCGTTTCGAAGCCTATTGACGTTTTAATTGAAGCCCTACGGAAGCCCATGAGCATGCATACTATTCACCCCAACTAGTATATGATTCATAAGTTACACCACTATCCTGAAAATACACCCCAAAAAAGTAACTTTAAAAAAAGCTTCCTTCAGAGGATGTACAATTTGTGACCGAGGGTTAATTAAAATTAGCAAACATTGGCATATGTATATCGTTTTATAGTTTATGAAGTGCGGAAAATGAGGATTATCAAACAGAAAGTGTTTCACCTTATTACTGGTGGCATGAAGAAGAGAAAGGAGGAGTATTAGTAAATAAAATAAATGAACTTACTTGTGGCATATGTACCAGTGGCATGAAGAAGAGAAAGGAGGAGTATTAGTAAATAAAATAAATGAACTTACTTGATTGAGTAGTTTCATAATACATTTTGCTCTTATTCGAGTTCGCTACATGAAGTTTGTGATCACGTTTTCTAAAGGGTTAAAATACCGGATTAGCCTATAAAGTGACACCCTATACCGGTTTAGCCTATAAATTGACACCCACTCTGATTTAGCCTATAAATTGACTTTCTGACGATAAATTGGCATTTCGACACGGAGTTGAATCTAACGGATAATTTATCACGTGAATGTCTGTTTTAACAAATTCTTAAGCGATGTGGCGGATGGGAGATGACATGCACGTGAGTTGGTTACATTTAAAGTTGAAGGGGTTTCAAAAATTAGGCCTTTTAAGAATTGGGGATGAAACTAGGGATTGAAGGGAATTAGGGCTTCATAGAGGAAATTGACCTCTTAAGCCATGCCATCTTCAAGCTCTAGTACCCACTCAATTAGCGACATTGTAAGCTCGGCCATGGTTTGAATAGGTTGATGTGTATCTGACGGTGGAATGAAGCGGTAGGGCTGCGGTTTGAAATTTTATCGTTGCAGATTAGAGTGTGAGTTCTATACTTGATGACAAATGATAATCCAGGGAGGAGATTCTATCGCTGCCCAAAATACAGATGATGTTCTTAATTTTTTAATTTTCTTGTACAAAATAGTTTTATGATATTTGTGTTTAATCAATTTTTGCGGAGTGGTGGTTGTGGGCTTTGGGAGTGGTTTGATGCTCCTATGTGTATGGTTGCTTCTCAACTATTTCCACTTCTAAGAGAAGAAATTAGAGAGTTGAGGAGGTTTAAAGGCAACTAATGACATTGTCAATAGGAAGCTTAGTGAAGCTCAGTAATGAAATTGTAAAATATTTAAAATTTTGGGGTTTAATTTCAAAATATGAAGATTTGAGGGACAAATTATAAAACATGAAATATTTGGGGGACTGATATTGAAAAGCTCCTAATATTTAGCTAAAAGTATCATTTACTAGTTATACTTGTAGTTTATAATCATAGATGTCTGAACGTGGGATGCTATAGCAAACCGCGACTTGGTTCATCGTCCGGGTTCGTGATGGAACACGACCCGATTTAGAATTCAAACCACTTAAAATTTTGAAAAAAAATAACTCTTTGTCAAAAGAATAAACAAAAAAAAACGTGAGAAACTAAGTAAATAAAGTATGCATACCTTAATTGCAACATAATTCTCAAGGTTCTTTTACCATTGCTGATGTCAACTAGCATATTGCTTAAATTTGACTCTTGTAAATCCTTAAATTCCTACATTTAAGAACCAAATCTAAAACGTACCACATTCCCTAGCATACCATATAAGCCTACCCCCTCGTATCCGATTCCTAATGAGTATGCATACACGCCTGCCTCGCCCCGTGAATCGGAACGAACCGGGTTCCATGCAACTATGCTTATAATCTTGCCCCCACTGACTAAAGTTTCTGGATCCGCCCATATTTGTATCCATATCCGATTTTAGCGGATATGAATATGAATTTTTCTTACCGGGGTATGCCTATATCCGTATCCATATCCATGATGGGTAAGCGGATATGAATATGATAAGTATCATATCCGAGCCATATCCGGACCGAATCCACCCCTACTTGGGCACCATCTAAATTCAGCTAAACTAACCCTCTTAGCACACAAAGACTAGGTTGTAAATCTTAAATTTTCAGTTAATCTTTGGTTGATGAAGCGTTAATTTGATTTAAAATTGAGTTAATGGATTATATACTTCATGATGTAACCGGGGAGAATTCAACCCCAAATCCACCTGAAGTTCACGAGTCCTTGATGTCCTAGTGGAGTTATTGTGATAACGAAAATAGCAACTCGGAGAAGATGGTTTGAATCCTATCCGCTATAAAAAAGTAATGCAACAGAGATCACTCTTCCGATTCCAATCATGGATTGTTTAAATGAACGGTTGTGATTTATCCACTGGAATGTAAAATAGGAATGGGTGTGACTCATAGAGATAATAAGATCATGTTTGGCAATTGATCAAAGTGGCTTATAAGTCACTTTTGTGGCTTATAAGCCACTTTAACATGTTTGGCAAATAAGCTATAAGCCGCCAAAAAATAAACTAGGCACCCTAGCTTATTTGTTGCTGGCTTATAAACCACAAAGGTTGACCAAACAAAAGACAAATATACCCCTCATCATTTCAAAAAATTTTAAATCTTATTTATCTTTCTGTAGTCCCACCAAATGCTTTTTGGTTATTTTGACAATAATGATAGCTTATAAGTCATCCATTTACCAAATATTATGTTACTAAAAATAGATTATAATCCACTAAATTTACCAAATACTTTGGCTTATAATTTACATGGTCGATAATCTATTTTTAGATTATAAACCAAGTATATTATAATCCAAAGTAGCCAAACATGTTCTAAGTCTTTTTATATTGGAGAGGAATCACAATAGTAAGCAACCGGTCATTAAAACCTACAATCTGAAATTTAGGTTAATTTGAAGCCTATTGAAGTGGACAAGATCGAAATCCCAAAACGGGATAAGATTGAACGTGGGTCGAGCTTCGGACATCAGTTTCATTTGTGCGCTATTTTTGGGCGTAGACGAAAGTAGCCTATTGTCGTTTCGAGCCTATTGACGTTTTAATTGAAGCCCTACGGAAGCCCATGAGCATGCATACTATTCACCCCCAAGCAGTATATGATTCATAAGTTACACCACTATCCTGAAAATACACCCAAAAAAAAAGTAACTTTAAAAAAAAAAAGCTTCCTTCAGAGGATGTACAATTTGTGACCGAGGGTTAATTAAAATTAGCAAACATTGGCATATGTATATCGTTTTATAGTTTATGAAGTTCGGAAAATGAGGATTATCAAACAGAAAGTGTTTCACCTTATTACTGGTGGCATGAAGAAGAGACAAAAAGGAGTATTCGTAAAAAAAAAAAAGAATGAACTTACTTGTGGCATATGTACCAGTGGCATGAAGAAGAGAAAAGGAGGAGTATTAGTAAATAAAATAAATGAACTTACTTGATTGAGTAGTTTCATAATACATTTTTGCTCTTATTCGGAGTTCGCTACATGAAGTTTGTGATCACGTTTTCTAAAGGGTTAAAATACCGATTAGCCTATAAAGTGACACCCTATACCGGTTTAGCCTATAAATTGACACCGCCGTTTAGCCTATAAATTGACACCGCTACAGCTTTAGCCTATAAATTGACTTTACGACGATAAATTGGCATTTCGACACGGAGTTGAATCTAACGGATAATTTATCACGTGAATGTCTGTTTTAACAAATTCTTAAGCGATGTGGCGGATGGGAGATGACATGGCACGCAGTTGGTTACATTTAAAGTTGAAGGGGTTTCAAAAATTAGGCCTTTTAAGAATTGGGGATGAAACTAGGGATTGAAGGGAATTAGGGCTTCATAGGGCGAAATTGACCTTCAAGGCCGCCATGCCATCTTCAAGCTCTAGTACCCACTCAATTAGCGACATTGTAAGCTCGGCCATGGTTTGAATAGGTTGATGTGTATCTGACGGTGGAATGAAGCGGTAGGGCTGCGGTTTGAAATTTTATCGTTGCAGATTAGAGTGTGAGTTCTATACTTGATGACAAATGATAATCCAGGAGGAGATTCTATCGCTGCCCAAAATACAGATGATGTTCTTAATTTTTTAATTTTCTTGTACAAAATAGTTTTATGATATTTGTGTTTAATCAATTTTTATGAGTGGTGGTTGTGGGCTTTGGGAGTGGTTTGATGCTCCTATGTGTATGGTTGCTTCTCAACTATTTCCACTTCTAAGAGAAGAAATTAGAGAGTTGAGGAGCAGTTTAAAGGCAACTAATGACATGTCAATAGGAAGCTTAGTGAAGCTCGTAATGAAATTGCCAAGATGAAAGAAGAATTTGACTTGTGCCGCTTGAATATGAATCATGTATGAGTGAGTTGATTAAACCGAAGGAAAAAAGTTAATGGAGAATGAAATTGAGTTGCGAATGTGAAGATGAGAATGATGAAGAGGCTTATTTTGTATCTTGTTTTGGTTATAATTTGTTTGGGTTTGTATGTTGTTAAAATGGATGATCAGAAAACAGACTTGACTCATATAATGAGGTCATGTAATGAAATCAAAGTTCAATGTATGTGTGTGATGAAATTTACTTGAAAATTTGTGATGAATGTGCAAGCGATATATGTCCTACATGTTCATCCCGTCAATATCTACATCCGGTCAATAAACATGCACAAAAACCCAAAATCTTGGCATGTACAATCTGAACAATTTGTATATATTCACAACTTGTATATATACCCTTGTACATATGCACAACTTGTACATATACACAAAACACGAACACATATATGCACAACTTGTATATACCCTCAGACATATGCTCATCTTGTATATATACACAAAACTTGAACACAATATGTACAACTTGAAGTCAATAAACATTGAGAATATATTGTCATTGCCAAAAGAATTGTATCCACAAAACATGCACAAAATACTTAGAAATAACAATATAGGCTAATCGGTCATAGTTTTCCAAAATCAACTTAATCCCAAAATACATCTGAAAATACCAACAAATATGTACAAAACAACCATAAATTTATAAATTAGTCCAACAGTTGAGAATCATTTTGAGTTGAAGGTCCAAAATATATTTGTGGTGCTTGAGTTGATTCTCTAAATGCTATATCATCATGCTCACCCCCACACACCATAGCCTTCAGCATACCTATGTCACTGGCTCCACCACTTCCTCTAGCTTCCTCCCTCACCATGGCCTCTACCTCTAGATCTTCCCCTTCCTCTACCCCTCCCTCTAGCATTACTTTCAAAGATTAGTTTCGGAGTTGATTGTGCCCCGCTTTCTTCTAGTTTTGTTCTCACCGCCTTCTCTACTATTATTGAAGCGGTATAGGCACATTGTTGGTGGTTAGTTCATCTTGTGATTGACCTATTTTATTCTTACTTTCTCTTGGTTCACGCCTTATTTCTTTTTGGCTTGATGATCCTACATTGTCGGGTTGAACCTCCATCATTTGTTACCATGATGGGGTACCTACATTGCAAGAAAAAGAATATATTTGTGTAGTGAAGACCATTCAACTCAATACATGAAATTGTAGAAATAAATCAAATAGCCTTACTTGGTGAGTAGTTTGTTTTGAATGTGGGCGCTTCTTTCGGTTTGTCCACTTTCTCCACAATTAGATTTGTTGGGACTCTTGCTTTTGAAGCCTTATTGATTGTTTAAATGAACGGTTGTGATTTATCCACTGGAATGTAAAATAGGAATGGGTGTGACTCATAGAGATAATAAGATCATGTTTGGCAATTGATCAAAGTGGCTTATAAGTCACTTTTGTGGCTTATAAGCCACTTTAACATGTTTGGCAATAAGCTATAAGCCGCCAAAAATAAACTAGGCACCCTAGCTTATTTGTTGCGGCTTATAAACCACAAAGGTTGACCAAACAAAAGACAAATATACCCCTCATCATTTCAAAAATTTTAAATCTTATTTATCTTTCTCAGAGTCCCACCAAATGCTTTTTGGTTATTTTGACAATAATGATAGCTTATAAGTCATCCATTTACCAAATATTATGTTACTAAAAATAGATTATAATCCACTAAATTTACCAAATACTTTGGCTTATAATTTACATGGTCGATAATCTATTTTTAGATTATAAACCAAGTATATTATAATCCAAAGTAGCCAAACATGTTCTAAGTCTTTTTATATTGGAGAGGAATCACAATAGTAAGCAACCGGTCATTAAAACCTACAATCTGAAATTTAGGTTAATTTGAAGCCTATTGAAGTGGACAAGATCGAAATCCCAAAACGGGATAAGATTGAACGTGGGTCGAGCTTCGGACATCAGTTTCATTTGTGCGCTATTTTTGGGCGTAGACGAAAGTAGCCTATTGTCGTTTCGAAGCCTATTGACGTTTTAATTGAAGCCCTACGGAAGCCCATGAGCATGCATACTATTCACCCCCAACTAGTATATGATTCATAAGTTACACCACTATCCTGAAAATACACCCCAAAAAAAAAGTAACTTTAAAAAAAAAAAGCTTCCTTCAGAGGATGTACAATTTGTGACCGAGGGTTAATTAAAATTAGCAAACATTGGCATATGTATATCGTTTTATAGTTTATGAAGTGCGGAAAATGAGGATTATCAAACAGAAAGTGTTTCACCTTATTACTGGTGGCATGAAGAAGAGACAAAAAGGAGTATTCGTAAAAAAAAAAAAGAATGAACTTACTTGTGGCATATGTACCAGTGGCATGAAGAAGAGAAAAGGAGGAGTATTAGTAAATAAAATAAATGAACTTACTTGATTGAGTAGTTTCATAATACATTTTTGCTCTTATTCGAGTTCGCTACATGAAGTTTGTGATCACGTTTTCTAAAGGGTTAAAATACCGATTAGCCTATAAAGTGACACCCTATACCGCTTAGCCTATAAATTGACACCGCTACAGCTTTAGCCTATAAATTGACTTTTACGACGATAAATTGGCATTTCCGACACCGAGTTGAATCTAACGGATAATTTATCACGTGAATGTCTGTTTTAACAAATTCTTAACCGATGTGGCGATGGGAGATGACATGGCACGCCAGTTGGTTACATTTAAAGTTGAAGGGGTTTCAAAAATTAGGCCTTTTAAGAATTGGGGATGAAACTAGGGATTGAAGGGAATTAGGGCTTCATAGGGCTGAAATTGACCTCTTCGGCCGCCATGCCATCTTCAAGCTCTAGTACCCACTCAATTAGCATTGTAAGCTCGCCATGGTTTGAATAGGTTGATGTATAATGACGGTGGAATGAAGGTGTAGGAGCTGCGGTTTGAAATTTTATCGCTGCATTAGAGTGTGAGTTCTATACTGATGACAAATGATAATCCGTGGAGGAGATTCTATCGCTGCCCAAAATACAGTGATGTTCTTAATTTTTTAATTTTCTTGTACAAAATAGTTTTATGATATTTGTGTTTAATCAATTTTTATGAGTGGTGGTTGTGGGCTTTGGGAGTGGTTTGATGCTCCTATGTGTATGGTTGCTTCTCAACTATTTCCACTTCTAAGAGAAGAAATTAGAGAGTTGAGGAGCAGCTAAAGGCAACTAATGACACATCAATAGGAAGCTTAGTGAAGCTCGTAATGAAATTGCCAAGATGAAAGAAGAATTTGACTTGTGCCGCTTGAATATGAATCATGTATGCGAGGAGTTGATTAAACCGAGAAGGAAAAAAGTTAATGGAGAATGAAATTGAGTTGCGTAATGTGAAGATGAGAATGATGAAGAGGCTTATTTTGTATCTTGTTTTGGTTATAATTTGTTTGGGTTTGTATGTTGTTAAAATGGATGATCAGAAAACAGACTTGACTCATATAATGAGGTCATGTAATGAAATCAAAGTTCAATGTATGTGTGTGATGAAATTTACTTGAAAATTTGTGATGAATGTGCAAGCGATATATGTCCTACATGTTCATCCCGTCAATATCTACATCCGGTCAATAAACATGCACAAAACCCCAAAATCTTGGCATGTACAATCTGAACAATTTGTATATATTCACAACTTGTATATATACCCTTGTACATATGCACAACTTGTACATATACACAAAACACGAACACATATATGCACAACTTGTATATACCCTCAGACATATGCTCATCTTGTATATATACACAAAACTTGAACACAATATGTACAACTTGAAGTCAATAAACATTGAGAATATATTGTCATTGCCAAAAGAATTGTATCCACAAAACATGCACAAAATACTTAGAAATAACAATATAGGCTAATCGGTCATAGTTTTCCAAAATCAACTTAATCCCAAAATACATCTGAAAATACCAACAAATATGTACAAAACAACCATAAATTTATAAATTAGTCCAACAGTTGAGAATCATTTTGAGTTGAAGGTCCAAAATATATTTGTGGTGCTTGAGTTGATTCTCTAAATGCTATATCATCATGCTCACCCTGCCACAGTCCATAGCCTTCAGGCATACCTATGTCACTGGCTCCACCACTTCCTCTAGCTTCTGAGCCTCCCTCACGCCCATGGCCTCTACCTCTAGATCTTCCCCTTCCTCTACCCCTCCCTCTAGCATTACTTTCAAATTAGTTTCGAGTTGATTGTGCCGGCTTCTCTTCTAGTTTTGGTTCTCACTGCCCTTCTCTCTACTATTATTGAAGCCGGTATAGGCACATTGTTGGTGGTTAGTTCATCTTGTGATTGACCTATTTTATTCTTACTTTCTCTTGGTCTGCCGCCCTTATTTCTTGTTTGGCTTGATGATCCTACATTGCTGGTTGAACCTCCATCATTTGTTACTGATTGGGGTACCTACATTGCAAGAAAAAAGAATATATTTGTGTAGTGAAGACCATTCAACTCAATACATGAAATTGTAGAAATAAATCAAATAGCCTTACTTGGTGAGTAGTTTGTTTTGAATGTGGGCAGTTCTTTCTGGTTTGTCCACTTTCTCCACAATTAGATTTGTTGGGACTCTTGCTTTTGAAGCCTTATTGATTCTTCTTGTTGATTCATCAGAGTCCCTCCTCCTAGAAGTTTTTGGTCTACCTATCTTCCTCTTGACAATATTGGGTAGCAAAACCATACCCTCTCCTTCCATGTCCCAAAATTTGCTACCCTCAACAGGATTCAGCAATTTGTCATAACACAGCATGTAAGTGTCTTTCCTATAATAGTCAGCCACATAATCCTCAACCTTCCTTCTCATAAAGAGGATTGCAACGATGGCATGAGTACATGGGATACCTGTCAAATCCCACACTCTACAAGTGCAAGTCCTATTTGCCAAATTAACATCATGACTAAACCCTCTATGTCTGACTTCAAATCCTGTCTCTTGATCATTTCCACTATTCCAATGAACTTGACATGATGTTTGCTCATTGTATGCCTCTTGCAGTTTTTTTTTCTACCCTTGGTGTTATCCCACGACCACTGAATTTTTCTAGAAGTTTATATTTCTACTGCATTCTATCCATCAAAGCCAATCTAATATCTTCCAACATTGAAATGATTGGTTTGTATCTTGCAAGTAAAATGAAAGAATTGAAGGTTTCTGCCATGTTATTGTCCACTGAGTCACATTTGCTATGGGTTTTGAATTGCGACTTACAGAATGTGTTTGGATCTCTTTGCATGAAATCCTCATATGCTTGAGTTGACATATCCTTTAGCTTCTTAGTTTCACATGCAAACTTCCCCATGGTAGTAACTTTCACACAAGTCCAGAATTGCCTTTGGAGTGCTCTTCCCGTGAATTTTTCTCCAGCTTGAGTAATGTGCCTAGCACATTGTCCTGCTCAATATCCGCCAAATCTCATGTATAGCAGAACCAAACCCAAAAAACCCATGTAAGATGGTGCTGCAATTAAATAGATACAAGTAATAGAGATTTAAATAAGAAACAAAACTACATTACCTTCTGGTCGATATGATGGTCCAGCCCTCACCACTATCCTGAAAATACACCCCAAAAAAAGTAACTTTAAAAAAAGCTTCCTTCAGAGGATGTACAATTTGTGACCGAGGGTTAATTAAAATTAGCAAACATTGGCATATGTATATCGTTTTATAGTTTATGAAGTGCGGAAAATGAGGATTATCAAACAGAAAGTGTTTCACCTTATTACTGGTGGCATGAAGAAGAGACAAAAGGAGTATTCGTAAAAAAAGAATGAACTTACTTGTGGCATATGTACCAGTGGCATGAAGAAGAGAAAAGGAGGAGTATTAGTAAATAAAATAAATGAACTTACTTGATTGAGTAGTTTCATAATACATTTTTTGCTCTTATTCGGAGTTCGCTACATGAAGTTTGTGATCACGTTTTCTAAAGGGTTAAAATACCAGATTAGCCTATAAAGTGACACCCCTATACCAGTTTAGCCTATAAATTGACACCGGCTACAGTTTAGCCTATAAATTGACTTTTACGACGATAAATTGGCATTTCCGACACCGGAGTTGAATCTAACGGATAATTTATCACGTGAATGTCTGTTTTAACAAATTCTTAACTGATGTGGCAGATGGGAGATGACATGGCACAGCAGTTGGTTACATTTAAAGTTGAAGGGGGTTTCAAAAATTAGGCCTTTTAAGAATTGGGGATGAAACTAGGGATTGAAGGGAATTAGGGCTTCATAGGGCGGAAATTGACCTCTTCGCGCTTCGCCATGCCATCTTCAAGCTCTAGTACCCACTCAATTAGCAGCATTGTAAGCTCCGGCCATGGTTTGAATAGGTTGATGTGTATACGACGGTGGAATGAAGCAGGTAGGAGCTGCGGTTTGAAATTTTATCGTTGCAGATTAGAGTGTGAGTTCTATACTTCGATGACAAATGATAATCCAGGGAGGAGATTCTATCGCTGCCCAAAATACAGTGATGTTCTTAATTTTTTTTAATTTTCTTGTACAAAATAGTTTTATGATATTTGTGTTTAATCAATTTTTGCGGAGTGGTGGTTGTGGGCTTTGGGAGTGGTTTGATGCTCCTATGTGTATGGTTGCTTCTCAACTATTTCCACTTCTAAGAGAAGAAATTAGAGAGTTGAGGAGCAGTTTAAAGGCAACTAATGACACTGTCAATAGGAAGCTTAGTGAAGCTCGTAATGAAATTGCCAAGATGAAAGAAGAATTTGACTTGTGCCAGCTTGAATATGAATCATGTATGCAGGAGTTGATTAAACTGAGAAGGGAAAAAAAGTTAATGGAGAATGAAATTGAGTTGCAGAATGTGAAGATGAGAATGATGAAGAGGCTTATTTTGTATCTTGTTTTGGTTATAATTTGTTTGGGTTTGTATGTTGTTAAAAATGGATGACTGTAAAAACAGACTTGACTCATATAATGAGGTCATGTAATGAAATCAAAGTTCAATGTATGTGTGTGATGAAATTTACTTGAAAATTTGTGATGAATGTGCAACTGATATATGTCCTACATGTTCATCCCGTCAATATCTACATCTGGTCAATAAACATGCACAAAAACCCCAAAATCTTGGCATGTACAATCTGAACAATTTGTATATATTCACAACTTGTATATATACCCTTGTACATATGCACAACTTGTACATATACACAAAACACGAACACATATATGCACAACTTGTATATACCCCCTACATATGCTCATCTTGTATATATACACAAAACTTGAACACAATATGTACAACTTGAAGTCAATAAACATTGAGAATATATTGTCATTGCCAAAAGAATTGTATCCACAAAAACATGCACAAAATACTTAGAAATAACAATATAGGCTAATCTGGTCATAGTTTTCCAAAATCAACTTAATCCCAAAATACATCTGAAAATACCAACAAATATGTACAAAACAACCATAAATTTATAAATTAGTCCAACAGTTGAGAATCATTTTGAGTTGAAGGTCCAAAATATATTTGTGGTGCTTGAGTTGATTCTCTAAATGCTATATCATCATGCTCACCCTGCCACAGTCCATAGCCTTCAGGCATACCTATGTCACTGGCTCCACCACTTCCTCTAGCTTCTGAGCCTCCCTCACGCCCATGGCCTCTACCTCTAGATCTTCCCCTTCCTCTACCCCTCCCTCTAGCATTACTTTCAGCATTAGTTTCTGGAGTTGATTGTGCCCTGGCTTCTCTTCTAGTTTTGGTTCTCACTGCCCTTCTCTCTACTATTATTGAAGCCGGTATAGGCACATTGTTGGTGGTTAGTTCATCTTGTGATTGACCTATTTTATTCTTACTTTCTCTTGGTCTGCCGCCCTTATTTCTTGTTTGGCTTGATGATCCTACATTGCTGGTTGAACCTCCATCATTTGTTACTGATTGGGGTACCTACATTGCAAGAAAAAAGAATATATTTGTGTAGTGAAGACCATTCAACTCAATACATGAAATTGTAGAAATAAATCAAATAGCCTTACTTGGTGAGTAGTTTGTTTTGAATGTGGGCGTTCTTTCGGTTTGTCCACTTTCTCCACAATTAGATTTGTTGGGACTCTTGCTTTTGAAGCCTTATTGATTCTTCTTGTTGATTCATCGAGTCCCTCCTCCTAGAAGTTTTGGTCTACCTATCTTCCTCTTGACAATATTGGGTAGCAAAACCATACCCTCTCCTTCCATGTCCCAAAATTTGCTACCCTCAGCGAGATTGACAATTTGTCATAACCACGACATGTAAGTGTCTTTCCTATAATAGTCACCACATAATCCTCAACCTTCCTTCTCATAAAGAGGATTGCAACGATGGCATGAGTACATGGGATACTGTCAAATCCCACACTCTACAAGTGCAAGTCCTATTTGCCAAATTAACATCATGACTAAACCCTCTATGTCCGACTTCAAATCCTGTCTCTTGATCATTTCCACTATTCCAATGAACTTGACATGATGTTTGCTCATTGTATGCCTCTTGCGCTTTTTTCTACCCTTGGTGTTATCCCACGACCACCTAATTTTTCTAGAAGTTTATATTTCTCTGCATTCTATCCATCAAAGCCAATCTAATATCTTCCAACATTGAAATGATTGGTTTGTATCTTGCAAGTAAAATGAAAGAATTGAAGGTTTCTGCCATGTTATTGTCCACTGAGTCACATTTGCTATGGGTTTTGAATTGCGACTTACAGAATGTGTTTGGATCTCTTTGCATGAAATCCTCATATGCTTGAGTTGACATATCCTTTAGCTTCTTAGTTTCACATGCAAACTTCCCCATGGTAGTAACTTTCACACAAGTCCAGAATTGCCTTTGGAGTGCTCTTCCTGTGTGAATTTTTCTCCAGTTTGAGTAAATGTGCCTAGCACATTGTCTGTGCTCAATATCTGGCCAAATCTCATGTATAGCAGGAACCAAACCCTGTAAAAAAAACCCATGTAAGATGGTGCAGTGCAATTAAATAGATACAAGTAATAGAGATTTAAATAAGAAACAAAACTACATTACCTTCTGTTGGTCAGATATGATGGTCCAGCCCTCACCACTACCCATATGTAAATCAGTGGTCAACACTCTTAAAAACCAAAGCCAAGATGCTTTTGTCTCTCCCTCCACAACTGCCCATACAATAGACCACATTTGATTATTTCCATCCTTCCCAATAGCACATAAAAGTTGTCCACCACATGCATGTTTAAGGAAATAACCATCTACACCAAAAATTCTTCTACATTCGTTAGCAAATTTTATTTTCATGATGTCAAAAGATACATAGAACCTCAGAAATGTTGCTGGTTGATCCTCAACTGCATCTATAACCTTCAAAACACATGTGGTGTTCTCATTGGATCTACACAACTCAGTCATGTATGGTTTTAGCAAACCATATTGCTTCTTCATGAGACCTTCCACAGCATTTAAGGCCTTTCTTTGGCTCTTTGACATTTTCTTAAAGTCACATTGATTTCATATTTTGTATACATGTCATCTTTCATATCTCTTGGCTTAAACTTTGGATCCCTTAATATCTTATCAAGATACTCATGGGCTAACCACATACGTAATTAACCTGTTATTGAAAGTTCTACTACATGTGTGCTTAGGATGTATATTTTTTATTTGCCAAGAACCATCATCATCCCCACTTGGACCTGCATTAAACTGCCAATGACACATTGAACATGAGACATTGATTTGTTTTTTGTCATTTTTCCCATAAACTAAGTCATAATGTCTCTGAATGGAGTAATTTACAACAGCCTCTTTAAGAACCTCCGTAGAAGTAAACTTCAATCTTTCCTCAAAATAAACTGCCTCATGTCATTAACTTCATTGAAATATTTATAATTAATCTTCTCCATCCTTTTTCTTTTCTGTTGTGGCATATGTCCTTCATCATCAGAAGAATTCAGTGCTTCCTCATCATCACTTCCTCTTTCTTCAGAATGATATCCCCCCCATAAGATGTCTAAGCTGGTGGCCATTTAGTTTTTAGTAGAATAATTCCTTTGCCTCTTGGTCCTCTAAAGTTTAGTGTCTTGTCTCTTCTATGTGGTGAGGTAACATTAGGAGCAGCAGTAGCTTCATTGGGTGAGGGTTCATTCTCTGTTGAATTTAGAGCGTGATAGGAACACTTTGTTGGGGTTGATTCATGCACAATATTGGGTGTAGCACTTTGTTGGGGTTCGATTCAAGAGGGTGTATTTCATAATTTAAGTTTGCACGAGAACCAAGTACAAACTGAGAATCATCATCATCAATTGATAATTTTGCACCAGAAACAACTGCAATTTTACCCTTAACTGCATTCAAAAGTTATTTATTTCTATGCCTTATTTCATGTAGCTCATCATTGTCACTATTCAAAGCCTCTTGTGCTTCTTCATCCATGGCCGCAACTGAGTTGTCACTAATATGTCCATCCTCTTCACCCATCTTTCCTTGTGTAGCTTCATTATCATTAGCTTCTTCATGAGGGCTATCATGAGGTTGAGTACTGGATGCAGTCCTATTTCTTGTTTCATTCATCCCTCCTTGGCCTCTGAACTTGTCAACCAACTCCAAATCATCAAACTCATCATCATCCACAAACTCAGTTGGGTCCATTTTATAAGTTTCATCTTCAACAGAATCATCACTGTCACTAGATGATGCAAGTTTGTTATCGCTATGTGGACTGGGACAGAGGTTTTCATTGATAGGACTAGGTGGGTTGTTATTTAGTGGAGTATTCAGTGGGTTTTCATGTAAAGGACTAGGAGATTGGATTGTTGTTTGACATTTTGGTGGGCTAGAAATTGGATTAGGATTTTCTGGAATAGGATTTTCTGGATTAGGCATTCTTCTCTTGGGTGTTAATTATTTCCTACTACCAACTTTCTTACACTTTTTAGAAGTGCTATGAATTGGATTAGTATTTTCTGGATTAGAATTTTTTGAATTAGAAATTTCACTCCTCTCCCCTCTACCCTCCATTGAATTGTTCACATATATTGGTATATCAACATGGTGATCAGCAAATATCTCAACCACTCTGTCTATATGAGCTTTTCTAACCATTTCAACCACTTCTTCATGAGACTTTAATTTTATCAAACCCCCCATTCCTGGTAAGGAATAATACATGAAAAGTACATTGGAATACCCATAACTTTCCACTCATTGTCTAAGTAGATGTAAAGAAATTGCATTTTCATCCATGAATTCCACAGTGAAACCTCCTACAACATATTCAACTGAACCCCCATCACCAAATAATAACTGACCCCCGTGCCTAAACTTGACCATAATAGTCTCACCCATCTGCATAAATTAAAAAGAAAATTTCAATTTCGTGTAATTTTAACACCCCATGCCAACCTCAAGCAAACACTGTCACCAAATTCAGCAAAAAATCATAATTTTCACAAACATTGCATGCAACTAAATACTCAATAGATTAAACCCTAACTTCTAATTCAGTGACTTCATTACCCATCAAATTCATAATAAAACCAAACCAAACTCTAAATTTGTGAATTTTTACTAACCTTGGAGACCACAAGAAGAAATCAACCTTCAAGTCTCAACCCTCCCTCCCACGCGAAAAGATTTAAGGCCTTTCTTTGGCTCTTTGACATTTTCTTAAAGTCACATTGATTTCATATTTTGTATACATGTCATCTTTCATATCTCTTGGCTTAAACTTTGGATCCCTTAATATCTTATCAAGATACTCATGGGCTAACCACACTTCTGTAATTAACCTGTTATTGAAAGTTCTACTACATGTGTGCTTAGGATGTATATTTTTTATTTGCCAAGAACCATCATCATCCCCACTTGGACCTGCATTAAACTGCCAATGACACATTGAACATGAGACATTGATTTGTTTTTTGTCATTTTTCCCATAAACTAAGTCATAATGTCTCTGAATGGAGTAATTTACAATAGCCTCTTTAAGAACCTCCGAAGTAAACTTCAATCTTTCCTCAAAATAAACCTCATGTCATTAACTTCATTGAAATATTTATAATTAATCTTCTCCATCCTTTTTCTTTTCTGTTGTGGCATATGTCCTTCATCATCAGAAGAATTCAGTGCTTCCTCATCATCACTTCCTCTTTCTTCAGAATGATATCCCCCCCATAAGATGTCTAAGCTGGTGGCCATTTAGTTTTTAGTAGAATAATTCCTTTGCCTCTTGGTCCTCTAAAGTTTAGTGTCTTGTCTCTTCTATGTGGTGAGGTAACATTAGGAGCAGCAGTAGCTTCATTGGGTGAGGGTTCATTCTCTGTTGAATTTAGAGCAGCAGTAGGAACACTTTGTTGGGGTTCAGATTCATGCACAATATTGGGTGTAGCACTTTGTTGGGGTTCAGATTCAGTAGGGTGTATTTCATAATTTAAGTTTGCACCAGAACCAAGTACAAACTGAGAATCATCATCATCAATTGATAATTTTGCACCAGAAACAACTGCAATTTTACCCTTAACTGCATTCAAAAGTTATTTATTTCTATGCCTTATTTCATGTAGCTCATCATTGTCACTATTCAAAGCCTCTTGTGCTTCTTCATCCATGGCCGCAACTGAGTTGTCACTAATATGTCCATCCTCTTCACCCATCTTTCCTTGTGTAGCTTCATTATCATTAGCTTCTTCATGAGGGCTATCATGAGGTTGAGTACTGGATGCAGTCCTATTTCTTGTTTCATTCATCCCTCCTTGGCCTCTGAACTTGTCAACCAACTCCAAATCATCAAACTCATCATCATCCACAAACTCAGTTGGGTCCATTTTATAAGTTTCATCTTCAATGAATCATCACTGTCACTAGATGATGCAAGTTTGTTATCGCTATGTGGACTGGAGAGGTTTTCATTGATAGGACTAGGTGGGTTGTTATTTAGTGGAGTATTCAGTGGGTTTTCATGTAAAGGACTAGGAGATTGGATTGTTGTTTGACATTTTGGTGGGCTAGAAATTGGATTAGGATTTTCGAATAGGATTTTCTGGATTAGGCATTCTTCTCTGGGTGTTAATTATTTCCTACTACCAACTTTCTTACACTTTTAGAAGTGCTATGAATTGGATTAGTATTTTCCGGATTAGAATTTTTGAATTAGAAATTTCACTCCTCCCTCTACCCTCCATTGAATTGTTCACATATATTGGTATATCAACATGGTGATCAGCAAATATCTCAACCACTCTGTCTATATGAGCTTTTCTAACCATTTCAACCACTTCTTCATGAGACTTTAATTTTATCAAACCCCCCATTCCTGGTAAGGAATAATACATGAAAAGTACATTGGAATACCCATAACTTTCCACTCATTGTCTAAGTAGATGTAAAGAAATTGCATTTTCATCCATGAATTCCACGTGAAACCTCCTACAACATATTCAATGAACCCCATCACCAAATAATAACTGACCCCGTGCCTAAACTTGACCATAATAGTCTCACCCATCTCATAAATTAAAAGAAAATTTCAATTTCGTAATTTTAACACCCCATGCCAACCTCAAGCAAACAACGTCACCAAATTCAAAGAAAAATCATAATTTTCACAAACATTGCATGCAACTAAATACTCAATAGATTAAACCCTAACTTCTAATTCAGTGACTTCATTACCCATCAAATTCATAATAAAACCAAACCAAACTCTAAATTTGTGAATTTTTACTAACCTTGGAGACCACAAGAAGAAATCAACCTTCAAGTCTCAACCCTCCCTCCCACGCGAAAAGATTTGAGCCCGAATCTCTGCTACAAATTTGGATCTTCTCTTTCCTTCCTTCGATTTCCTTTTCTCAGTGATAATTTATTTCGGGCGAGAATAAGTTTCTTCGTCGTTTTCATCCCAAAACATTTCAAAAATGAAAACAAGTGAAAGATTACACGCGTAAATCTCTCGATTACAAAGAAAATAAGCTCACCCTCTACAAAACACGAACAGAAGTCGCTATGTAGCGATCTCTTGCTTGCGTGGGTTCTTTGCCTGTGCTGGGGACGTGTCATCCATGGACCACCGAGCAACGATCATCGAATTGATGGAGTATAGTTTATGTCTCGCGAAGGAAACAAGAACTTAAGTAAATATCTTAGCCAAGTAAGATATCTACTCTTCCCAAGAATAAGACAAAGCTTAAACTCGAGGAATCTCCAAAGGAAACTTCAAGAACACTCTTGATTTGATGAGGAGTTCACTCTTGGATCTTCAAGATTCAACATAGAACTCGTCTCTCTGGAAATACACTTTTCCCTGTCTCAAAATAATCTCCCCCCCCCCAGTAACACGTGTTAAAGGGGTATTTATAGGCTTTAGGAAGCATAACCGCCGAAGAAAATACAAGTCATGACCTGCCGAAATTGCATAGTTGGCACGACACTTTTTGTGTCGCGCACCAAAGCTGTCTCCCCGTTGGCGCGATAGTTTGGACTGTTTCGCTGTTGGCGAGACAGTTTGAACTGTCTCGGCTAGAAACTGTCTCCAAACTGTCTCGCCCAAAGGATCGGGTCTCTTCGCTATTGTAACTGCTCCCCCTCCTTTTAAGGCACGTTTAGTGCCCCATTTATGCGCTTAGTGGGTGTGTTTTCAGCGTGTAACCGCCTCACTAATGTGAATGGACGTCTTCACGTGTTGACAAAGTCCAATGGGTCCCACAAATAATGATAAAGCACCTGGAAAATTCATCAGACGCTTTTGGTGTCTCGCCTATTGGCGAGACACAATAAGTGTCTCGCTCGTTGGCGAGACACAAGAAGTGCCTCGCGCGTGGGCGAGACACAAAAAAGTGTCTTGCTCGTGGGCGAGACACAAAAAGTGTTTCGCCCATAGGCGAGACACAAAAAGTGTCTCGCTCATTGGCGAGACAAAAAGTGTCCTTGTGGTTGATTTTCTTTGATTTTGATGACGTCGTTCTTCAGTCTTCTCTTGATTAAATCATACTTGGGGTTCATCAGTAATTTTTGATGCCTACAGATACCCCCTCCAAAGTTTTCAGACTCCGCTGTATTTTATCGAGGAGTCTGGAATACTTTAGATAAGATAAGTCCTGCTTCTGCCCAACGTTGGACTTTATAGAAGAGGCTTTTTAATTGCTCCAACTTCTTGACTTCTGGCTACGCGATGCCGCTGACCATATTGTGGAGTCAATAGTTGTTACAGTTGTACTTGAATTGGTTGACATGATTGAGTTGACTTCGAATTGATCATCTTTATTTTGAAGATCGCCACTTGGATTGTTGTTGAGTTCATAGGGACACCCGTCTATGTTGTCACAGTGGGAGATGACGAGTATTCGGGCCCAAATTATCCATTATAGGGGTGAGCTTAGAGAAAGCTTCCAGGGTCAAGTTGCTCTGGATATGCTGCTTGAGAGACTCTGTTTATGGATCTTTGAGGGGAAAGTATTTAACCCCGACTGGAGAAACGAACCCGCTGTCGCAAGTTATAGGATTTTTGGCAAACTCTCAGCCATCAACGGATTTGATAAGCCTTTACCAACTACCGTTTGAGTTGGGCTAGCTTGTAGATTGTCTAAATCCGTTCTACATATTACGTTGTGCTAAAAGAATGAACTCTCTTAGACTTTGTGCTACGATATTGAATACGTAGGCTTTGTCATCTTCACTGGAATTGACTACCCTACAGCATGTGCTAGATGCAGACTTATCTCTGGTAAGGGACAGAGATAACATCCCTATGCATGACGGTATAGTTTATGTGTCATTAAGTAATGACATCTATGCTACGATATTGAATACGTAGAATTGACCATCTTCACGGGAATTGACTAACCCAAGCAAAGATGTGCTAGATGCACTTATCTCTAAGGACAGATAACATCCCTATGCATGAAGGCATAGTTTAGGTGTCATTAAGTAATGACATCTATGCTACGATATTGAATACGTAGACTTGATCATCTTCACGGAAATTGTCTACCCGGCGGCGTGTGTTAGACGCTGACTTATTCCTGATTTAAGGACAGGAATAATACCTACTACGCATAAATAGGCGTAGATTTAACAAATCATTAGGTCAGTAATGAGACTGGCTATGTATTGAATGCATAGACTTTATTTACTACGATACTGAATACGTAGACTTGATCAATTATCACGAAAACTGACTACCCGGCGGTATGTGTTAGACGCTGACTTATTCCTGATTTAAGGACAGGAATAACGCCTACTACGCATAAATAGGCGTAGATTTAATAAATTATTAGGTCAGTAATGAGACTAGATATGTATTGAATACATAGACTTTATTTGCTACTTATATCAATAATGAGACTTGGTCAATTATCGAACCACTACCCTGGCACTGCGGTGTTAGACGACTTATTCCGCATTTAAGGATAGAATAACGCCACACATAAATAGGCGTAGATTTAACAAATCATTAAGTCAGTAATGAGACTGGCTTTGTATTGAATACATAGACTTTATTTGCTACGATGCTGAATACGTAGACTTGGTCGATTATCACGGGAATTGACTACTCGGCGGTGTGTGTTAGACACTAACTTATTCCTGGTTTAAGGACAGGAATAACGCCTACTACATATAAATAGGCATAGATTTAACAAATTATTAAGTCAGTAATGAGACTGGCTACAAGTGTAGGCTTTTGAAGTTGTGTCTTCTCTTGGGGCAAAGATGGACCCGTTGTGTTGAAGAGGAAGAAGGTATTTTCTTATCTCCCGCTTCAATTGAGAACTCCTTATTCACGTGAACTGAGAGTCAAAAGATTCCTGACACATGTGCGTCAGGGAATCTATCAAGAAACTCAAAGTGGGATCTCCACTCCGGGAATCAAATTGGAGTCGGGCCACGTGGCTTTGACTCAGAAAAGGGGACCTTTTAACTCACGTGAGTAAAAGGTAAAAATTAGAGAAGCTTAGCTACTCAAAAGGTTTGGTTGTTCAAATTTGTCTCCTCTTGGGGCAAAGACGAACCCGATATTAGAGTGAAATTCTCATTCGCGAAAAGAATCGAGAAGAGATTCTGATATTGTTGGTGGCCCTAACTGTTGTGAGTTTTGACCAAGTGGGAGTAATGATAAGGAAATTTTAATTTTGGTCTTAGCTGTTCGAAGGTTTGACCAAGTGGGAGTGAAAATATAAAATGACCCTAACTGTTTAAAGGTTTGGTCAAATGAAGAACGACCCTAACTGTTCAAAGGTATGGTCGTACTGGCCCCAGTGGGGGTAGATTTGATTTCTAAAATATATTAAGTGGGAGGGAAAGAATTAACTATCAGATGTAATTATTAACATGATAGTTCTTTTTTCTTGTCTTCTACCATCCTATTGAAGAGGATTGGTGGGAGATTTTGGTGGAGTTAGTAGAAAGTGAAGGAAGAATATATTCTTATCTTTCACTTCACAAATGGGGTTTGGAGACCGTGACTATTCAAAAATTTGATCATCCAAAATAGTGGGGTAAAATTACTAAGGGTATTTCTAGGCTATCGGGATATGATAAACCTGGGTCCTTCATTGTAAAACGTGTTATCCTGAGTATACTAAGGATAGTATTTCTTCAGGAACTTCCCATTAATCGGGATCGTCGTCTTGCTACCACGTTTGGTGAACAAGCTAGATCTGCCTCGTACTCATGGGGTTGCTCTTGTAAGTGTCCGGGCTGTAGCAAGATAGGTCCGAAGAGCTTTACCAAGTTCATCATTTTGACATTATGATCCCGGCGTTAATTAGAGCCTGGATACTGTCTTTAAGGACAAAACAGCTTTTAGTAGGATGATGGATCCTCCTGTGGTACGCACAGTATTTAGGGTCCGAAGTCTTATCAGCCTCCTTCTGATTTGTAATGGGTGGCAACTTGATTTTGTTGCTGTCAAGGAGGTGCTTGAAAATGATCGGAACTTCTTCGTCCCTGAAAGAGTATGTCCCGTGGAATTCTGATTTAGAAGTTTTTTGTTGCTCTCGAGGTTGTTGGCGCAGTCGTAGTTGCGACATTTGACTTACGTCAACAGCAGTCACAGATGCCTTTCCTCTATTGTAAGAGGCAAAATTTACTTCCGAGGGGTCGGCCGTCGTTTTGCCTCTTTCGGGTTTCTTCCTTCTGAGGAAACGTTCGGCTTGTTCTCCTCGTATTTTTAGATCTTTCCCTGTAGGTTGTGGGACAACCCCCATGACTTCCAATAGATAAATAGAGAGATTATTATGGCACGTCTGCAATATGAACTCCTCAGTGATTGGATCTTTGCAATTTATGGCCTTATTGCGGAAGCGTTTGACGAAATAGTCAATTGACTCTCCACTTTTTTGCTTTTCATCCAGAAGGGTTCCAATTAAAACTTCGGTGTCGTCGTCGAAGAAGTTGTTGAGGAACAAGCTTTCCATGTCATTCCAGCAGTTGATGCTGCCTGGCTTGAGACATCGATACCAATCGAAAGCGGCTTCGCGAAATGTGCCTACGAATGATCGAATCATCAAAGACTCATTTCCGGAGATTATATCCAAGTGAGACTTGAAGTAGGTTAAATGTTGGGTTGGCGAGCCTCTCCCGTTGAATGGCATGAAGTTGATCAGACTAAACTTCGGCGGGTACGAAATTGAATCCCACTCCTTTGGATATGGACACAGAATGCCAGTCTTTTTGACTTCATGAGCCGATATTAAGCCATTGACTTTACCTTCGAGCTCTTTCATCATTTCGTCTTCACCCTCATCCTTTTTTGGATGATGTTGAAAGTTTGACGGACCACCCCCAAGACGTAACTGTGACCTCCAATCAGAAGGCCATTATTGAGGGGTGCATTGGTCAAAATAGCTTCGTCCTCTGCACTTTGGCTGGACTCAAATTGTTGAGTTCTCTGAGCCTAAAGTTCCCTCATTTGCTGCATGGTTAATTTCATTTCTATCTTTATTTCAGCTCTGAGCTCTTCTCTTTGCTCGGCCAGGGCTTCTTGAAGCATTTGGGCCAAGGATTCAGAAGTGATAGTGAGCACTTCTCGTTAACCCTATACTTGACATCGTGTCATCGAGGCAACTCAGAGCAGGGCCGATATTTCATCATCTCAAGGAATGCATTCTTAAATATCTCTGCCTACCACCAAGAATCAGAAGACATTTTTCGAGAAATATCTTCATCAACCCTCCGTATGGGGTGAAATCGAATGGGAATCAATTCTCTCCTTTTTCCTCGCTACCATGTTGATGGTCAGCCTCGAACTCATCATCTCGACGGTAGATCTTCCTTTGGAAGTGTCTGGCACGAAAATCTCCTTGAGGGTATTGTCTTGATAAGCCTCTCACACGGAAAGGAGGACTTGTTGCTTCAATGACCCTTCTGGATTGAAGAAATACCGCACCCCAGCTTGATAGTCCAACTCATCGACATGATGACTCTATCATGTCCCACCCCAAGTATAACGCTATCTCCATTCGAGACACGCCTTCTTTGGGAACGTGATTATACTGCCGAATGAACCGAGTCATATGATGATCGCTCATCACGCCATAAGCCACACGCTTAAAACCACCCTCGCGGAATGGAGTCTTAACGCTCACGGACCCCCGAGGAATACTAAATGAGATGCAATGGAATTTCACGAGAGTCAGCAGCCTCTCGGTTTTTCGTGGCACGCTGTAAGCGCTATATTGATGTGTCTCAATTTGCTTGAAAAAGTTGATGGAAACTAAATGATGTCCTAGAGTTGTAAGTATACAACCTTCAAGTTATAGTATAAAGAGTTATCGATCCCACGAGGTAAGTAGGAAGAGTTTGTTCAAGTTTTGGTTCTCAAATTATGCGCACAATAGGAGTTTATGTACATGGTGAAAGTGGTCATGAAAGGATTAGAGAGTGGATTGTGGATTATGTGCAAAATAAATGAAAACAAGATTGAGAGAGAGAGAGAGTAAAGAAAATCAAGATCAAGAAAATAAAATCAATAAAGTAAAAGATGGAGGATTCAATTAGAAAGATGGAGGATTCAATTAGAGATATGAAGGAATCTAGAATTGAATCCACTAGTTAATCTTACTTATAAGATATGAACCATTCTCTTTTATCACATTTCATTTTAGATTTATTAAGCATAGACTATCAAACCACTTAAGGAAAGCATAACCTATCAAATTATCACCTAAATGAAATCAATACTCATGAGGAGAATAACAACAAGATAGTAATCCTAGAATTCATAAGCATGACCTATCAAGCCACTTAAGGAAAGCATAGACTATCAAATTCTTCTTCTATCGATTAGTTCTCTAGTTGATTAGCCTAAACATGATCTTTTAAGCATAAGAGAGTGATTCATAAATATAATAGAGAATTAGACTAGTTTCATGCAAAACTAGATCCCCACAAGAGGTTAGTTCCACATCTTTGAAAAAATTAAAAAGAAATCAAGAGAGGGAGGAGGAAAGAAAACTAAGTACAAAAAGGAAAATAAGAGCAAAGAAATAAAAAAAGAAAATGAGAAGAAAAGAAATAAAGACAATCTAACTAATTATAAGGAAATAAATCTATACTACAAATTAAAGACAAGACATGAAAGTAAATTGCATGAAAGTAAATTGCATGAAAGTAAATCTAAACTACAAAGCATATAAATGAACAAGAAATGAAAAGAAATAAAATGAAAACCAACAACGATCTTCATCTCATCCTCCTTTGGTCCTTGGACAAGAAGAAGAGAAAAGAAATTGAAGGGGTGAAAAATTTTATTTATTGTGTAATAAAGTTATAATTTTGGAAGGTCTTCTCAATTAAGAGTAACCTTCCTCTCCAAATAGAGTTTTTACAAAATATTTCACAATCTCAAGCCCTCACTATAGCCCTCTATTTATAGATCATGGCTACCATGTCTTTGGATTTGCCTTGGCACCAATAACACTGTAATGAAGTTTAGGTTAGCCTTGCCATGGCGTAGGATCTCTCCAAATAATCTAGACCATTAATTTAATCCTTAAGAGATGGGCTTTGTGGGCTTTATTTCTTTGTATTTAATTCTTTTAAGACTCTTGGGCTTCTCTTAAATGCTCTTGGGCTTCTAGAATTTAACTTGGCCTTCAAATAATTGAATATATATCACTTAAATTGAATTTCTATCATAATCTAATGCTGCTGATGAAATTTTGAGAATTTGATAATTTAGATGGCTCCGTCTCGTCGAGATAGGCGATTTTCATATATAATATGTTGAATTTCGGATTGAGAGAGATATCGCATTTTCTTTGCGGTTGATCATCCTGAGCACGAATTGGACTTTATTTTTCCATATTTGATTTGATTCTCAATTGTAAGCCAAGTTATTAATAATTCGACCAAGAAAGTGATGTATGTTGAGATTTTGCTTCTAAACTTAGTCGTGGGCTTTGGATTTAGGTATTCGGGCTTTATTAGAGATCTTTTGGGCTTGAAATAATCTTCATTTAGGCTTTTATTCAATAATACTCTATTAGCACGCAAATTAAGATAAAAATAGTTATTAGCGGGATATTTATTCATATAAAATAGGTAAGAGGGTATAAAATTATAATTAAATTGTGATTATCAAATACCCCACACCTAAATCTTGCTAGTCCTCTAACAAAGAAAGAAAACGAAGAAAATTTCTAACTCACTTTGAGGAATGTGGTTGTGTTTAGCATACAACAAGCCTTTAAACCCACAGGTTACGATTGGGCGAGTTGTAGTCTCGTGAGGGTTTGCAGTGAATATACCCATAAAATTCAGTTAACTTGCCAATTTAAATAAGTTAATGAAATAATTAATTCATTTGATATATTCAAACATTCCAATTGAAGTTGGTTAATACTCAAGAAAACGTTTTTACCATAACTACAATGTAATTTTCTTAAGAAAATTCTTCTATTATAGTTATACAAAACCAAATTTAACTCAAAAATTTAATTTAAAAGTCTTGAAAAGAACATGCTAACTCTTTGTTTTAAACAAACTTCAAGTCTTTTAATCCATTTAATTCTTCAAGAACATATACAAATATAACTATATATAAAAACATGGTTAGTATGATTTTTAACTCTTTATTCCTTAATGGTTTTGTTCTTTTAATCGGGCTTTCTAAGTGACCATTTAGCGAGTTTTGGTCAATGAATCCTAACCCAATGGGCTTAGGTCATTAAGCATAAAAATACTCCTTGGGCTTAATTACTCAGTCAACTTAGACTTAGTAAAATAGAACCACCAATGATTTTAAGAGAAATTTATTTGGTGCCCATTTTTCGACTCTTCTTTTGTTAAGTTAGTATAATATACATATGTGTATATGTATATATATTGTGAAAAATATTTGGATCAAGCTAACTTGAAAATTTATTTTTAACTCTAAGCTAAGCATGCAAAAATTTTATTACTTCAATTAAAAATCTAAGTTAAAACTTAAGTAATGTATACTACTTTGAAAATTATTTCTTAAGAAATTTATTTAGAGTTATCATAAAAGGTAAACTTGAGTATAGAACTAACTAAGGATTAGAAGACTTAAATTCTATCAAATAGATTAATTATTAATCAGCTCTATTAAGTTGGCAAGTGACTATTTTTTTTATGAAAAGAGAAGAAAAGGAAAAAATGACATAAAAAGAAAACAATTGTAAGAAAAAGAGGAAAATGACTAAGATAAAGAGTAAAATGACTAATCTCCACCCCACACCTAAATTTTGCATTGTCTCAATGCAAATTCTATTATGCACAAAGTAAAATAGATAAGAATTGAAGCACTTACATTTGTTCGGTCGACCTAGAACAATGAAAAAGAAACACGCCATTACCTTTTGCATGAGGAGGATGAAATCAAAATTTATTCTCTTTTTCATATGTTTTTTTGAAATGAACAAGAAACTCTCACATGAGAGAAGAATAAATTCTTTTATTATTATTGTGGGACAAAAATACAAATGTAGAATAACAGACAAGACATGAAAGTAAATTGCATGAAAGTAAATTGCATGAAAGTAAATCTAAACTACAAAGCATATAAATGAACAAGAAATGAAAAAGAAATAAAATGAAAACCAACAACTTCTGATCTTCATCTCATCCTCCTTTTGGTCCTTGGACAAGAAGAAGAGAAAAGAAATTGAAGGGGTGAAAAATTTTATTTATTGTGTAATAAAGTTATAATTTTGGAAGGTCTTCTCAATTAAGAGTAACCTTCCTCTCCAAATAGAGTTTTTACAAAATATTTCACAATCTCAAGCCCTCACTATACTCTCTATTTATGATCACAAGAAACTCTCACAATTTTGATTTGCTCTACCTCAAGTAACACTCACAACCATGTGATTTGGTTAGCTCTAAACACCCTCATAGCCATAGGATCTCTCCAAATAATCTAGACCATTAATTTAATCCTTAGAGATGGGCTTTGTGGGCTTTATTTCTTTTGTATTTAATTCTTTTAAGACTCTTGGGCTTCTTAAATGCTCTTGGGCTTCTTAGAATTTAACTTGGCCTTCAAATAATTGAATATATATCACTTAAATTCGAATTTCTATCATAATCTAATGCTGCTGATGAAATTTTGAGAATTTGATAATTTAGATGGCTCGTTTAGATAAGCGATTTTCATATATAATATGTTGAATTACGCTTCGGGATTGAGAGATATCGGATTTTCTTTAAGGTTGATCATCCCGAGCACGAATTGACTTTATTTTTTCCATATTTGATTTGATTCTCAATTGTAAGCCAAGTTATTAATAATTCTGACCAAGAAAGTGATGTATGTTGAGATTTTGCTTCTAAACTTAGTCGTGGGCTTTGGATTTAGGTATTCTGGGCTTTATTAGAGATCTTTTGGGCTTGAAATAATCTTCATTTAGGCTTTTATTCAATAATACTCTATTAGCCTGCAAATTAAGATAAAAATAGTTATTAGCAGGATATTTATTCATATAAAATAGGTAAGAGGGTATAAAATTATAATTAAATTGTGATTATCAAATACCCCCACACCTAAATCTTTGCTAGTCCTCTAACAAAGAAAGAAAACGAAAGAAAATTTCTAACTCACTTTCGCAGGAATCGCGGTTGTGTTTAGCGCATACAACAAGCCTTTAAACCCCTGGGTTACCCCAGTGGACGAGTTGTAGTCTCGTGAGGGTTTGCAGTGAATATACCCATAAAATTCAGTTAACTTGCCAATTTAAATAAGTTAATGAAATAATTAATTCATTTGATATATTCAAACATTCCAATTGAAGTTGGTTAATACTCAAGAAAACGCTTTTACCATAACTACAATGTAATTTTCTTAAGAAAATTCTTCTATTATAGTTATACAAAACCAAATTTAACTCAAAAATTTAATTTAAAAGTCTTGAAAAGAACATGCTAACTCTTTGTTTTAAACAAACTTCAAGTCTTTTAATCCATTTAATTCTTCAAGAACATATACAAATATAACTATATATAAAAACATGGTTAGTATGATTTTTTAACTCTTTATTCCTTAATGGTTTTGTTCTTTTAATCGGGCTTTCTAAGTGACCATTTAGCGAGTTTTGGTCAATGAATCCTAACCCAATTGGGCTTAGGTCATTAAGCATAAAAATACTCCTTGGGCTTAATTACTCAGTCAACTTAGACTTAGTAAAATAGAACCACCAATGATTTTAAGAGAAATTTATTTGGTGCCCATTTTTCAGACTCTTCTTTTGTTGTTAGTATAATATACATATGTGTATATGTATATATATTGTGAAAAATATTTGGATCAAGCTAACTTGAAAATTTATTTTTAACTCTAAGCTAAGCATGCAAAAATTTTATTACTTCAATTAAAAATCTAAGTTAAAACTTAAGTAATGTATACTACTTTGAAAATTATTTCTTAAGAAATTTATTTAGAGTTATCATAAAAGGTAAACTTGAGTATAGAACTAACTAAGGATTAGAAGACTTAAATTCTATCAAATAGATTAATTATTAATCAGCTCTATTAAGTTGGCAAGTGACTATTTTTTTATGAAAAGAGAAGAAAAAGGAAAAAATGACATAAAAAGAAAACAATTGTAAGAAAAAGAGGGAAAATGACTAAGATAAAGAGTAAAATGACTAATCTCCACCCCACACCTAAATTTTGCATTGTCTCAATGCAAATTCTATTATGCACAAAGTAAAATAGATAAGAATTGAAGCACTTACATTTGTTCTAATGACCTAGAACAATGAAAAAGAAACCGCCATTACCTTTTGCATGAGGAGGATGAAATCAAAAATTTATTCTCTTTTTTCATATGTTTTTTTGAAATGAACAAGAAACTCTCACATGAGAGAAGAATAAATTCTTTTATTATTATTGTGGGACAAAAATACAAATGTAGAATAACAGATAAAACATGAAAAGCTCATATTCCACATTAAATCCTACCTTATTGTTGAAAATTCTACCTCGAAATTTAAAGAAATCCAAAATGATATAAAAGATGTATTTATATTCAAAAATTGATGTTTTCGATGATGTTTGAAGCAATAAAAGGTATGTAACAATGGTATTGTGCTTTTGAGCTTAGATTCTTTATTAACAAAATTATGTGCAACCAAGTCTTCTTTAAAAATTTTCTCAAATACAAAATTTAAGGTTTGACATTTTGGTTGGTTATTTTCAAAAATCTAAGTTCATTTGAAAATAGCTCTTAAACAACCCTCATAATTACAGGATCTCTCCAAATAATCTAGACCATTAATTTAATCCTTAGAGATGGGCTTTGTGGGCTTTATTTCTTTTGTATTTAATTCTTTTAAGACTCTTGGGCTTTCTTAAATGCTCTGGGCTTTAGAATTTAACTTGGCCTTCAAATAATTGAATATATATCACTTAAATTCGAATTTCTATCATAATCTAATGCTGCTGATGAAATTTTGAGAATTTGATAATTTAGATGGCTCCGTCTCGCCGAGATAGGTTTTCATATATATTATGTTGAATTCTCGCTTCCTGATTGAGAGATATCGTGATTTTCTTTATTGATCATCCCGAACGAATGGACTTTATTTTTTCCATATTTGATTTGATTCTCAATTGTAAGCCAAGTTATTAATAATTCACCAAGAAAGTGATGTATGTTGAGATTTTGCTTCTAAACTTAGTCGGGCTTTGGATTTATGATTCTTTTATTGAGATCTTTTGGGCTTGAAATAATCTTCATTTAGGCTTTTATTCAATAATACTCTATTAGTCATAAATTAAGATAAAATAGTTATTAGAAGGATATTTATTCATATAAAATAGGTAAGAGGGTATAAAATTATAATTAAATTGTGATTATCAAATACCCCACACCTAAATCTTTGCTAGTCCTCTAACAAAGAAAGAAAACCAAAGAAAAATTTCTAACTCACTTTCGCAGAATCGCTGGTTGTGTTTAGCGATACAACAAGCCTTTAAACCCTCAGGTTACCCCAAAGGATCGAAGTAGTCTCGTGAGGGTTTCATGAATATACCCATAAAATCGTTAACTTGCCAATTTAAATAAGTTAATGAAATAATTAATTCATTTGATATATTCAAACATTCCAATTGAAGTTGGTTAATACTCAAGAAAACGCTTTTACCATAACTACAATGTAATTTTCTTAAGAAAATTCTTCTATTATAGTTATACAAAACCAAATTTAACTCAAAATTTAATTTAAAAGTCTTGAAAAGAACATGCTAACTCTTTGTTTTAAACAAACTTCAAGTCTTTTAATCCATTTAATTCTTCAAGAACATATACAAATATAACTATATATAAAAACATGGTTAGTATGATTTTTAACTCTTTATTCCTTAATGGTTTTGTTCTTTTAATCGGGCTTTCAAGTGAATTTAGCGAAGTTTTGGTCAATGAATCCTAACCCAATTGGGCTTAGGTCATTAAGCATAAAAATACTCCTTGGGCTTAATTATCAATAACTTAGACTTAGTAAAATAGAACCACCAATGATTTTAAGAGAAATTTATTTGGTGCCCATTTTTCGACTCTTCTTTTGTTGTTAGTATAATATACATATGTGTATATGTATATATATTGTGAAAAATATTTGGATCAAGCTAACTTGAAAATTTATTTTTAACTCTAAGCTAAGCATGCAAAAATTTTATTACTTCAATTAAAAATCTAAGTTAAAACTTAAGTAATGTATACTACTTTGAAAATTATTTCTTAAGAAATTTATTTAGAGTTATCATAAAAGGTAAACTTGAGTATAGAACTAACTAAGGATTAGAAGACTTAAATTCTATCAAATAGATTAATTATTAATCACTCTATTAAGTTGGCAAGTGACTATTTTTTTATGAAAAGAGAAGAAAAAGGAAAAAATGACATAAAAAGAAAACAATTGTAAGAAAAAGAGGAAAATGACTAAGATAAAGAGTAAAATGACTAATCTCCACCCCACACCTAAATTTTGCATTGTCTCAATGCAAATTCTATTATGCACAAAGTAAAATAGATAAGAATTGAAGCACTTACATTTGTTCGGTCGACCTAGAACAATGAAAAAGAAACCGCCATTACCTTTTGCATGAGGAGGATGAAATCAAAAATTTATTCTCTTTTTTCATATGTTTTTTTGAAATGAACAAGAAACTCTCACATGAGAGAAGAATAAATTCTTTTATTATTATTGTGGGACAAAAATACAAATGTAGAATAACAGATAAAACATGAAAAGCTCATATTCCACATTAAATCCTACCTTATTGCTGAAAATTCTACCTCGAATTTAAAGAAATCCAAAATGATATAAAAGATGTATTTATATTCAAAAATTGATGTTTTCGATGATGTTTGAAGCAATAAAAGGTATGTAACAATGGTATTGTGCTTTTTGAGCTTAGATTCTTTATTAACAAAATTATGTGCAACCAAGTCTTCTTTAAAAATTTTCTCAAATACAAAATTTAAGGTTTGACATTTTGGTTGGTTATTTTCAAAAATCTAAGTTCATTTGAAAATAGTTCTTCAACAGCTTCCTCATTCTCAAAAAATTTTTTAGTTCCTCAAAGAAAAATTTTCTCAAAACTAAGGTCTATCTCATTCTCTTCTTCTATCTCCTGAATGTAATTTATTTCCAAAGGTTGATTAGTTGGCTGATTCTCTACATTGAAAATATTGATATCAGCAGCCATATTTCCAAAGGATGCCTTCATTTGACCAGCTTCTACAGCTTGATAAGAGTATTAGACGGCTAAAACGGTCTTCCTAAGATGGCGTGTATCGTCCTTTTGGATTAGAAACAGTCGCTTCCGTGACGATGAAATCCACAGGAAAATAAATTCTCCAACCTTAATCAAAATATCTCATATCTCACCCATGGGGATTTTGACCGATCTATCGCCTAACCTGTTTGGTGCATTTGGTAGGTTTGAGTTCTCCTACACCTAGTTGTTGATAGACCGAGTATGGAAGCAAATTAACACTGGCCCCTAAGTCTAAAAGTGCCTTATCAATGTGACTATTACCAATGATACAATGGATGGTAGGGCAACCTGGATCCTTATGTTTCAGAGGCATGGACTTTGAGATTATATCAGTGATATTTGCAGCAAGAAAGACTTTTTTTAGAAAATTTATTCTTCTCTTTTTAGTGCACAAATCTTTCAAAAATTTAGCATAAGTCGGGATTTGTTCAATTATATCTAAGAGAGGAATGTTGACCTTAACCTGCTTGAAGGTTTCTAGGATCTTCTCCTCCTGAGGGGAGTGATTCCTAGGCCTGAGTCTATCTGGGTATGGAGCAACTGGTTTAAACCTATCAAGATTAGGCTCAGGTTCGGGTTCAGGCTCTTGGTTATCAGAATTGGGTGATTCATTAGAAGGAGAAATAACTTGTTCAGGTTCATGGGTTTGGCTTGGAGGCATTCTAATCTGATTATCGACTTCTCTACCTCATCTGAGTGAATGGATTGCATTCACTTGAGCCTCATAGTTGAACTTGCACCTGTCCTTTGGGTTGGTCACGTGTTGACTCGAAAAGTTTCTTTCTCTCTCACTCATGGCATTAGCTAGTTGACCAAGTTGGGTTTCTAACCTAGCTATGGCTTGAGTGTTGAAAGTGAGGATTTACCCTGCTGATTGCATGAAGGAATTCAACGGTTTGATGTTTGAGTCAACAAGTTCGTGGTCGTGTAGAGGTTTTAATCAAAGTTTCTAGACCCTTTTCCAAAACATTAAGACGCTTATCATGATCAGCAATTTGAGGAGTGTGATTTTGTGATTGGTGATGAGGAGACCGATTTTGAAATGACAGATTCGGTTGTTGAAAATTGAGAGGAACTGTGTTTCTCCTAGGAAATTGTTAGTTTGAAGAGGAAGTGAAATTTTGATTCCCGGAGTAGTTTCCCTAGTTCCATGCAAAATTCGGATAATTTCTCAAACCTGGATTGTAGGTTGGAGAAAATGGATCATTCACCGTGACCGGATCAGAAGCGCTTATCCGACCTAGTGGTCGACGGATCCTAAAATAGGTAAGAGGGTATAAAATTATAATTAAATTGTGATTATCAAATACCCCACACCTAAATCTTTGCTGTTCTAACAAAGAAAGCGAAAAGAAAATTTCTAACTCACTTTCGCGAGGAATGCGGTTGTGTTTAGCGCATACAACAAGCCTTTAAACCCAGGTTACCCGATTAGACGAGTTGTAGTCGTGAGGGGTTTGCGATGAATATACCCATAAAATTGAGTTAACTTGCCATTTAAATAAGTTAATGAAATAATTAATTCATTTGATATATTCAAACATTCCAATTGAAGTTGGTTAATACTCAAGAAAACGCTTTTACCATAACTACAATGTAATTTTCTTAAGAAAATTCTTCTATTATAGTTATACAAAACCAAATTTAACTCAAAATTTAATTTAAAAGTCTTGAAAAGAACATGCTAACTCTTTGTTTTAAACAAACTTCAAGTCTTTTAATCCATTTAATTCTTCAAGAACATATACAAATATAACTATATATAAAAACATGGTTAGTATGATTTTTAACTCTTTATTCCTTAATGGTTTTGTTCTTTTAATCGGACTATAAGTGACCATTTAGCGAGTTTTGGGTCAATGAATCCCTAAAATTGAAATCTTAGGTCATTAAGCATAAAACAAGGCTTAATTACTCAGATCAACTTAGACTTAGTAAAATAGAACCACCAATGATTTTAAGAGAAATTTATTTGGTGCCCATTTTTCGCACTCTTCTTTTGTTAAGTTAGTATAATATACATATGTGTATATGTATATATATTGTGAAAAATATTTGGATCAAGCTAACTTGAAAATTTATTTTTAACTCTAAGCTAAGCATGCAAAAATTTTATTACTTCAATTAAAAATCTAAGTTAAAACTTAAGTAATGTATACTACTTTGAAAATTATTTCTTAAGAAATTTATTTAGAGTTATCATAAAAGGTAAACTTGAGTATAGAACTAACTAAGGATTAGAAGACTTAAATTCTATCAAATAGATTAATTATTAATCAGCTCTATTAAGTTGGCAAGTGACTATTTTTTTATGAAAAGAGAAGAAAAAGGAAAAAATGACATAAAAAGAAAACAATTGTAAGAAAAAGAGGAAAATGACTAAGATAAAGAGTAAAATGACTAATCTCCACCCCACACCTAAATTTTGCATTGTCTCAATGCAAATTCTATTATGCACAAAGTAAAATAGATAAGAATTGAAGCACTTACATTTGTTCGGTCGACCTAGAACAATGAAAAAGAAACCGCCATTACCTTTTGCATGAGGAGGATGAAATCAAAAATTTATTCTCTTTTTTCATATGTTTTTTTGAAATGAACAAGAAACTCTCACATGAGAGAAGAATAAATTCTTTTATTATTGTGGGACAAAAATACAAATGTAGAATAACAGATAAAACATGAAAAGCTCATATTCCACATTAAATCCTACCTTATTGCTGAAAATTCTACCTCGAATTTAAAGAAATCCAAAATGATATAAAAGATGTATTTATATTCGAAAAATTCGATGTTTTCGATGATGTTTGAAGCAATAAAAGGTATGTAACAATGGTATTGTGCTTTTTGAGCTTAGATTCTTTATTAACAAAATTATGTGCAACCAAGTCTTCTTTAAAAATTTCTCAAATACAAAATTTAAGGTTTGACATTTTGGTTGGTTATTTTCAAAAATCTAAGTTCATTTGAAAATAGTTCTTCAACAGTTTCCTCATTCTCAGCAAAATTTTTTAGTTCCTCAGCAAAAATTTTCTCAAAACTAAGGTCTATCTCATTCTCTTCTTCTATCTCCTGAATGTAATTTATTTCCAAAGGTTGATTAGTTGGCTGATTCTCTACATTGAAAATATTGATATCAGCAGCCATATTTCCAAAGGACAGCTTCATTTGACCAGTTCTACAGTTGATAAGAGTATTAGACGTGGCTAAAAACGGTCTTCCTAAGATGGCGTGTATCTGTCCTTTTGGATTAGAAACAGGCTGCGTTTCCAGGACGATGAAATCCACAGGGAAAATAAATTCTCCAACCTTAATCAAAATATCTGTTATCTCACCCATGGGGATTTTGACTGATCTATCAGCTAACTGTTTGGTGCATTTGGTAGGTTTGAGTTCTCCTACACCTAGTTGTTGATAGACCGAGTATGGAAGCAAATTAACACTGGCCCCTAAGTCTAAAAGTGCCTTATCAATGTGACTATTACCAATGATACAATGGATGGTAGGGCAACCTGGATCCTTATGTTTCAGAGGCATGGACTTTGAGATTATATCAGTGATATTTGCAGCAAGAAAGACTTTTTTTAGAAAATTTATTCTTCTCTTTTTAGTGCACAAATCTTTCAAAAATTTAGCATAAGTCGGGATTTGTTCAATTATATCTAAGAGAGGAATGTTGACCTTAACCTGCTTGAAGGTTTCTAGGATCTTCTCCTCCTGAGGGGAGTGATTCCTAGGCACGAGTCTATCGGGTATGGAGCAACTGGTTTAAACCTATCAAGATTAGGCTCAGGTTCGGGTTCAGGCTCTTGGTTATCAGAATTGGGTGATTCATTAGAAGGAGAAATAACTTGTTCAGGTTCATGGGTTTGGCTTGGAGGCATTCTAATCTGATTATCGACTTCTCTACCTCATCGGAGTGAATGGATTGCATTCACTTGAGCCTCATAGGCTGAACTTGCACCTGTGTCCTTTGGGTTGGTCACAGGTTGACTCGGAAAAGTTTCTTTCTCTCTCTCACTCATGGCATTAGCTAGTTGACCAAGTTGGGTTTCTAACCTAGCTATGGCTTGAGTGTTGAAAGTGAGGATTTACCCGGTTGATTGCATGAAGGAATTCAACGTGTTTGATGTTTGAGTCAACAAGTTCGTGGTCTGTGTAGAGGTTTTAATCAAAGTTTCTAGACCCTTTTCCAAAACATTAAGGCGTTTATCATGATCAGCAATTTGAGGAGTGTGATTTTGTGATTGGTGATGAGGAGACCGATTTTGAAATGACAGATTCGGTTGTTGAAAATTGAGAGGAACTGTGTTTCTCCTAGGAAATTGTTAGTTTGAAGAGGAAGTGAAATTTTGATTCCCGGAGTAGTTTCCCTAGTTCCATGCAAAATTCGGATAATTTCTCAAACCTGGATTGTAGGTTGGAGAAAATGGATCATTCACCGACGGATCAGAAGCGCTTATCCGACCTAGTGGTCGACGGATCCTAAAAGAGGACATTCCTCTGAAACATGAGATGGAGACAGACAGTTATGACATCTTGAGGCTGAAACTTGATTGATTTGAGCGGGAGCTCGTTCTTTGACTTCTAAAGCTTCTAACCTACGCATAATCATCGCCATCTTTGCTTCAGCGGCTATATTCGTTTCTAAGGAAAGACCATCGGTTTTGGTTGGGAACCGATGAAACTCGGTCATCACAATGTTCCCCTTGCATGGTTTTCTGGATAAACTCTCTAAAAGTCCCAAGCTTCATCAGCATTTTTCTTCATGAAATCCCCTTGACACATTGACTCTAAGGAAGTTTTTGAAGAATAATCCAAACCTTCGTAAATGATTTGGCATAATCGCCACTTTTCAAGGCCATGGTAAGGACATTGGATAAGAAGATCTTTAAATTTGTCAAAATACTTTCAAAAAGGTTCTCCGGATAATTTTAAAATTTTGAATGTTGTTTCTAAGCTTGACCGTTTTGTGGATAGGAAAGAATTTTTCGAAAACTTTTACAAATTCACCCCAAGTTGAGATGGAATTTGTGGGTAAGCTATCTGATCATTTTTGGCTTTGTCCTTAAGGGCAAAAGGAATAAATCGAAGCTTGATTGCATCCTCGGATAAGTCCCTCATCTTAATCGTGAGGCAAACTTCTTTAAATTTGGAGATAAAGATGTATCGTCTTCGGTTTCGACTCTAAGAATTTTGGAAGCATGTTTATGAAATGCGGTCGAAGTTTAAAATTGGTTCCATTTGCATCGGGAGCTTAATGCGAAGGGATTGTATTCCTAGTTGGGTAACATATATCTTGAAGAACGGATGGATTAGGATTGGTCATTTCTTCAAATGTTTGAAGGATGAATCAACACGGATTAAACGATTGGTACTATCCCTAACCCAAACTTGCATACACCAAAATCAAAATTTTGTTTTTTTTTAAAGGAAAAAGTAAAAATTAGTTTTTTAATGAAAAGGAAAAGAGAAAAAGTTAAGAAGATGATGAGAAAAAGAAAAAGGAAAACTGACTAAGATAAAGAGTAAAAATGACTAATCTCCACCCACCTAAATTTTGCATTGTCTCAATGCAAATTCTATGCACAAAGTAAAATAGATAAGAATTGAAGCACTTACATTTGTTGATTCGACCTAGAACAATGAAAAAAAACCAATTACCTTTTGCATGAGGAGGATGAAATCAAAAATTTATTCTCTTTTTTCATATGTTTTTTTGAAATGAACAAGAAACTCTCACATGAGAGAAGAATAAATTCTTTTATTATTGTGGGACAAAAATACAAATGTAGAATAACAGATAAAACATGAAAAGCTCATATTCCACATTAAATCCTACCTTATTAGAAAATTCTACCTCGAAATTTAAAGAAATCCAAAATGATATAAAAGATGTATTTATATTCGAAAAATTCGATGTTTTCGATGATGTTTGAAGCAATAAAAGGTATGTAACAATGGTATTGTGCTTTTTGAGCTTAGATTCTTTATTAACAAAATTATGTGCAACCAAGTCTTCTTTAAAAATTTCTCAAATACAAAATTTAAGGTTTGACATTTTGGTTGGTTATTTTCAAAAATCTAAGTTCATTTGAAAATAGTTCTTCAACAGTTTCCTCATTCTCAACAAAATTTTTAGTTCCTCGGCAAAATTTTCTCAAAACTAAGGTCTATCTCATTCTCTTCTTCTATCTCCGAATGTAATTTATTTCCAAAGGTTGATTAGTTGGTCGATTCTCTACATTGAAAATATTGATATCGTGACCATATTTCAAAGGATGACTTCATTTGACCAGTTCTACAGTTGATAAGAGTATTAGACGTGGCTAAAAACGGTCTTCCTAAGATGGCGTATCTGTCCTTTGGATTAGAAGCAGTGCGTTTCGGGACGATGAAATCCAGGGAAAATAAATTCTCCAACCTTAATCAAAATATCGTTATCTCACCCATGGGGATTTTGATCTATCGCCTAATGTTTGGTGCATTTGGTAGGTTTGAGTTCTCCTACACCTAGTTGTTGATAGACCGAGTATGGAAGCAAATTAACACCGCCCCTAAGTCTAAAAGTGCCTTATCAATGTGACTATTACCAATGATACAATGGATGGTAGGGCAACTGGATCCTTATGTTTTGAGGCATGGACTTTGAGATTATATCGGTGATATTGCGGCAAGAAAGACTTTTTAGAAAATTTATTCTTCTCTTTTTAGTGCACAAATCTTTCAAAAATTTAGCATAAGTCGGGATTTGTTCAATTATATCTAAGAGAGGAATGTTGACCTTAACCTGCTTGAAGGTTTCTAGGATCTTCTCCTCCTGAGGGGAGTGATTCCTAGGCACGAGTCTATCCGGTATGGAGCAATGGTTTAAACCTATCAAGATTAGGCTCGGGGTTCGGGTTCGAGCTCTTGGTTATCGAATTGGGTGATTCATTAGAAGGAGAAATAACTTGTTCGGTTCATGGGTTTGGCTTGGAGGCATTCTAATCTGATTATCGACTTCTCTACCTCATCGGAGTGAATGGATTGCATTCACTTGAGCCTCATAGGTGAACTTGCACTGTGTCCTTTGGGTTGGTCCAGTTGACTCGGAAAAGTTTCTTTCTCTCTCTCACTCATGGCATTAGCTAGTTGACCAAGTTGGGTTTCTAACCTAGCTATGGCTTGAGTGTTGAAAGTGAGGATTGCGATTGCATGAAGGAATTCAACGGTTTGATGTTTGAGTCAACAAGTTCGTGTAGTGCGTGTAGAGGTTTTAATCAAAGTTTCTAGACCCTTTTCCAAAACATTAAGACGCTTATCATGATCAGAATTTGAGGAGTGTGATTTGCGATTGGTGATGAGGAGACCGATTTTGAAATGACAGATTCGGTTGTTGAAAATTGAGAGGAACTGTGTTTCTCCTAGGAAATGTTAGTTTGAAGAGGAAGTGAAATTTTGATTCCGAGTAGTTTCCCTAGTTCCATGCAAAATTGGATAATTTCTCAAACACGGATTGTAGGTTGGAGAAAATGGATCATTCACCGACGGATCAGAAGCGCTTATCCGACCTAGTGGTCGACGGATCCTAAAAGAGGACATTCCTCCGAAACATGAGATGGAGACGAGCAGTTATGACATCTTGAGGCTGAAACTTGATTGATTTGGCGGGAGCTCGTTCTTTGACTTCTAAAGCTTCTAACCCACGATAATCATCGCCATCTTTGCTTCAGCGGCTATATTCGTTTCTAAGGAAAGACCACTGGTTTTGGTTGGGAACCGATGAAACTCGGTCATCACAATGTTCCCCTTGCATGGTTTTCTGGATAAACTCTCTAAAAGTCCCAAGCTTCATCAGCATTTTTCTTCATGAAATCCCCTTGACACATTGACTCTAAGGAAGTTTTTGAAGAATAATCCAAACCTTCGTAAATGATTTGGCATAATCGCCACTTTTCAAGGCCATGGTAAGGACATTGGATAAGAAGATCTTTAAATTTGTCAAAATACTTTCAAAAAGGTTCTCCCGGGATAATTTTAAAATTTTGAATGTTGTTTCTAAGCTTGACCGTTTTGTGGATAGGAAAGAATTTTTCAGAAAAACTTTTACAAATTCACCCCAAGTTGAGATGGAATTTGTGGGTAAGCTATACAGTCATTTTTTGGCTTTGTCCTTAAGGGCAAAAGGAATAAATCGAAGCTTGATTGCATCCTCGGATAAGTCCCTCATCTTAATCGTGAGGCAAACTTCTTTAAATTTGGAGATAAAGATGTATGCGTCTTCGGTTTCGACTCCTAAGAATTTTGGAAGCATGTTTATGAAATGCGGTCGAAGTTTAAAATTGGTTCCATTTGCATCGGGGAGCTTAATGCACGAAGGGATTGTATTCCTAGTTGGGTAACATATATCTTGAAGAACGGATGGATTAGGATTGGTCATTTCTTCAAATGTTTCGAAGGATGAATCAACACGGATTAAACGATTGGTACTATCCCTAACCCAAACTTGCATACACCAAAATCAAAATTTTGTTTTTTTTTTTTTTAAAGGAAAAAGTAAAAATTAGTTTTTTAATGAAAAGGAAAAGAGAAAAAGTTAAGAAGATGATGAGAAAAAGAAAAAGGAAAACTAACTAAAAACAAATCAAGGCAATCACTTTTCAATCACCCTAACTCTATGGTTAAACCTAAACTCGACTTAGACCAGCTCCTAATCAAAAATTTCCTTAGTGAAAAGATCAAAGTGTACTCAGGTAATTAGCCAGGTAAGGATAGTACTAGAGGGTGTTCAAAGATCAATTAAGTACCTCGTTCCTTACGAAGCGCTTTACGCAACCCCTAAACCTTGCCTTAGACACCAATTAATCCAAATAAATTTGGACCGGTTCACTTAAGGAATCCTTGTTCCTTAATGAGCTCGAATCCTTAGGGGCCAACGTCTAATCAGTTTTAAGTGGCTTGGGTATGTATAGTGAGGAATTAGTGATTTTTGGGCTAAGAAAAGGGTGATGAAATCCCTCACCTTATCTTGATTAATGGATTTTGCCCTTAAAAATATTTTCAAGTGAGTGCCAAATCAAGATTCTCAAATCACTTTGGTGAATTCCTACTATTATATAAAATGCAACTCTAGAAATTAAAAGCAACTAAGAAGGATGCAAAAGAAAAATCTTTTTTTAATTATGGTTAGCAACAAACAATGTGAGAGGTGAAAATTATTTGAGTTTATTATCTTATTAGTCAAAGTTCAAGTGGAAGATATATTTTATTATGGTTAACAAGAAAGAATGTCCATATATTTTTATTTTTTTATTAACCTAATTGTCTCTAATGTGGTGAACTAACTAAGGGTGGAATTAAAAATACTAGATAGAGAAGTTACCCACGAAAGCAATGCAAAGCCTCGTTGGAGGCAAAGCTTCATTCTCAAAGAAAATTTTTAGTTCCTCAAAGAAAATTTTCTCAAAACTAAGGTCTATCTCATTCTCTTCTTCTATCTCCGAATGTAATTTATTTCCAAAGGTTGATTAGTTGGTCGATTCTCTACATTGAAAATATTGATATCGCTGACCATATTTCCAAAGGACGCCTTCATTTGACCGCTTCTACAGCTTGATAAGAGTATTAGACGTGGCTAAAACGGTCTTCCTAAGATGGCGTGTATCTGTCCTTTTGGATTAGAAACAGTCAGGCTTCCGTGACGATGAAATCCACAGGAAAATAAATTCTCCAACCTTAATCAAAATATCTCATATCTCACCCATGGGGATTTTGACCGATCTATCGCCTAACCTGCTTGGTGCATTTGGTAGGTTTGAGTTCTCCTACACCTAGTTGTTGATAGACCGAGTATGGAAGCAAATTAACACCGCCCCTAAGTCTAAAAGTGCCTTATCAATGTGACTATTACCAATGATACAATGGATGGTAGGGCAACCGGATCCTTATGTTTCGAGGCATGGACTTTGAGATTATATCGCTGATATTTGCAAAGAAGAAAGACTTTTTAGAAAATTTATTCTTCTCTTTTAGTGCACAAATCTTTCAAAAATTTAGCATAAGTCGGGATTTGTTCAATTATATCTAAGAGAGGAATGTTGACCTTAACCTGCTTGAAGGTTTCTAGGATCTTCTCCTCCTGAGGGGAGTGATTCCTAGGCCTGAGTCTATCTGGGTATGGAGCAACTGGTTTAAACCTATCAAGATTAGGCTCAGGTTCGGGTTCAGGCTCTTGGTTATCAGAATTGGGTGATTCATTAGAAGGAGAAATAACTTGTTCAGGTTCATGGGTTTGGCTTGGAGGCATTCTAATCTGATTATCGACTTCTCTACCTCATCGGAGTGAATGGATTGCATTCACTTGAGCCTCATAGGCTGAACTTGCACCTGTGTCCTTTGGGTTGGTCACAGGTTGACTCGGAAAAGTTTCTTTCTCTCTCTCACTCATGGCATTAGCTAGTTGACCAAGTTGGGTTTCTAACCTAGCTATGGCTTGAGTGTTGAAAGTGAGGATTTACCCGGTTGATTGCATGAAGGAATTCAACGTGTTTGATGTTTGAGTCAACAAGTTCGTGGTCTGTGTAGAGGTTTTAATCAAAGTTTCTAGACCCTTTTCCAAAACATTAAGACGTTTATCATGATCAGCAATTTGAGGAGTGTGATTTGCAGATTGGTGATGAGGAGACTGATTTTGAAATGACAGATTCGGTTGTTGAAAATTGAGAGGAACTGTGTTTCTCCTAGGAAATTGTTAGTTTGAAGAGGAAGTGAAATTTTGATTCCCGGAGTAGTTTCCCTAGTTCCATGCAAAATTCTGGATAATTTCTCAAACCCGATTGTAGGTTGGAGAAAATGGATCATTCACCGTGACCGGATCAGAAGCGCTTATCCGACCTAGTGGTCGACCGGATCCTAAAAGAGGACATTCCTCCAAACATGAGATGGAGACAGACAGCTATGACATCTTGAGGTGAAACTTGATTGATTTGAGCGGAGCTCGTTCTTTGACTTCTAAAGCTTCTAACCCACGATAATCATCGCCATCTTTGCTTCACGGCTATATTCGCTTCTAAGGAAAGACCATCGGTTTTGGTTGGGAACCGATGAAACTCGGTCATCACAATGTTCCCATCGCATGGTTTTCTGATAAACTCTCTAAAAGTCCCAAGCTTCATCAAGATTTTTCTTCATGAAATCCCTTGACACATTGACTCTAAGGAAGTTTTGAAGAATAATCCAAACCTTCGTAAATGATTTGGCATAATCGCCACTTTTCAAGGCCATGGTAAGGACATTGGATAAGAAGATCTTTAAATTTGTCAAAATACTTTCAAAAAGGTTCTCCGGATAATTTTAAAATTTTGAATGTTGTTTCTAAGCTTGACCGTTTTGTGGATAGGAAAGAATTTTTCAGAAAAACTTTTACAAATTCACCCCAAGTTGAGATGGAATTTGTGGGTAAGCTATACAGTCATTTTTTGGCTTTGTCCTTAAGGGCAAAAGGAATAAATCGAAGCTTGATTGCATCCTCGGATAAGTCCCTCATCTTAATCGTGAGGCAAACTTCTTTAAATTTGGAGATAAAGATGTATGCGTCTTCGGTTTCGACTCCTAAGAATTTTGGAAGCATGTTTATGAAATGCGGTCGAAGTTTAAAATTGGTTCCATTTGCATCGGGGAGCTTAATGCACGAAGGGATTGTATTCCTAGTTGGGTAACATATATCTTGAAGAACGGATGGATTAGGATTGGTCATTTCTTCAAATGTTTCGAAGGATGAATCAACACGGATTAAACGATTGGTACTATCCCTAACCCAAACTTGCATACACCAAAATCAAAATTTTGTTTTTTTTTTTTTTTAAAGGAAAAAGTAAAAATTAGTTTTTTTAATGAAAAAGGAAAAGAGAAAAAGTTAAGAAGATGATGAGAAAAAGAAAAAGGAAAACTAACTAAAACAAATCAAGGCAATCACTTTTCAATCACCCTAACTCTATGGTTAAACCTAAACTCGACTTAGACCAAATCCTAATCAAAAATTTCCTTAGTGAAAAGATCAAAGTGTACTCGTGTAATTAGCCGTAAGGATAGTACTAGAGGGTGTTCAAAGATCAATTAAGTACCTCGCTCCTTACTTAAGCGCTTTACGCAACCCCTAAACCTTGCCTTAGACACCAATTAATCCAAATAAATTTGGACCGTTCACTTAAGGAATCCTTGTTCCTTAATGAGCTCGAATCCTTAGGGGCCAACGCCTAATCAGCTTTTAAGTGGCTTGGGTATGTATAGTGAGGAATTAGTGATTTTGGGCTAAGAAAAGGGTGATGAAATCCTCACCTTATCTTGATTAATGGATTTTGCCCTTAAAAATATTTTCAAGTGAGTGCCAAATCAAGATTCTCAAATCACTTTGGTGAATTCCTACTATTATATAAAATGCAACTCTAGAAATTAAAAGCAACTAAGAAGGATGCAAAAGAAAAATCTTTTTTTTTAATTATGGTTAGCAACAAACAATGTGAGAGAGGTGAAAATTATTTGAGTTTATTATCTTATTAGTCAAAGTTCAAGTGGAAGATATATTTTATTATGGTTAACAAGAAAGAATGTCCATATATTTTTTATTTTTTTTTATTAACCTAATTGTCTCTAATGTGGTGAACTAACTAAGGGTGGAATTAAAAATACTAGATAGAGAAGTTACCCACGCAAAAGCAATGCAAAGCCTCGTTGGAGGCAAATCCTCAATCTCAAATCTTCAACTCTTAACCTTCAAGCTTCAAGTTCCTAAACAAAAGAAAACACACAAAATAAGAAACTAAAGTTAATCACAATCCTTCTTATGCGCCGTTTCCCCGGCAACGGCGCCAAAAACTTGATGGGAAACTAAATGATGTCCTAGAGTTGTAAGTATACAACCTTCAAGTTATAGTATAAAGAGTTATCGATCCCACGAGGAACGGGAAGTAGGAAGAGTTTATTCAAGTTTTGGTTCTCAAATTATGCGCGACAATTAGGAGTTTATGTACATGGTGAAAGTGGTCATGAAAGGATTAAAGAGTGGATTGTGGATTATGTGCAAAATAAATGAAAACAAGATTGAGAGAGAGGAGAGAGTAAAGAAAAATCAAGATCAAGAAAACCAAATCAATAAAGTAAAAGATGGAGGATTCAAGTAGAGATATGAAGGAATCTAGAATTGAATCCACTAGTTAATCTTACTTATAAGATATGAACCATTCTCTTTTATCACATTTCATTTTAGATTTATTAAGCATAGACTATCAAACCACTTAAGGAAAGCATAACCTATCAAATTATCACCTAAATGAAATCAATACTCATGAGGAGAATAACAACAAGATAGTAATCCTAAAATTCATAAACATAACCTATCAAGCCACTTAAGGAAAGCATAGATTATCAAATTCTTCTTCTATCGATTAGTTCTCTAGTTGATTAGCCTAAACATGATCTTTTAAGCATAAGAGAGTGATTCACAAATATAAGAGAGAATTAGACTAGTTTCATGTAAAACTAGATCCCCACAAGAGGTTAGTTCCACATCTTTGAAAAATTAAAAGAAATCAAGAGAGGGAGGAGGAAAGAAAACTAAGTACAAAAAGGAAAATAAGAGCAAAGAAATAAAAAAAAAAAAGAAAATGAGAAGAAAAAAATAAAGACAATCTAACTAATTACAAGAAAATAAATCTATACTACAAATTAAAGACAAGACATGAAAGTAAATTGCATGAAAGTAAATTGCATGAAAGTAAATCTAAACTACAAAGCATATAAATGAATAAGAAATGAAAAAGAAATGAAAAAAAAATAAAATAGAAACCAACAACTTCTGATCTTCATCTCATCCTCCTTTTGGTCCTTGGACAAGAAGAAGAGAAAGGAAATTGAAGGGGTGAAAACTTTTATTTATTGTGTAACAAAAGTTATAATTTTTAGAAGGTCTTCTCAATTAAGAGTAATCTTCCTCTCCAAATGGAGTTTTTACAAAATATTTCACAATCTCAAGCCCTCACTCTAGCCCTCTATTTATAGATAACAAGAATCTCTCACAACCTTTGGATTTGTCTTGGCCCCCAAGTAACACTCACAACCATAGGATTTAGGTTAGCCCTAAACAACCCTCATAGCCATAAGATCTCTCCAAATAATCTAGACCATTGATTTAATCCTTAAGAGATGGGCTTTGTGGACTTTATTTCTTTTGTATTTAATTCCTTTAAGACTCTTGGGCTTCTCTTAAATGCTCTTGGGCTTCTTAGAATTTAACTTGGCCTTCAAATAATTGAATATATATCACTTAAATTCGGATTTTATCATAATCCGCTGCTGCTAATGAAATTTTGAGAATCTGGTAATTTAGATGGCTCCGTCTCGTCGAGATAGGCGATTTTCATATATAATGTGTTGAATTCTGCTTCCCGGATTGAGAGATATTGCCTTTTCTTTGTGGTTGATCATCCTGAGCACGAATTGGACTTTATTTTTTTCATATTTGATTGGATTCTCAATTGTAAGCCAAGTTATTAATAATTCTGACCAAGAAAGTGATGTGTATTGAGATTTTGCTTCTAAACTTAGTCGTGGGCTTTGGATTTAGGTATTCTGGACTTCATTAGAGATCTTTTGGGCTTAAAATAATCTTCATTTGGGCTCTTATTCAATAATACTCCATTAGCTTGTAAATTAAGATAAAAACAGTTATTAGCAGAATATTTATTCATATAAAATAGGTAATGAGGGTATAAAATTATAATTAAATTGTGATTATCAGCGGTGGGACACTTTTGAGCATTCAGAGACTGTGAACGACTCACAGTCTGAGGAACTCCTTGGGTGTTGATCACCGGACCCAAGTGTTCTTTCATCGGTATTTTGCCTCGATTTCCGTGTAAGGGACCAAGGCAATTTGACAAGTTGGGGTCAATCCCAGACTTCACTAATGGCATGATGGAAGGAGAGGTGACTGGAACTGGAATGGAGCTTGACAGACAAGGCAAAACGTCAGCGGACGAATCTCTTTGGCCGAGACAGTTGAAAGTGTCTCGGCTGAAATCTCTTCTGGCGTGACAGCTTAGGCTGTCTCATAGCTGGCGAGACAGTTTGAACTGTCTCACAGTTGGCGCGACAGTTTGAACTGTCGCACGGCTAGCGAGACAGTTTGAACTGTCTCGCAGTTGGTGGAGTGTTGGGCCAATTCTCGTGTGGATATTGGAATCCAAACTTTGTGGCCTTGATTTGACCCCTTGGATGATTTCAATTCTTGTGCCTTGCGTGTAATAGTACGCGCATGAGCGACACGTGCACGACACTTTTGGGCGCACTTTTTTCGTCAAATGCATCCTCTTGACGAGAGCCCATTCCTCCTTGGCAGAGGGGTTGATGACTTGCTGTTGAGGTAACTCAATTGCTTGACATCTTCTCGTTTGCAAGTCAGCGTTGTAGCATACTCCATCCATTGATTCCAAAGCCTTTGCAAATCGACGAGCCTTTTTTTGGCGCTGTCTTTGATGAGCTCTCTTCATCAGAGTTGTTGCACTTTGGTGTGCAGAGTCTTCGGCTTTGGGGGACGCTGGAATGATGTTGTGAGGTGAAGCCTCAACAATAATTGGGGGGAAACCTTCACGTTGAGTCTTCCTTTGAGATAAGATCCTTTTACACTTGGGGGAAGAGGATCTTGATGAAGACGATGAGAGATATTCCTCGAACTTGGCTTGATCGAACACGTAATCCAAGCCATCGATCATCAACTCATCTTGAACGTTGCCTGGCTGCGACACAATAGGCTCAACATTGAGACTATTGGCTCCCACTGTGGTCGCCAGTGTGTTTACGCCGAGAATAAGTTTCTTCGTCATTTCCATTTCAAAACATTTCGAAAATAAAAATAAGTGAAAGATTACACGCGTAAATCTCTCGATTACAAAGAAAATAAGCTCCCTCTCTACAAAACATGAACAGAAGTCGCTACGTAGCGATCTCCTGCTTGCGTGGGTTCTTTGCATGTGCCGGGGACGCGTCGTCCGTGGACCACCGAGCAATGATCGTCGAATTGACGGAGTATAGTTTATGTCTCGCGAAGGAAATAAGAGCTTAAGCAAATATATTAGCCAAGTAAGATATCTACTCTTCCCAAGAATAAGACAAAGCTTAAACTCGAGGAATCTCCAAAGAAAGCTTCAAGAACACTCTTGATTTGATGAGGAGTTCACTCTTGGATCTTCAAGATTCACCAAAGGACTCCTCTCTCTGAAAATACACTTTTCCCTCTCTCAAAATAATCTGCCCCCTAGTAACACATGTTAAAGGGGTATTTATAGGCTTTAGGAAGCATAACCGCCGAAAAAAACACAAGTCATGACTCGCCAGATCAGATAGTTGGCGCGACACTTTTGTGTCGCTGCAATCTCGCCGTTGGTAGCGACAGTTTGGGCTATCTGTTGTTGGCGAGACAGCTTTGAACCGCCTCGCCGAATCGCTCGCCAAAGGATCGGGTCTCTTCACCGCTGTAATCGCCCTCCTTTAAGGCACGCTTAGTGCCCCATTTATGCACTTAGTGGGCGTGTTTTCAGCGTGTAACCGCCCCACTAATGTGAATGGACGTCTTCACGTGTTGACAAAGTCCAATGGGTCCCACAAATAATGATAAAGCACCTGGAAAATTCATCAGAGGCTTTTGGTGTCTCGCCTATTGGTGAGACACAATAAGTGTCTCTCGTTGGCGAGACAAAAAGTGTCTCGCCATTGGCGAGACAAAAAGTGTCTCGCTCATTGGCGAGACAAAAAGTGTCCTTGTTGTTGATTTTCTTAGATTTTGATGACGCGTTCTTCAGTCTTCTCTTGATTAAATCATACTTGAGGTTCATCAGTAATTTTTAAATCATACTTGGGGTTCATCAGCAATTTTTGATTCCTACATAATTAACCTCAATTAGGGTTTAGATTTTTGGGAATTGATTCCCCCCTCTCTTCGTCTTTCTCTCTCTGCTTCTTTTTCCCTCTTTGCCCTAATTAGAGACGTTTTTGTCCCGCCTAAATAACTTCCATGTCATCAAAGCTCAGCCACGTCATTTTTCTGTTTCATTTAAACTCCTTCACGTGCACTCACGTGATAAATTAGCCGTTAGATTTAACTCTGGCGTCGGAAATGCCAATTTGTCGTCGTAAAAGTCAATTTATAGGCTAAACTGTCGCCGGTGTTAATTTATAGGCTAAACTGGTATAGGGGTGTCACTTTATAGGCTAATCTGGTGTTTTAGCCTTTTCTAAAGTATACATCGCTTTTCGCTTCATTTTTTAAGCCTCATATTCGGAGTAAATTAGACAGATTTAAGGGTATGTTTGGTAAACTCTTAACTCTAGTCTAGTTTTTGGTTTTGTTTTTATTGGCAAAATCTAAGTCAGTTAGAGTCCAGTTACTCTTGGGCCAAAATGAGGCCATAAAATCAGTTTGGTATTGGAGCACCACTCCCTTTTGGTTCAACTCTAACTGGTTTAGAGCATAATAGAGCCAGGTTTGATCATGATCCAATTTTTTAGTGATTGTCAAACACACCTTAAGGGCTAAAGTATGTAACTTTCAATATTACATGAAATTACTGGATATAGACATTTATCTGTTTAGCAAATATAATGAAACTAGTATTAATCCCTTGCAACGCACGGCCTAGTGTTTGGTTTTGCACATCTAATCAGGATTGGTCTTGTGTCATTAATTTTGTTGTGTTTTTGACTCTATCAAGTTTGAGACAACCAAGTAGTGATATACAACAAACACAAAATGGTATAACTACAGTTGACAATTGATAAAATTTTACTCTATCAAGTTTGAAACTACCAAGTAATAATATACAACAAACACAAAATGGTATAACCATAGTTAACAATTGATAAAATTTTACTCCATCAAGTTTTAAATACCAAAAATAAGGTACAGTTCCAACAAATTTACTGTAGATTGAACAGTGTTATTAAAGTTTTTCAAAAAATTTTGTAGTGTGAACAATGTTTAAGGTTTGAGTTTACGTTATGCATGTACAATGTTTAATTATTAAAAATTTTACTATAGGTTTAACGGTGCTATTAAGTTTCAAAATTACCCTAGCATGAACAATGTTTAATGACTTAATTTTAACTTCTGTATGAACAATGTTTTAATGATTCAAAGTTTAGTGCAGCAAAAATAATTTTACTGTAGCATAACTAGACTAGTGTTAAGCCTTCGCTGTCATGATATTATTTACCGAAGTTATATTCATCGCAAATTGATAATATGATTTTTCTATATAACTATTTATAAAAACTTCAGCATATTTTTTTACTACGATTTATAGAGTGAATTTCCAAACCAGCTAACAAATAATACACAATTTAGCATGTTTTTAATTTTCTATAATGGAGCCGTAAAAGATTTATATTTGAGAAATGTCCGATAAAGATTAAATTCATGATTTGTAAGAATGAAAAATATATATGAACAATATTTTCAAGATTAAAAATATTTCTTTAGTTTGAATAGTGGATAAAACGCTAAAAACTTTACCATGACATATAAATATGTTTAATAGCAATATCAACGGATAGACTAGACTAGAAGTGGTGGATAAATATCAACATATAAGAGCAATGCAATTTCCGACCCAAAGGACCGCCAACTTTGTGTTTTAGCTATTTTTATTGAGCGGTGAGCGTGATTTGGACAATCGCATTTCCCTGTTCCAATCTATAATTTCCACTAGAGGGCTTCTAGCGACACTCGCCCAAAGCAAGTGTCGCTGTCACCCCTCAATAGGTAGGGGATATTTGTCCCTTAATCCTAACCCCACCCAAACTTAACTTTGAGTGGGGTTAAGTTTGGGTGGGATTGGGGTTAGGAAATTTTCCCTTATGCGTCTAAGAACACTTAGAATTATTCTTTCCACTGATGACCCAAAATATTAAATTTCTCCGAACGGGGATATCTAAATTCTCTTTTGTTTTGGGGCTTGACAAATAACCCCTAAAGCTATCATAGTGGGACCCATAACAAATGACCGGCCAGCAAGAGTCCCAAAGTACACGTGGCGCAATCCTCTTCGGTCGTACCGGCCACCAAATGTTTCCACTTTGGCCTTCGGACACGGTCAACTGCCTCGCGTCGTGTCTGCTTCTCTTATCCGTTGTCTTTTCGTACAATTCACTCCTATGGGTACATAATAATCACCGCCCGTTTAAAAGTACACAGTGATCTAGACCGTTAGCGAGGGGGTGACGTTGCAATGTCGGTCCCTCGTCAATTCCATTCAAAAAATGTCACGTGAGTCACGTGCTGACCCGCCTTTGCTTTCCTTAGGGGTGAAGGGGTCATGCATTGCGCTCACGAGGTGCTCAAGTTCACATGATGATGGCCTACTCGTATCATCACAATGATTAGGAGAATACCCCTATGTTCTTACATTATTACATGCATGCCACAGCTTGTATTTAAGCGCGTTGGTTAGCCATTTTATAGACAAAACTGCCCATGATCGTTGATTAGCTTTATAATGACTCTCATTCAAATCCCTTACTTCTATTTATTTTTTCTCTTGATTATCTATTGTTTCTATTGGAACCTTTGCTAATATGAATTGGATTGCTTTCCAAATATACCAGTATTAGTATAACATTTAACTTTTAAATCTTATATTATTTATGTTCTACGTGTAGCTTTTAAACAAATTTAAATCCATTCATTTTGACTGCAAACACATAGGAACATACGATAAATCTTCCGTGTTAGTTCAACATTGTTAAACATCAAACGAAATTTTAGTATTTTACACTAAATGCTACTAAGCAGTGAATTTTATTTTCATTTAGATAATACATTAGACAAAATAGCGTGACAAATAAGAGATTTTATACTTCAATTCATGTCATGTTTGTTTTTCATAAATTTACCACTTAGAGGAGATGGTGAAATATCATTGAACAAGGAATTTATACAAATTTATATTAGTCTTTTCTTTAAAGTAATCAAGTAAACTAAGAAAAACAAATCCTTGTCAAACTTAGACAATTTAAGGGTGATCCAGTAATTTTAACTAACAAATTATGATATGGGCCCAAACTAAAAGGGCCCAGAGAAAGAGGGGCGTTCCCGTAATTCCCTCCCCAATGCTCAATTTTTCACATGAGTTTTGTCCAAATTTCTTTTGCTTACATCCGCACCATCACATCATATCATTGCACCCCTTAATCACTTCCACCAACATCAAACCCAAAAATAATAAATTAATTAGTTAAAATAATAAACAGTTTTAAATATTAAAAAAAAAAAAAAGAAAAGGAAAAACTCTCCCTCTCCTTCCCTTCCGTTGAAAATACCCACCTCAAACAAGATTAACAGGAGGGGAAAAATAATCCAATTCTTTCCCTTTCCCTTTGCTTCATAATTATGAGCTTTTAGCTAGACAAAAGGCATTATTTTGAAGGGAAGGCTTCAATTCCAGCGACTTCTCCTCTCATTTTTAATGTTCTTGTAAGAAATTTAATCTTTTTGGTTCTTCTTACGACCTCTTATGTTGTTTTGTTATAAAGCATTGCTGCATTGGTCTTATCTTAGGTAGGTATATTGTTGTACATAAAAGACACCCATTTCAAATTACCACCTTTTTGTATTTATAATTGTTCTCAAAATCGAAACTTTCTCCATAATTTGAAGCTGTTGGTCTTTGAAAAGGCTACCCTTTTGCTCATTCGCTGCATATGAACCTCTACCCCCAATCCCCATTAACAAAACCCAGCTCAAATCCCAAGCTTTTTCTTCCAATGTAAAAAAAGACCCATCTTTGATCATTCCATGCACCCAAAATGTCCCCTTTCCTCATCTTCTTCATAGTTCATGCCCTTTTCCCTTGAATCCATCTCTTCATCCTTTGAGAAAATCACAACAAACTTGAACAACAAAATGTTTGGACCACTAACTCATAGGGGGGTCTCTTATGAGTTCTTGGGCCAAACAGACCATTATAACAATTCTCCCACAATTTCAAGAAAACCCCCTTTCAATAATCCCTTGACTGTAAAATTCCAAGACCTTTATGGGTTCACTGTAGAAGGCAATGTAGATGATGTCAATGTGATGAATGAGGTTAGAGAGAGGGTGAAGAAGCAAGGGAGGGTTTGGTGGTCTCTTGAGGCGAACAAAGGTGCAAATTGGTATTTGCAGCCTATGATTTCTTCTAACGGAGAAGGAATTAGAGTTGCTTCATTGAAATTATCGGTATTGACGAATACTATTACGCTTAAGAGGCTTGTCAGAAAGGGAATTCCTCCGACGTTAAGGCCGAAGATTTGGTTGTCGGTTTCCGGTGCAGCCAAGAAGAGGTCGACAGTGCCTGAGAGTTACTATAATGATCTTGTTTTAGCTACCGAAGGGAAGGTCACGCCGGCAACTCTGCAGATTGATCATGTGAGTTTTTTTTGTGTTTTGGTATAATTCTTTGATGTCTAATTGAATTGCTTGATTTCTTCTTTGTGTTTGGGTGCTATTGGTAGGATAATTTACATGGTGTTTCTGTAGAGGCTTTATTTTTGTTTGACATATGTATGTTTGAATGCAATAACTGATGTTATTTGTTACAAGAAGTTTTGTTGGTATAATTTTATTCATTTTGGTATAATTCTTTGATGTCTAATTGAATGCAATAACTAGATGTTATTTGAATACAATAACTAGATGTTAATTGGTCAAATTTTGTTCATAAAAGGGTTGGATTATTCAATCAAACGAGTAATTTTTATCAGAATTGAGAAATTATATAGCTTGAATTCTTAATATCCTTTTATTTATCGCATATGTCTACTGTTAGCTAGGGAATGTGGGGTCATAGAGGGGTTGTTTGCATTGTTGAATCTTTTGTTTCCTTTTAACAACACAATCTTCATGGGCATTGGATAGGCATTTCTAGTCCTTTTTATTCAGGAGTAAAGGGGTCATTTGCACCGTTGAAGAGTCAATTGATTGGAAGACATGTTATATACATAGAGGTGTCTTCTCATGCGCCGTTGAGTATTGAATCTGCGTTTCCTTGCGAGGCATTCCATAGGGCAATCATTGAGAAAGTTCTCATGGATCATAGAAAGAATAGGTTGATGTGTCTTATAAAGCGCAACTGATACATGGCCGAGGATATAATTTGGTATGTTTGACAACATAACTGAGATTGATAACATCCTTTATATGGAAACATCATTCACAGACTAGTTATTCAGAATCTAATAGGGGTAATCAAGAAAGGTCCTTATGCAAATTTAACGTGAGTTGATTAACTAGAATTAGGAGCTTCTATGAAGGAATCTCGTAAGTCCACTCTGATCTCGGAATTTCCCCTTGATTGTAAACAGAAGGAGGTTCTGGGACAATGAATATCATGTTCGTGTTATTCATGCAGATCAATCAAACTGTTTGATAATTTGTACATTCCACCATCATGTTCGTCTTTAAGTAATTGCAATCTATACAGCTATGTCCCTAGATGTTGATCTTATTGCAAGACACCTACTATGAAGAAATCATCCCAATTTATTAATAGAATGGAAATGAAAATTGCACATTGAAACTAATGGATCATTATGCTTCTAACGAGCATGGGTAGTTTTCCACTGTTTCTTTGGATCCAAGAATGAGCTATTATCAGTCCATTCATCAATCCCAACTTCAATTAGGTGATGTGCATCATCTAAATAAAAGGAATTTTTTTTGGTTTTTTTTTTTTTGGGGTTTGAATTAAAACATAATATAAAGGGTTAATTGCACATAGACCTCGTGTAGTTTGCTATGTTGCACTTACTATCCCTGTAGTTTCATTGTTGCAGATACACCCCTGGGGTTATTATTATTATTATTTTCTACTCTTTCATGCTTGGTGAAATTTTGGCTATTATTTCCCCCAGGTTAAACCCAGGGTATCTATCTGCAACAATGAAACTATAATAAGTTCTGATACTATCAGGGATCTATATGCAGTTAACCTAAGATAAAAGCGTGTATTATTTTTCCTTATCCTAATCTTCTGTTGGTACTCGAAACATTTATAGGATCTTCCTCGTACATTCCCATCTCACCCTTGGTTGGATAGCCCAGAAGGCCAGGCAGCACTTCGCCGAGTTCTTGTTGGATACTCATTTCGGGACTCAAATGTTGGTTACTGTCAGGTAACAAATATTCACTCTTGGCCTTTCTCAATACTTCTTGAAATGAGTAGCAGTTAACACAAAAAAAATCTCAGGGTTTAAATTATGTGGCTGCCCTATTGCTGCTGGTGATGAAAACAGAGGAGGATGCATTCTGGATGCTCGCTGTCCTCTTGGAGGACGTCTTGGTGAGTGATTGTTACACTGATAATCTTTCTGGTTGCCACGTTGAGCAAAGAGTGTTCAAAGATTTGCTTGCCAAAAAATGTCCGAGGTAAACAAATTGGTTGGTGGTTTTTCCCCCCTTCTTCCCATTATGAGTAGCTTTTATGCAATTTTCACTGATGGATAGAAAGTGCAGGATTGCTGCTCATTTGGAAGCTATGGAGTTTGATGTAGCTCTTGTAGCCACGGAGTGGTTTTTGTGCCTCTTCTGTAAGAGTTTGCCTTCAGAGGTTAGATTAAAATTTGAAAGTCTTCTCCTTTCATAAGTTTCTTTTAAGTTCATAGCACAAGTTACAGAGTTCATTGCATATTTTACTTGATTCTATTATAGTATCAGAAATAAATGATACTTCAGTTCTGAAATTGGATTATATATTAGTTCTTGTTTTACTCCTACATATGAAGTTACTTCATGACCAAATCCTTTTTTGTTTTTGTTTTCAGACCGCCATGCGTGTTTGGGATGTTTTATTCAATGAGGGAGCCAAGGTCCTTTTTCATGTTGCTTTAGCAATCTTTAAGGTATGCTAATGATCCATTGAGCAAAAAATTAACTCTTTTCTTTGGTAATATTTATCACTTTATTCATTACTTGGTTGAGATGACTAATCTCATCTTTGAATGTAGAATTTGGTTAAAAGACAAAAGTTTTTTTGAAGGCACTTTTTGCGCCATAACTTTAATTTGTGAGATTTGACTGCAGATGCAGGAAGAGGAGCTGCTAGAAGCCCATCAAATTGGCGACGTGATTGACATCTTGCAAACAGCCACCCATCATCTCTATGATCCCGATGAATTGTTGACAGTAAGCATCTCTTTACCAGAAGACTTAGCCTCTTTAAAAGCAACACTTGAATCTCAATAAAACTCAACAGTGGTATTAAGTCATCACTCATGATAACTTTAACAAGTTGCAAGTAATAGTCATTTATATTGTGTTCGAATATAAAAGCATAACCTTCAACTCTCACTGCAAATTCAGAGCTTTGGTGTAATGGTAGGGTCTTTGACATGGTATTAAAGCAAGTTAGGTCTGAAATTGTACTGACCACAAAATTAAAAGCGAATTTGAAAAAATTGATACCGTTACGTGAGTCTAGGTTTTGGCCCATAAAGAAAAGGGCGCTTATCTTGCGGGGGCATGTTAGATAGGAATGGGAAACGACCGAATTGAATCAAATATTAATGAATTCAATTCAGTTGAAAGTTTAGTATTCGAATTTGAATTCGTGTCGACTATCATAATGCTATTCATGTTCGAATTTGTTTATACATGTCCTAGTTGGCAAATATTTATGAATATTTGGTAGCTCACTTGGTCGGGGGCTTTGGCTCAGAACTGCAGGTCTCTAGTTTGAACCTTGGATTTGTCAAATAAATTTGTCTTTCTTATTCTTTAGATTTGCATATACACCCTTCAGATTGTATGTATTTGTAAATATGCCCTTCAAAGCATCATATTTGTTGATTTTCCCACTATATTGTCTTTTCCATTCAAGTTTATGCCTCAATTTAAACTAATTGAAAATTTTAGAAAATGTCTAATCTACCATTTAATAAATGTAAAATATAAATGAATATTTAATGACCAAGCTAATCGAATATACATTTAGTTAAATTCTATTCGCTTATGAATCGAATACTAAAAATTATCTGTTTACTATTAAATGAGGTGTCAAATCGAATATGATCGAATAGCTGGACAAATAATAAACAAACTGTCTGTTAATTATTTGGTTCACTTCCACCCCTAATGTTAGAGTATAAAAGTATAACCCCAATTCTCAGTACAAGAGATTTGGTGTAGTGGCAGTGTTTGACGTATAGCACTGCAGTTCTAGTGTCATGTAAACAATTCACCCGACTAGAATCCAGCTTGTCGATCATCTGTTGTATATGTCCACATTAGCACAAAACATGCACACATGAATAGGAACAGAGATAAACTTGTTAGTTTCTGTTCTTTTCTTCTCCACTTTAGCCATTCAAAGCTCATTTATTGGGTGACTAACTTCGAGGAACTTAAACTTTCTTGTGAGTCAGGTTGCATTCGAGAAGATTGGTTCAATGACGACCAACACGATAACCAAGGAGAGGAAAAAGCAGGAACCAGCAGTCATGGCCCAGCTTGATCAGAGACTGAAACGACTGAACTCGTTGAAATCAAGGGAACAAACTCAGTAACAGTCAAGATGGAGATCAGAGCGAAAGTTTCAGAAAGAAAAAAGAAACTTAAACTGTGGTTGATGCCTTTGTTCAGCTGCATTCCGATGGAAAACAACCAAGAAATCAGGGGAAAGAAAGGAAGTGTTTTAGCGTAAAGTGTGTACATTTTGGGTCTTGGTTTGGTCAATTGCCAACCTTTACAGTCTCCTTCTTTTTTTTTGTGTGCGCGCGCTTCGTCCTGTTCTGACCATTATAATTCAGCAAGTAGAAAGGTTTTGATCATGTGAATAGTTCGAATTTGGTTTTCTAAAGTTTATCAAAAAGACTGCTGAAATCAAGAATTATATCCGAATGAGTATGGCTTGTCACCAACTTGCATTAAACAGAGAAGGATGGTTGATTATCTGTTTGACTATGTCAAGTTGTTGATTCTGTACTCCTTTACATTTGATTTGTTAAAAGGTTAGCTTTATCTAATACTAGGTCAAAATCGATCTAGTCGCTTGCCATCAAAGAAGGCTGACGCATTCTATGGAGAACCATTTTATATAGCTGAATGATAAAAATCCTTTATGCTGGCTGTTGCATATAGATGAACTAATTCGTGAGACATGCATAGCTAACATATACGCTAACTTATATGTAAATTAATGTTTCCTGGATCTGGCGATAGCTCTGCCTCATGAAACTGCCTACTTGCTATAAAACTAAAGTGATGGCATTGTATGGCGACTGTTGCTTCTCCATCTTTGTATAATGGAAGGTGGTAGATAGTGACATATAACTCCAGAGATTTTTTTTAAGTCAAATGTAGAACGTGAGCATGCTAGGTCACAAATGTAACAATACAAGCACTGACAACAGAATTGGACTTGAGAAATATTTGTTAAGGATCATAAAAGAACATGACAAATTCAAAGTAACGCCAATGCCTTCGTGTTTCACCAATTCCTCCTCCCACTAAAGAGCCGGAGGCAAACAATAAAAATAAACGAACCACAGAAGTAATTTCATAAAGGCAATTGGTCTACCATTGACAGAGAAAAAAATTGTGTAACCAAAAACTGCAACTTGAGAATATGAATACGCTGATGATTATGGCCGACATCAATACAAATGTGCATACTTGGAAAAGATATTTCTACAGAGCGAGATCAGTAAGAATTAACAAAAAAACGGGTCGATTATCCATCAGAACTTGCTACAACAATATTAATTTTTCAGAGCCGGTGATTTCATGAGATAAAAGACCAATTATCAAAGCTTTTTAACATTTTCTCATCATTGTTGCTGCTCATAAATCTGCATGTAAGCTTCAGAGAGGGCAACCATCTGGGGAAGAGTTTCTGTTACATGGAGATCTTGCATCTCATACCTGATCAAAGGGGTGCAATGGGAATGTTACAAGAGATTTATAGGAAACTATAGAAGGAAATAAAAAAAAAAAAATAAAGGTACCAATTGACATACCATAACTCTTCTGACTTCCGTTGGACAAAAACCCTGTAATATCCTTCACCCGGCTTTCCATCATGAACAATATTTGCAATAAGATCGTACTTTGAGCGAAACCTCTCATTCTCCTTGGGTGCAGGTAAGGGTATAAAGTCCTTCAATTCAAGATTCTTCACAGGAAAATTAACTGGTTGAAACCAAAAAACAATCATAGATCAGTGGAGAACCTAATAGCATTGCATCAAATATTATTTGAAACAGAAAACGCATCATACATCAGTTGATAAATCTAATAGCATAGCATCAAATATTATTTATATACAAGGAACTTTCAAATGCTTACCAAGAGTAGGATTCTTTTCTATGAAGAAATTGTTCTTTGTAAACCGACGCATGTGAACTATTAAATACTTGGGTAGTCTAGTGACACGATATCTCATCCTTGCGACGCAAGGCCGAACAACTTCTGTGACAGTCTCGCCATCAAATTTCTTCATGATGTTAAAAAGAGGAACCTGACAAGGGATTGAAATTAGCAAGATGAAAGGTAGAAGCTTGACGTTCATAAAGGTAGCAATTACACATTTGACTATAGTCAATAATTCGAGAAACGTAATTGTGCAGCAACTGTAAAATATTACCACTGTAAAATGTCACTGGATGAACTGTTATTCTTCCATAAAGTTAACAAAAATAGTGAGGAAATCACAGAACAAGAAATCTAGAACGTTTAGGATGAGGTTGTTAGTTTAGTCATGATTGGATTATTGGATTTTCCAACGTTATATAACTACAGGAAATTTAGAACTTGTTAAGCTTGAAGAATGGTTAGGGAAAATTATAAAGATAAGCAAATAAATAGATGTTCAAAAAAAAAAATCAAAGATAACAGGTTCACTGAATTGCAGTGCAATAAGACCAAAAGGATGGGAAAGCATAATAACAGTGAGCTAAGAGCAACAAACTAAACAGTGTCATTAGCAATTTACATCTTATATTGAAGTACATGTTGAATTAGACTAAGATATTCGCAAACTATTCATGAATTAATCGTCAAACTTGTATAATTTTGAATTATACATGAATAAGTTGATTTCTAGAGAATATATTATTCCAAGAAATGACTAAGGAATAATCCAATAACACGATGATTTGTCGAATTTCGTGCTTAAACAGCTAATAGGATCTTCATATGCATAAGACCTCAATTCTGGGACAATTCTTTGAATCTTTCATTTGGTTACTGAAATAATGATTAAAATATAGTATATCCCTGACAACCTATAGTGTAACTACTAGCAAGTGTTGCAGTCCTCGAGATTCAGAAGAAACAGAAGGCTACGAACACATCTGTGCCAAGTCCCACTCTAATGTACTCATCCTCTACCTGTTGTCCAAACTTATCAACCATTTCTAGCGCATGATCTCAACCCTCTGCGAGGATGCAGAATCCCTAACAAACTATTACTCTCAGTTGTCAATGTGATGCTGATCACCTGAATCGGTACCAAATTCTTGCCTTGATACCCTATAAACTAGGTAGAAAATATATCTTGTATCATGTAATCTAATTTTGTCAATACCATGTGACAACAGAGCAACTGAAATTTTGCTAGCAAATCTAATGATTTATTTTTAAAAGGTATCAGCAAAACCCTGAAAGGTCTCTACAGCAAGTGAACTGCAGATACACAGGTTTTGAAGAACCCCGACATCTGAAGGGTGAAAAAGTTGTAATAAACACGTAGTCAACATTTGAATGGAGATGTCACAGTTGTCAACATTAACCCTAACGCTCTCAGTAGCAAGCAGTGTATGCAACAAGATAATCAAGTGACTTTAACACTGACCAAGACCTACAGAAAAATTTACATAAGTTGCTGTTACAAGAAAAGAGTGACAATATTTTCTGAAGTAACATAGCCACATCCGAATGTTTCATAGCTGGTATTAGCTAATAAATAAGCAATCAGTTAATCAACATACACATTTCCCCTCTAAAAGGGCTTAAGGACAGAACCTGATTCTAACCAAGAAACTGTAACGAAAACATTGACAAAACTTTTACAACTCAGCGTCAAACTAATAGCAATCCTCATGTGAGTTGGAGCTTATTTCCTAGTCTAGAAAAATGCAGGCAATTTTCTGATAAAATTCCAACCATCATTATACCTCTGTACTGGCAAGTTATATGGGAAATAGAAAATAAACAAATGTCACAATTGATGTGCAGATAAAAAGGTAAAATTATATATTTGAAGCTAAATTACAGTACATAGTCCATACTGCCATCTCAACAAGATTTAGTTATAGCCTCATGTGTGGGAGAATCCATTCAATCCTCCCCTTGTGTACTACTGCAATCTATTGTACAACTTAATAGAGATCTATTATCATCTTGCGCAGCAATTTTATCATAACAGATTCCACCAAATCCAATATTTTCCCAAAAATTGTAGCACGCCTTTGAACCTCACAAATTCTTCAAATACATCGCTCCACAAAAATGATAAAGTACAAACAGCTCCCCACAACCAAAAAAAAAAAGAAAAAGAAACCCGCTGCCACACACAGAGAGGAAAAAGAGAGATCAGGAAGGGTAAAAGCAAAAGCAGAAAAAACACAGCTTGACCTCACTCATGCCCAGGGGCAGACCCAGGTAGGGGCCAAGGGGGCCTTGGCCCCACCTTGGCCAATCAAAAATAAGAGGGGCATAGTGAAAGCATTTGCATGAAGTGGGGGATTAACCAATTATCTGAACCATAGTTTAGATGATGGGGGCTAAAGTGTAAAGTCTTTGCACTAAAAGTGAAGCTCTCGTAAGTTTCTTCTAGTGAACAAACTCTCCTGAGCTTTTTCTTACGATCAACTTGAGAACTATATCTCTTATGTAGCTACTCATCATGATTTTTGTTGAAATTCAAGGAATCAGTAAACTTGCTAAGAAATTTGTTGGATAGATTTTATATCCATAGGTGTCCAAATTGGTGAAGTTGACACAAATGTTGCCAGTTACAATGGCAAATGTTGAAAAAGCATTTTTGACAATGAAAATTATTTAAATGGACCTTTGAAATAGAATAGTAAATGAGTATATGAATGATTGGTGCCTTATATTAAAAAGATATATTTTGTATTATTGATGAGCAAAAAGAATATTGTTGTAAACACTATATTCTAATTTGAAATTTCATGTCGAAAGTCTTGTTATGTGATGTTTAGATAGTAATGAATCATGAAAAAAGTTTTACCTATTATCATGTTTAACTATTAAAAAAATTTGGCCCCCCTCCCAAAATTCCTAGGTCCGCCGCTGCTTATACCCTTGGTTAAGGAATGGAAATCACAAAAAAAAAAATCAACAGTGGATACACATAGTGAATTTGGTTCGCACAACCTAAATGAAACACTAAGACGGACATCATTAATAACAAAACAACACAATTGTAATAAACCATTACACCTAATTGAGATGGCGAAATAGGGGGAAAAAACAACACAATAATCTTGTTCATGCATGAAGAAACCAAAGAGATTTCCTTAAATCAGCACACAAACTAAAAATACAACTAAAAAATAAAGGCAAAAAAAAGGACATCACAGACTATTGAAAGTAATTAGGCCTTTATTTTCTCAAACATAAGGTAGTTTACGCTTTGAAATCTATTTGTCCTCAACAAAAGTTCATCTCTTCCCTACAGCTAAATCCTTCGTCTTATCTGGATCCCTATCTCCACCCCCACCACATTAGACCTTTGACCGTAACTTTATGTGGCACTGATCTCTCTCCTAGCAGATCTTTGTATGCCTCATACAAGTATAGTATAATGATAAAACGCCTTGAAGCATCACATGCCATGATGTTCTAATAATCTAAACAAATCTATAACAGTTTCTACCTTAAAAGAAATTGACTGTTAGCATGCATACTTCTTGTTTAGCATTCCTAGAAAAGACCCCTTTCTAGGTGGGGTTCACGAGTTTGCAAGGAAATCCTCAAAAATTCCAACCGTGAGCATAATAAAAGTCTTCCGAGACACAAAAGACAAGTAAAATAAACGTAACTACCATTTGTTGCTGACCTATGTTGCATGGGTACAGACGAATACCAGTACGGGTATGAGACACGGCAAATTTGTAAAAGGTAGGGTATGGGGACACGGCTATATAATTATTTATATACACATATAGTATATATTAGAATTAATAATATATATGGGAATAAGGATGAGAATTAAATTTCCTAGAACATTTTATGTTTCTTTTATTTTGTGGATTATAAATTAGAAAATCACCAGTTTTTGAACTAGACATCCAAACAACCTTTCAAAACCATAGTTCGGAACATGACTTATGTCCAACAACTTTCAAGAAGTGAATTTGAATTGTAGGATATACGTCTAAAAAATGTCTGACAACTACTTTAAATTAAAACATGTATTGTATGATTGAGTACATGCCCGAATAAATGTATGCATACATGCAAGGAGTGTCCAAGGAGTTTGGGTACGGGTACGGACACGTGTCCGGATGGGTACGACTTCAAATTAGAAGTACCCAGCTAACATAGTTGCTGACAGACACAATAGGGGTAAACCTAGATGTTTATTATTTTCTGTGCTCCAAATACCAAGGAGAATATTTGAGTAAGCACAAAATTTAACAGTTAAAGATAACTTTCCAATGTCCTCCATCTTAAGGGTTCTTTATATCTTATACACTATCATAAAAGTGTGTAGGATGTAAAAACATTTTCTTCCGAAAGTGTCATCCAAAACACATACATACATCCATAAAATACATATATGCATACAAAAAACACATACATGTATGCACAAACCATATCCCTAATTAAATACATTAATATTCATAACCCCCAAATAATTTCACCATCAATTAAATTGAAAATATTTTTATAACCTCCCATTAACACATTAGTGTCCTACATTCTCTTTCTTAATTCTCACTAATTACCGCTACCATACTTAAAAAAAATTACAACCATTATCTTCCTACTAAACACTATAAATTACAATCAATATCTCTTACAAAAATAAGCACATCTTATTCACCCTCTTCATCTCCACCGCTTCCTTAAAATCCTCGATCAGCCCGTGACCCCGGACTCGCCAAGACTTGAATGAAACACTATCTCTCGAAAGTGCAAGAACCGTAATATTTGACTAGCGCAAATATTTTGCCACGCTGCTCAAATTCACGCTAAATACGCCACAATGTGCCTCAACCTCGAGACGTGGTCACTATGTTTCTTTTATTTTGTGGATTATAAATTAGAAAATCACCGGTTTTGAACTAGACATCCAAACAACCTTTCAAAACCATAGTTGAACATGACTTATGTCCAACAACTTTCAAGAAGTGAATTTGAATTGTAGGATATACGTCTAAAAAATGTCTGACAACTACTTTAAATTAAAACATGTATTGTATGATTGAGTACATGCCCGAATAAATGTATGCATACATGCAAGGAGTGTCCAAGGAGTTTGGGTACGGGTACGGACACGTGTCCGGATGGGTACGACTTCAAATTAGAAGTACCCAGCTAACATAGTTGCTGACAGACACAATAGGGGTAAACCTAGATGTTTATTATTTTCTGTGCTCCAAATACCAAGGAGAATATTTGAGTAAGCACAAAATTTAACAGTTAAAGATAACTTTCCAATGTCCTCCATCTTAAGGGTTCTTTATATCTTATACACTATCATAAAAGTGTGTAGGATGTAAAACATTTCTTCAAAGTGTCATCCAAAACACATACATACATCCATAAAATACATATATGCATACAAAAACACATACATGTATGCACAAACCATATCCCTAATTAAATACATTAATATTCATAACCCCAAATAATTTCACCATCAATTAAATTGAAAATATTTTTATAACCTCCCATTAACACATTAGTGTCCTACATTCTCTTTCTTAATTCTCACTAATTACCGCTACCATACTTAAAAAAAATTACAACCATTATCTTCCTACTAAACACTATAAATTACAATCAATATCTCTTACAAAAATAAGCACATCTTATTCACCCTCTTCATCTCCACCGCGCTTCCTTAAAATCCTCGACCGCCTCTCCGTAGACCCCGATTCTGCCAAGACTTGAATGAAACACTATCTCTGAGTGCAAAGAACCGGTAATATTTGACTAGCGCAAATATTTTGCCACGTTGCTCAAATTCACAGTTAAATACGCCACAATGTGCCTCAACCTCGAGACGTGGTCACTATGTTTCTGTTTTATGGTCTAAATTATCGTAGACTGTTTTGATTTATCTCAATTCTATAGTGTACATAAGGAATTAGAGGTTTTTGGACCTGTCATTCTTGTACAAGATTTTGCAGTACAACAAGAATTGCCTAAAGAAAAAACATTGGTGGAAGTTGGATCTTAGTTCCTTCTCGATGTAATACCAATTTATCTACCATATTGGTTTGTTAATACTCACATAATAACTCATTCATCGTAATCTTAATTATTTGACAAACTTTTTGAGAACCTTTTTGTAAATTACATCCTTATATAACATTTTGATCAAGTTCATATGTTTTGTATTCATGTTTTTTACTGGCTTATATATTTCGCTGGTGGTCGTCTTCTTAAACAATCTATTATGGGGGTGGTTATTGACTTATTTCACCTCATATGAAATCCTTTATTGCACCTTTGAATGTTTTGATTCTACTAGATTTATAAACAATCGAAATTATATAGTAATTGAGATAGGTAATGTGAGCTTGATCTGTTTTGTTCTTTATTATATGCATGTGGTAGATTCGGTTCTTTATTGTAAGTATCATTGTAAAACTTACTAATTACCAATCATCCTATTTGCACCACAAACCCTCCCTCCCACTGGGCCCATTTCCTAACAAGCAAACGGGAATGACATATCTAATCATAATATTGAAGGATTCGAGCCTATGCTTATCTTCTTTTAAAAAAAACCAATGACTTATTAATCTTTTTCGAACATTGACATATCTAATTAGAACAATTTGGTTGTAAACAGGCCATGATCATTCTTTTATACCAATAATACCAAAATCACCAATCAACTATAATTGTATACCTTCCCATGTTTCTCCTTAGTACCACTAATGCATGAAAGAACGAAAAGAGAGCTCAGACAAAGGAGGGAGAGGGAATGAGATTTACAACAAATTGGCAAACAACAAAGATAAATAATCTATTGGATATCAACTGGAGTAGCATGACAAACTGTTAACATAGAACAAGCTTGAAAATTATGTCTTTTGGGTAAAATTACATTTTACAATAAGAATTTTATTTAAACTTCCTATAATTATATTCCAAATTTCATATATTTATAGGAAGAACCATGGAACTTATAAGATTTACAGATTAACCCCTATAAGCTTCAAAAAGAAAACCTCAAAAGAGTATAAGTAGTCTAAGATTTTGATGATAAGAAAATTAGCAATAATTCCTCAAAGGTTTCTATAACTACATTCGAAATGAATTGCTTTAAATATTTAGAACATAAAACGAGTATATCCACATGCAACGACGCTCACTATTCTAGTATATATCAAAAGACAAAAGGAACCATATTTAATTAGGAACAAGATGTTGATGGACTTATTCAATGTTCATATAGTGCTCTGGTGGATAGCTACAGATTAAAGGCTTATGTAGATTGTTGAGGCTAGATGCTTTTGTTCCTTGAATGGGTAGCTTTCCTATGTGCTTTTGTGATTTATGAAAGCGACATTAGTCTACCAAACACATCAATACTAGTAAATAATGGAAAGAACAATGGATGAAAGATAAACAATATATCCATCATACCAATGCACAAACAATGCCCTAACATTACCATAAACTATCTAATTTTGTCCATCAAGATAGATATTTCCTCCATCTTTGACCTTTTAACACACTTATTCTACACTTCCCAGTAAGTTGCATATAATCTGTCACCTATTGTTTCTTCTGGAGTTTCAAAGTATGTAATTTTGTCAAATTCTCAATATGAGAAAACCTCTCATGTATGGCAAAGTGGCAAAGTTTCGACGATGAAAACAATCAACATAATAACATATTAGAAACTCATAATAAACCACTCAAAATTACCATGAAATATCTAATTTTGTCAATCGACGGATATTTCCTCCAAATTTGATTTTTGGCATTTTGAAGTTCATACTTCTATCAAATTCTTTATTCCAAAAATATTCTCATATAGTGCAACATTCCAGATGGTGAAAACAAAAGAAAAAAGTTAAGTACTTGAAAGCAGTCCCCAGTTCGGGTTATCTTGGGAAAGTGAGTAAATCTGAGGGATAGTCCAGTTTCTTTATGGTAAAACAAATAGACAACAATTATAATAATCTTCCAATATAAGATTAAAAAATATAGGATCACAAGTACCTAAGGATCTTATCACTATTTATAATATGATAAGAAAACACTTATAAACATAAGATCCTCTATTTTTGTATTTCCCAACAAAGGTGTGGAGTCCTTCATTCAGAATATATTGCAAATAACAGGTCTCTTCTTCTTAGACATCATAACATTTTTGAAGCAGAAGACCCAATCCTGAAGTAACCTATGTTGACAAAAAAGATGTATCGAACAAAAATGGCAGTTGTCAAAACCAGTGTGTATCTATTTCATTATGAATTAGTATCCAAGACTCCAAAAGTTCCATTAATGTCAGCAGGAAGTTACCCAAGATTTGTCAATTACACCTGAAAAATATATATGTGCTCACGTGGCATGCTAGAGCATGTGACCAAATACACTCTTTCCTCAGAAAGGGAAATTCCCTAAGAATAAGGTTGATTATAGAAAACCTGCCTAAACTAACGCCCTTTGTCATGATACCACCTAATGGTTTTTTCTATCACTTAAGAGCTAAGAGCATCAGTCCCACTACCTAATATATATTATGTTAATTTCCTACAAAAAATATATATTCTTAAATTTGAATTTGTGAAGTTAAATCTTTGGCTCTAATTTGACTAAACAAGTGGAAATATAGTCAAAGGTGAAGTGAACAAGGAGACTTGGGCTTTAGCTCGAATTGGGTGACAAATGAAAGAGAGAGGATGTGAGGGATTTCGATTTGGGTTTTCATTCAGGTTTGGGTTTGAGAACGAGAATGGAAAGGGAGAAGATAAGGAGGAGTCTAGGATTTTAGTTTGGATGGATTGCAAAATGAGGGAGAAGATAGAGGAAGAAGGTAAATAGTTGGTTACGTTACAAAGAACCAGCAGGCAAGAAAAGAGAAGGCTTTGCTTTAGTTTGAGGTAGGGTTTGAAAATGAGTGAGAACAGAGAAGATTTAAAGGAAAAATACAAGGGTGTTAGTATAAAACTATAACCTCAACGCCACCACAACTTCAGAGTATTGATGTAGCGGAAGGGCTTTAGTTTGAGGTTTGGGAAATGACTAATGAATCGAATGAGAGGATTTAGAGGAAACAAAAGTTCATCTCTTCCCTACAGCTAAATCCTTCGCCTTATCTGGATCCCTATCTCCACCCCACCACATTAGACCTTTGGTAACTTTATGTGGCACTGATCTCTCTCCTAGCAGATCTTTGTATGCCTCATACAAGTATAGTATAATGATAAAACGTTTGAAGCATCACATGCCATGATGTTCTAATAATCTAAACAAATCTATAACAGTTTCTACCTTAAAAGAAATTGACTGTTAGCATGCATACTTCTTGTTTAGCATTCCTAGAAAAGACCCTTTCTAGGTGGGGTTCACGAGTTTGCAAGGAAATCCTCAAAAATTCCAACCGTGAGCATAATAAAAGTCTTCCGAGACACAAAAGACAAGTAAAATAAACGTAACTACCATTTGTTGCTGACCTATGTTGCATGGGTACGCATCGAATACCAAGACGGGTATGAGACACAAATTTGTAAAAGGTAGGGTATGGGGACACGGCTATATAATTATTTATATACACATATAGTATATATTAGAATTAATAATATATATGGGAATAAGGATGAGAATTAAATTTCCTAGAACATTTTATGTTTCTTTTATGGTCTAAATTATCAGACTGCTTTTGATTTATCTCAATTCTATAGTGTACATAAGGAATTAGAGGTTTTGGACCTGTCATTCTTGTACAAGATTTTGCAAGACAACAAGAATTGCCTAAAGAAAAACATTGGTGGAAGTTGGATCTTAGTTCCTTCTCGATGTAATACCAATTTATCTACCATATTGGTTTGTTAATACTCACATAATAACTCATTCATCGTAATCTTAATTATTTGACAAACTTTTTGAGAACCTTTTGTAAATTACATCCTTATATAACATTTTGATCAAGTTCATATGTTTTGTATTCATGTTTTTATCGGCTTATATATTTCACTGGTGGTCGCTTCTTAAACAATCTATTATGGGGTGGTTATTGACTTATTTCACCTCATATGAAATCCTTTATTGCACCTTTGAATGTTTTGATTCTACTAGATTTATAAACAATCGAAATTATATAGTAATTGAGATAGGTAATGTGAGCTTGATCTGTTTTGTTCTTTATTATATGCATGTGGTAGATTCGGTTCTTTATTGTAAGTATCATTGTAAAACTTACTAATTACCAATCATCCTATTTGCACCACAAACCCTCCCTCCCACTGGGCCCATTTCCTAACAAGCAAACGGAATGACATATCTAATCATAATATTGAAGGATTCGAGCCTATGCTTATCTTCTTTTAAAAACCAATGACTTATTAATCTTTTTCAACATTGACATATCTAATTAGAACAATTTGGTTGTAAACAGGCCATGATCATTCTTTTATACCAATAATACCAAAATCACCAATCAACTATAATTGTATACCTTCCCATGTTTCTCCTTAGTACCACTAATGCATGAAAGAACGAAAAGAGAGCTCAGACAAAGGAGGGAGAGGGAATGAGATTTACAACAAATTGGCAAACAACAAAGATAAATAATCTATTGGATATCAACTGGAGTAGCATGACAAACTGTTAACATAGAACAAGCTTGAAAATTGCCTTTTGGGTAAAATTACATTTTACAATAAGAATTTTACTTAAACTTCCTATAATTATATTCCAAATTTCATATATTTATAGGAAGAACCATGGAACTTATAAGATTTACAGATTAACCCCTATAAGCTTCAAAAAGAAAACCTCAAAAGAGTATAAGTAGTCTAAGATTTTGATGATAAGAAAATTAGCAATAATTCCTCAAAGGTTTCTATAACTACATTCGAAATGAATTGCTTTAAATATTTAGAACATAAAACGAGTATATCCACATGCAACGCACGTTCACTATTCTAGTATATATCAAAAGACAAAAGGAACCATATTTAATTAGGAACAAGATGTTGATGGACTTATTCAATGTTCATATAGTGCTCTGGTGGATAGCTACAGATTAAAGGCTTATGTAGATTGTTGAGGCTAGATGCTTTTGTTCCTTGAATGGGTAGCTTTCCCTATGTGCTTTTGTGATTTATGAAAGCGACATTAGTCTACCAAACACATCAATACTAGTAAATAATGGAAAGAACAATGGATGAAAGATAAACAATATATCCATCATACCAATGCACAAACAATGCCCTAACATTACCATAAACTATCTAATTTTGTCCATCAAGATAGATATTTCCTCCATCTTTGACCTTTTTAACACACTTATTCTACACTTCCCAGTAAGTTGCATATAATCTGTCACCTATTGTTTCTTCTGGAGTTTCAAAGTATGTAATTTTGTCAAATTCTCAATATGAGAAAACCTCTCATGTATGGCAAAGTGGCAAAGTTTCGGACGATGAAAACAATCAACATAATAACATATTAGAAACTCATAATAAACCACTCAAAATTACCATGAAATATCTAATTTTGTCAATCGACGGATATTTCCTCCAAATTTGATTTTTTGGCATTTTGAAGTTCATACTTCTATCAAATTCTTTATTCCAAAAATATTCTCATATAGTGCAACATTCCAGATGGTGAAAACAAAAGAAAAAAAGTTAAGTACTTCGAAAGCAGTCCCCCAGTTCGGGTTATCTTGGGAAAGTGAGTAAATCTGAGGGATAGTCCAGTTTCTTTATGGTAAAACAAATAGACAACAATTATAATAATCTTCCAATATAAGATTAAAAAAATATAGGATCACAAGTACCTAAGGATCTTATCACTATTTATAATATGATAAGAAAACACTTATAAACATAAGATCCTCTATTTTTGTATTTCCCAACAAAGGTGTGGAGTCCTTCATTCAGAATATATTGCAAATAACAGGTCTCTTCTTCTTAGACATCATAACATTTTTGAAGCAGAAGACCCAATCCTGAAGTAACCTATGTTGAATAACAAAAAAAAGATGTATCGAACAAAAATGGCAGTTGTCAAAACCAGTGTGTATCTATTTCATTATGAATTAGTATCCAAGACTCCAAAAAGTTCCATTAATGTCAGCAGGAAGTTACCCAAGATTTGTCAATTACACCTGAAAAAAATATATATGTGCCTACGTGTGGCATGCTAGAGCATGTGACCAAATACACTCTTTCCTCAGAAAGGGAAATTCCCTAAGAATAAGGTTGATTATAGAAAACCTGCCTAAACTAACGCCCTTTGTCATGATACCACCTAATGGTTTTTTCTATCACTTAAGAGCTAAGAGCATCAGTCCCACTACCTAATATATATTATGTTAATTTCCTACAAAAAATATATATTCTTAAATTTGAATTTGTGAAGTTAAATCTTTGGCTCTAATTTGACTAAACAAGTGGAAATATAGTCAAAGGTGAAGTGAACAAGGAGACTTGGGCTTTAGCTCGAATTGGGTGACAAATGAAAGAGAGAGGATGTGAGGGATTTCGATTTGGGTTTTCATTCAGGTTTGGGTTTGAGAACGAGAATGGAAAGGGAGAAGATAAGGAGGAGTCTAGGATTTTAGTTTGGATGGATTGCAAAATGAGGGAGAAGATAGAGGAAGAAGGTAAATAGTTGGTTACGCCTACAAAGAACCAGCAGGCAAGAAAAGAGAAGGCTTCTTGCTTTAGTTTGAGGTAGGGTTTGAAAATGAGTGAGAACAGAGAAGATTTAAAGGAAAAATACAAGGGTGTTACAGTATAAAACTATAACCTCAACGCTCACCACAACTTCAGAGTATTGATGTAGCGGAAGGGCTTTCTGCTTTAGTTTGAGGTTGGGTTGGGAAATGACTAATGAATCAGAACAGAGAGGATTTAGAGGAAAAATATAAGAGTATTAGAGTATAAAATTATAACTCTCAATGCTCATACAACTTTGGATTTGATGTGAAGGATGTTTGTTTGTTTACCTAAAAATATAAGAAATCAATTCCAGGCTTGAGAAAAGGTTTCTTTGCATATCCATACTTATCTTAGAAAAGTGTTTTTTCTGTTTGTTTCATTTGCTAGAAATCCATGAAATTGGTTTCATAGATTTCCAAGCATTTTCATTGTTTGGCTCCAAAGTAAAAAAGAAACCTAACACCTCTAACCAATATAATATTCTTAATTAGTGCTGGGTTGAAAAAGCAACCCCAGTCACCCAATAAAATAATCCCCTTAAGTAGTGTTCCAAGAAATTTCAGCAAAAAAATGTTGAAATTGCTTTCCTAGTTTTGATGACGTTTTACTTGATTTTTGGGAATATGATTTCCTAAAAATGTGGTCATCCAAACTTAAGAGAAGGAAACATTTATAAGAAATGAGTTTTTTATGGGTATGTTAGACCCCAACATTTCCTATTCCTTATTTTCTCATTAAACCAAACGTCTGTGGTGGAAAGGTCCTTTGACATGCTATCAAAGCAATCTCGTTTCAAATCCCACATGCCACAAATTTAAAGTGGAATTAGGAAAAATAGATTTTTTTTTTGAAGTGGAATTAAGAAAAATATGTATATTTTGCGTAAGTCCAGCTTTTGACTCATAGAAAGGGTGTTCAACCTACAGGGACATGTTAGAGTATGAAAATTATAACCCTCAAAGTCAATGCTCACCACAACTTCGGATTTTTGATGTAGTGGAAGGGTCCTTTGACGAAGAGTAACCAATTCAAAACCAAGAATAAATAAGAATTACAAAAGAGGGTGGAGGTTAAGTGAGAAAAAACATGAAGGAGTTAACTGAAAAATGACAAAAAATTGGCCTTCCTGTAATTAACCCTTAAAATGAACAAATGCTTATTAGTTAGCAAAGATTAAAATACCAGTACCAAGAGGTGAAATATTCATTTGCCATTTGGTACATATTCGATGTCAAATATCTGTTCATGATAGCATGTTTAATGGTTTGATGCTTAAAGAAATTTTCTGCACTAACAAGACACTATAATAGATCACATAAATAATAGCAACGTCACTGTGTACTAACCTGAGGTATGATATTTTTCTCCATTGCATCCTTAAAGAGAGGGGGAGGAGGCAGGTCAAGACCAAGCATTAGGAATGGCACTCTAGATGTCTCAACATTGTTAAGCCCCTCCCCCGCGACAGCTGTGTTGGCCTGTTCATCATCAGTTCCAGTTCTCTCAAGTAAAGACCTCCTCTGGATCTCCTTCACAACTTCCAACTCCCCCTGCAATGCAATGCTGATTGAATACCAGGACAAAATTAAACCAAACTACCATACATAAATAAAAGAACACTAGAAGCATAAATCTGATACCTGAAAGCAGTCGTGAATGATGCTTCTATTTTTCTTCTTTGAATGCTTGAGTTTCGCATGTAATGTGTTCAGTAACCAAGACATGAATTCTACTGGATCTGATTGTACACCTATTTGGAACTTCTTATTACTTTCTTTCATAACAGCCTGAAGAAACTCATGAGGGCTAACCTGTGAGAAAAAGATGTAAGAAGTTGATTCCATGCAGATCAGCAAAAAGAATAACAAGTTTCATCAAGGATAAATATCTGGAAATCAACCTGTCCCTTAAAATTTCGTGCATGCCAAATTTTCCGTGTGAGTTCTCCAAACCGCTGAACAAGTGGAGACTTGCTGTTTTGATAATTTTCAGGGATGAGAAAGAAGTTCCTTAAGGGTGTAACTCGCATTAATGACTGAATAGTGACATTAACAAAATCAGTCTCTTTGATGTTGTTAAGCCCCACCTGAAAAGGATAAAAGGTCATGAACATGACTTCTAATGAGTACCTTGCATGCAAACATTATCCTTTAACTTGCTTTCAGACTGCCAAAAGAACAATTTACAGAACTAAATAGCAGAAGAATCTATTAAGCAAATAAAAAAAATACTCTCTAATAGATATCCAATATAACTAGATGTGTATTTACCATTCCAGGGAGATAATTGGAACCATCGAGGGCCCTTGACCATTGCCTATTTTCATCAAGATGCAGGACTTGTTCCCTGGTAAACCTGCAGATACAAATAATTAACAGCATTCTAGTGTTGCAAGTTTCAATTAAATGATAGGAAACAATAATGTAAATGGAAGGTAAATGAGTTCCAAACAAATCAAGAAACAAAAGATAGCGCTGTAAAAAAATCACAAATATTTCATGTATCACAAATATTTGTCCAATCAAGAAACAAAAGATATCTCCTATCGGAAAATACAAATAATAATCTTCTCTTTATCCAATTACATCCCTTTTCTTTTAGTAGTAAGGTTGTGAGGCAGAAGAGGCAGCATGGTTACATGAGAAACAGAAGAGGTAGCGCTACACCTATGCTACATTTTTAATAAAAGGATAAAGTCCTCTATCTATTCACAAGGTTTCTAGTCACCCTTTAAAAGAAAATTTTGGAAAACAAACTTCTGCATAAAAAATTAAATTTAAAAAAAAAAAACAGAAAAAAAAAAACTTCTAACCTTAAACATGTACAACATTAACTTTTGGGAGGGCTAATAATATAGTGCAATGGGAGGAAATTTTTAAGTCTTCTGATTGGGTGATGAGTGAAAGTGCAAGTTCTTTCTTTCATGTTTCTTGTTGTCTGCCAGTTCATAAGAATGTTTAGTAAAGGACGACTTTACTCTCTCAAACTTTTTGTACAAAAGAGATATAAACATGATATATAGGCATTCAAGCTTAACCAACAAAGAAGAGATGCATACTAAAATGTTTTATGAGGAAGCAATAATACCTTGGGTTAAGAACATGTCGAATGTCATCCAACGATGGATCATTGATTTCATAACCATCAGGGAGGCAATAAACTTTCTCAGTTTGAAGATTGATATACACATGGTGCCCTGCTTCAAGACTATGAGTATATGCATGAGAATTGAGACCCCTTCCTTGAAAATACTTCCCACAAACTAAGCATGCATATACATTCAAATTCGACAAAGAGATAGAACAGAACTTCTCAAAATCAAAGTCCAACACCTACACAAGCACACAATATTAGGGGGAAAAATCAACAATTGAACTATACAGATAGCAAACAGCTCCAATGTAGTTATAACCCTAACTTACAAAACTTTAATCAATCGAAACAACTTTAAAATCTCACCTGTCGATTAACTGTATCAAGATAGGGGCAATCCCTTCGAAGCTCCACCATCCTCCGCGTCTTCGACGGCGGCGGGCGCACTTTCGTCACATGATCCTTGTCATCCTCATCGTGCCCGTTCTCTTGGGCTCTGCTCCTCTCGTATTCTTCCTCGTCGTCGCTGTAGCGAGCGATCGAGAGGAGAGAATCGTTGTTAGGGATCTCTTCGTCTCCTTCTTCTTCCACTCTCGGTGCTTTCCTTTGGTGGTCGTCTTCTTCTCCTTCGAGCTCTTCTTGAGGTTTTCTCTTTCTTAGGGTTTCTTCCATTGAATTAATTGGATCTCAAAACCCTAGAAACCGAAGCGGGAAGATGGGGATAATAGAACAAGGCTGCTGTTTGATCGGCGATTGGGAGCTTTTTGGTAAAAGTTAAGTACTGTAAGTGGATCTAATTTAATATGGATCCGACCCGACCCGTTAATTGCAACGAAGCTAAAGGCTGGTGACTGCTTTCGTCGGTGGGCCAAGCCCAAAACAAGTGATTTAGGATGAAATCTTTCTCCAAATGATTCATCCCCTGAATTTATAAGAAGAATCAACTTTCTGTCTCCTATTATATATTCTCTCTTTGGTTTCATTGGAAAATTTTCCTCTTTGAGAGATGGAAGATTTAGGATGTACTTGGTATTGGTTTGGAGAGCCTCCCATTTTGATACTTCTCACGATTTGATCAGTGAAGCTCTTGCTTCTTTGCGAAGGTCGAAAATTGAACCCCATTATTTCTGCATCTTTTTTCTCGTCCTCTATATTTTATTTTTTGTTACTTTCATTATTTTTGTGCTTGATCTGTATTCTGTAGAACTTCCCTCCAATTGCATGAACATGTTAAGGTCAATTAGTACCCACCAAATCTCATAATCTCTAATTTCCATGAAACACTTCCATGTTAAAATAGAATATAGAGACAGGAGGGACACCTCAATGTTTTTCCACTCTCAATAAGCACCAGATTCAAGGGAGGCTGCATGTAGAATTAAGGCAAACTTTCGACACAGGCAAATATAAGTAGACAAGTATCAATTACCTTAGACCATTTTTCGGATAGTTTTCATAAAGTCTTTTAAGTTAGTTTGGCCGATATAGAAATTAACTGAAGCAACACCAAATATATACAGAAATGAAAAAGAAGAAGGCCAATGTTGAAGTTCAACCGTCAATCCAACCACCAGATAGGCAATTAAGTCAAACTTCAAGTTCAGTCTTCAATCCAACCACCGGAACCTTGGTGTAAATATGGAGGCAGTGGCCCCGGAGCGAAGCCTTTTGGACTAGTATAGCCTTCAATCCAACCACCGGAGCCTTGGTGTGAATATGGAGGCAGTGGCCCTGGAGCAAAGCCTTCGCGAGTAGTGCATACGTAGCTCCTTTCATCTGTGAACACCTCGAAATTTGGAACTACTTCAAATGAGCTTTCATAGGCACTTCTATTTGCAGGTGAGATATCCATGTCTGAAGATTCACCTATTTCTCCTTCCTCCAATACATCAAGACGTTCTTCTATTAGTTCTCTACATTCGACACTTCTCCGTAACTCAGCAGCTCTTGGACTAGTTTCCTCGTCTCTATCGTAAAATGTAGGTTCAATGGGAGAATGGTCATGATCAGATGCAAATTCTCGAGCCCCAGAAATGTGACCCATTTCCAAAGCTATGCCCTTATGTTTTCCTGTCCAGTCACGTCGGCTCCATAAATATAGTGGCGGTGACTTCAAATTCCAATTATCCATTTGCTTCTCTTCTGTGTCAATTGAACCGGGTAAATAGAACGACTGCATCATAGAGAAATATGTTACAATGAACTTTTTCTCTATGATAGTTAACTATTATCAGGCATACCTTTCCTGAGAGCTTTTCGCAATCCTCCCAGATAAGATCATATGGTGGATTTTTCCTATGTAGTCTGATCACAACAAAGTATTTTTTAAAAATCCATGGCCCTTGGATCATAAAAAAGAGCAAGATATGTGGTTTAACAATTATTTATACCTTTCAGTCTCCTCGGGGACAATAAGAATAAGGAGCTTTGGTCGAAATGTTAAAGCTTTGTCAATGAATTTGTTTGCTAGAGCTGCATTGACTCCAAAAGGAGGGTTGAGACCCATGATCTATGGAACGAGAAATTCAAATTAGTTCTGATTTTTCCAGATGACTTTGAAAAAGAACTCATAAAGACAAGAAACAAGTATGACAAGTGCATGCTTGCATACCAACCGAGACCCATCTGCCAATTCTTTAGGGTCCACCGTCATCCAATCTCTCTTTTCAAAGTTGATATCATTCTGCAAACATTAGTGATTATATAATTTTCTGGTGAAGAAAATATAAAGATGAACAGAGTTTGACATGGTCTTTAATGTGTAGGTCATACAAAACAGTCAATACTATTGCAATTTGCAACAGATTGCTAAAACCGTTAATTAAATAAAACTATTTCATTTGGTAATTAGGAGGGTATATGAAATTGCACAATAAGTTTATTAGAATTAATATAAAACTATAATCCTCGACCCTCACCATAACTTCGGAGTTTTGGTGTAATGGTTAGAGTGACTAACTTTAAGATGGTATCAGAGCAACCCAGGTTCAAATCCCACCGGCCACGAATTTTAAGCGGATTTTCTAAATTGACACCGCTGCGTGAGTCCAGGTTTCAGCCCATAAAAAAGGGCGTTCAACCTGCGGGGGCATATTAGAATTAATATAAAACTATAATCCTCGACCCTCACCATAACTTTGGAGTTTTGGTCTAATGGTTAGAGTGACTAACTTTAAGAAAGTTAATAAAATTTGCATAATTCTTCCACGAACTACAAATTTTGACAAAAAACAATTTTATGCTTGCCTATATTCAATGTTTGAAAAAGCTTTTTTGAAACTCGCTTCGGAACTTTTTGAAGGGTAAAGGCTTCGAAACTCAAGAGTGAAGCTATTAATCCCTTGAAGCTTAAGCCTCATTGCTGCATAACTGAAGCGAGCAATTCGAGCTTCATAAAGCGCTTCTCTTTTGAAGCGCACGCTTTACACAAGATATGAGGATATAAAAGGATATTTTACTAACATTAAAATGTCCCTATGTATCTTTAGTATGACCATGCGAGTGTAAATAAGATATAAGCTATGCATGTAGCTTAGTTTATTATGATTTGCGCTACACATTTAATTCTTATTTACTAATCAGGACATGAATGTATCTATTTGTAAATTATTATACCACTATATATTATATGTTCATACTTTTTATAAATTTAAAATTAAAAAACTTAAACTCACGAGATTTACGCCTCGCTTTGAAGCTTACGCTTTGCTTCAGTAAGGGGTCTTAACACTTCGCCTTATGCTTCCGCTTTTTTAAACATTGGCATATAAATACTCATGCCAAACACAAAAGAATAGTACATAGAAGACTAGATCCAACTGTGTAGCATAAGGATGATTGCTGGATCCTACTCTACAACTAGACACCTATAAAAAGGAGAGGGTCTTATTTTCTATTCACCCTCCAAATCTTTGAACAGAGTATATTCTTATTCATACATGAGGATCCATAAACTGCTCTCCATTATCTATCTCACTACTCTTCTGCTATTAGATGCCTGTAACAGGAGAGGGACTTATTTGATGTTCATGTTGCAAATCTTCAGAGTATATGCTTCAGATGAGGATGCATAAAATGATGTATATCCCAGCTCATGAGTGAAAATTTTTGAGGAAGGATATTTGCACTCTAATTATCCCATTTTAGGGGAGGTCCAGCCAATAAGTTGCTAGTGAAATTAAGGTTTAACCATCATCCCTGCTTAACTGCAAAGACCCGCGAAGAGATAGTTAGACTAATTTGCTTGGATCCATAAAGGCTTGAAGGATTTATCTGATTTGAGTCAAAAGTTCACATCTAATCTAATCTAATCTAATATAATCTATCTATCTATCTATCTAATCTAATCTAATATCTATCTAATCTAATACTATTATAAAAGTGTGTTGGTATGTTAAAACATTTCTTCCAAAAATACCCTCCAAACCACATACATGAATCCATAAAATATATACATGCATACATAAAACACATATATGCATAAATAAACTATGCTCCTTCAAATCAAACACATACATACATATACATTCATACATAAACTATACTCTTTCAAATTCTTCTCATAATCTCCAATCTTATTAAATCACATTAATTAAAGGTTTTATAGTATAGTATAACTATTCTTTATTATAACTATATTTTATAAACTATAGTGTAACTATTATATATTATAGTTAGATATATCTATTTTGTATTATACTTTAGATATTAATAAACTTTATAATCATATTTTGCAACATGATGTTTGGGTATATATTGATTGTTACATAATGATATTCAAACCGTGAACCAAATAGTAGTAAATACTAATTCATGATAGACTTTAATTATTCATGTTATGTATGCTCAAATAACATGAATAATTACACGTTGTTATTAATAGTACTATAAATATTATTTACTATGTTTATTGTAATTAAATTCATTATAACCCCATAACCCCACTCAATAATAATACCTATCAATCCATTTGAATTCCTATCATAACCCCCCAACCCGCAATTAAATCAATTAATTATGTTGTTATAACCCCCATTAACAATAATAATATATATTAAAGAAAACAAACTCCTCTAACAAATAACCCATCATTCAACACCAAAAAAAGAATCCACTCCTCTTTCTTCCTAGAGCACCTCTCTCACCAACCACAATTGTCGCCATATCCGGAATGCTACTACACATGATTTTTGTATGCTTCTCAAAGCTTATGAGATCATTTGGTGAGCTAATCTTCTCTTTGTTTATTTTGAGGAAACCTTACAGATTTTTTTATTTAGTTTTTGAATATATTCAGAGAAGGGGAAGCAAGTTTTCATCACGAAGATAGGAAATACTTTTAATAATAAGATTAACACTAAGAGGATGTTGAGAAAGCACTAGAGCTTGAGTCAGAAGGCCATGAAAGATGCAAATGATTTTGGAGAAGAGCGAGATTGAAGGTGGGAAAAAGGTAAGAAAAGTTTATGATTTAAAAGTTTGAAAGTTTCGTATGTTCGTATTTTTTCTTTTAAAAAATTTATTTTTGCTACATATAGTGGTATTTTTCAACTTGAGCAGTTTAAGTTTGAGGCATCATAATAATCACTCTTTATTTAGTATATAATTCTATCTTCTGCTTATTAATTTATTTTGTTTACCAAGAGACATGCTATATGCTTCAATAGACATTGTGTGCACACCAATCGAATGGGTCCTTCTGAGCTCATTAAGCATCTACGGATCATGAAAAAGGCCTAAAACAGGACGAGAAGCAACCGCTACTGCAAAGTCAAAGTAACTGAGTTACCAAATCTCGCATACTTACATGTATAGTATTGTTTGTAAAATAAGAACAAATCATATATGATTCATCAATAAGGTCATTATGTTGTGCACTGCTCATTTTAGAATTTTCTCATTTTCCTTAAAAACTGAAATCAAGATATTTAATCGAGCCCATCATACTTTATTCTCTCCTTTCACTTAATTTTCTCCAACAAGATAGATTTGATTTTTTTCTCTTAAATAGAATTAGAGTTCTTTTTCTTTATTTTTGACTTTTTCGATGAATGATATATAGTTTTCAAAATAAGTTATTACTTTTGATTGCCTAGGCCAATTGTTTTATTGTCAAAGGAATGCTTTTAACGATTTGTAATTTAAGCATTTGAACATTAAAACCCTTGAAATATGATTCTTTTGGACCTAAAAATGAATTCTTGTGGAATTCAAACATTACGAGTCATAGATTTAAACTTTTTCTTTATTTTGAACGGTATATATAGATAAAAAGATGTTTTCTAACTAATTTGAACATGAGATGTTTGCTTTTAAGTCTTTTGTAGAAATCAAGCTCTCTCTTATGCATGCAAATACATATACAAAAAGAGAGAATCTTCAATTTTCTAAAGAACCAAATTCAAGTTGGTGGCAATTTGCAAATTTTATAAATGTCTTCATAATTTGAGAATTGTGCGAAATACCCAAAATGCTTTGGGAAATCGCTTGAGAAAAGTACATAGAACTTTGAAATTTATAAAAATACCAAAAAGCTTCCATACATTTCATATTTTAAAGAAAAGTTCACCGAACTTATAAAAGCCCAAAATTTTTTAGAAACTACAGGTTTTAAAAACTATAACTTAAATACGATATTAGTCTAAATTTGTATAACTATATTTTATTAAAAGTATATTTACCCTTCATAACTCATAATTACTATAGCAAATTTGCATATAAAACCCTAAAATCTATAAAATTGCTAAATAGAATTATGTTCTTTGAGTTTTACAAATAGAATTACGCCTTTTAGGTATTCCAAATATTTTCTAAAAGACCCAGTTATTTTCATATAGTTATTATTATTTGCACCATTATTATTCAAGATATACTATTATAAATGTAAATTGGGGTGTTAAAATATTTATATCTCAAATACCCCAATCTACTCAAAATACCCTTATTGCCTCCAATCACCATCAAATTTCATTCAATTCATTCTATTTGCATTATTATTATTATTGCAATAAAGGTAAGAAGTAATATTAATAATTAAATATAATATTATTAATTTTATTATATTTTTTATGAAAAATAGTATAAGGTATTAAAATGTTATATCATAAATATATAACACTATTATATAGGATAATAAAATTATAAGTAATATTTATAAATTATTCTTAGAAATCTAACATTTAATATTTCTCATAATCAATAGCTAAAATTTATATTGTATTCACATAAAAAAGTTTAAAACATAAAATGAGCATACACGCAAAGCACGTGCACTATACTAGTACTATTCTAAAAGTGTGAAGGGTGTTAAAACTTTTTTCCAATTATAACCTCGAATATTTTGTATAGTCATTAAGTGTCATTTGTATTCTTATGGATATAATAGTAATTTTGTTTCTCATGATGATAAAATACATACATACATTAATGCACATACATATATATATTCAATATGAAAACCATTTGATTCCTAATCCATAACCCACAATTGAATTTACCATGAAGTGAATTAATTATATTTTTATAACTCCTATTTTATCATGTACTTATTATGAGGCTAATTAAAGCACTAGTATGAGACTAATTTTCTTCATCTCCCCTTTTAATTTAAAACCCTCTTCATATCCTCCATCTCATAACTGAAACAAAGCTTCATCCATCAATAAATTCCACTCTATCCCATCTCCATCAATAAATTCCACTCCATCCCATCTCCCTCCTCTCACAAATCTCTTTATCATCAAACCCCCCCCCCCCAAAAAAAGGCCTCTAAAACTTCTCTTTTCTCTTCATACTCTCTTTCATCTCCCTTCCCATTATTGCTCGTGACCTCCTCCCGCCAAATGCAAACTCCCTATAATCCTACTTATCCATCACCATCAAGGACAAGGATGATGGCTTTGTGGGTTGCGATAGTGGATGATGCATCTCCAATTATGCTACGATAAGATTGTCCTCTTCTTTGAAAACAAAAAATAGCACCTCAGCTTTGAAGGTTGCATGACAGTGCAAAAATTGTGCGTTATTATCGATGCTTAATTTCGTCGAATATACAGTTGATGAAGGAGATTTTCTTATTGGGTTTTGCAATGCTTAGGAGGAGCGAGGGCGTCACCGCCGAGGGATGGACTTCCAGTGGGTGAAAAATCAGATTGAAGTTTAATAGTTTACAATATGGAGTTGTTTGTTATGAGAATACAATATTCCCGGAGTCTTCTTAATTAAAAAAGGTTATCTTTATCAATATTTTCAATTATCAAATACTTCTCTAAACTCTATTTTTTTCAAGTAAAACAATTGATTGAAAGTTAACGTTTTACTTTCTTATAAACTATAATAAATCAAAAAATTCAATAGTTAATTCATACATGTATGAGATATTTGTCTAACAAGAGATAGAGAATGTCGAATATGTGCCTAGCTCCTTCTCGCCTCCATCTCCTTATCTGTGCTAACTAGGTTTTACTAGCAAACTGGCACAAAATTCTAGAAACCAATCACCTTTTGTTATGACAAGGCCAACATCTATTGCAATTGAAGATTCCCGGTGATTTATAAAAGAATGCCAATGCAGTACGAAAACAGTGAGGAGATCGATTGGAACTTGGTTTATGTTGTTTTAAATTGATTTATACTGAGATGATTTTTCATTGATTTCTTTTGGAAATAATTCCTTGATTGTTAAAACAAGGTAAAGGATCGATACGTTATTCTAATTGTTAAGTTTCTTGATCCAAAGATGTGACAAAATATTGCCATTTCATTGAGGGCATGCATGCCACACAAAGTGACCAAGGGTAAGGTGTGTGAAGCCCATTATGAAGACGATATTTTTTATTTATGATCTCTTTTATTGTCATCAATTAGTAATCAGTACATATTTAATTTATTGGCTAAATTTCAGAAAACTCCTTAAACTTTGGACGATTTGTCAGATCATCCCCTCAAACTTTCAAAATGTAAGAAACCCCCATTTAGTTTAGAGATTATCAGGAAATCGCATTCAACTTTAAGATTTTTACATAAAGTCCCCTAACTGTGCGAAACTTAGATATTTTTTCCGGTGAAAAAGTTATAATTCATGCTTTTAACAGGGTTTGAAAAACATTTAAAGTTTTAGGGGTTATCTAATAACCCCTAAACTTAAGGGGATTCAAATTTTTAAAGTTATGGGGTTTATTTGTTAATCTTTCAAAGTTAAAGGGGTATTCTAAATTTAGCCTATTTTATTCTCATCAGTTACTTTATGACTCTTTTATGAATTTTACTTCCACTGTTATTTTTATTTCAATAATCTGTATTTATAATTTAATATAAATAAGTAATATGTATTAAATCTTTTAGAATGAATTACGATCTATGTTTTTATTCATGAAATTATATTTTCCAATCTAATCTTGTAGCATTATAAAAGTAAGTTCTATGTTAAAACATTTCTTCTATAAATACCCTCCAATTTGCAAATATGATTATAGGCATCCATATAATTTTGTATGTCTTGATGAAACACACACATACATGAACACATATGTACATACTCAATATAATAAATAGTATAATATATCATTTGATATTAAATATTTGCAATGATGATTTTTTATGTCATGTGTCTCTAGCTATTCTCTGTTCGGTTAAATAAAAAATGCCCACTACATCAGTTATACTATTCTAAAAGCATGTTCAATGTTAAAACTTTTTTCCAAAAATACACCTCAACAATAATATCGATTAACAAAAATAACATCAGAGCATTATGATAAATAATATTATATACAATACTAATGCTTACATATTGAGTCCAAAAAGATAAAAGCTAGGTGGTTTTTCAAGGAGATTGGCTTTGATTTTTATAAGAAATTGAAGGGGAATGCATAACACTTGAAGCTTAAGAGTTGCACTTAATAATTCTTCCACTCTACAAGTTCTAATTCACACCCAATTATGAGACTAATCTATACTACTTATAAAAGAGGATTGGGGTGTTAAAACTTTTGATTGCTTCCTTTACCCTTCCAAAATTTGATAATTCCTAATAATGCCTCAAAATTTATTCAATTCATTCTATTTATTACGCTATAATTATTCATGCAATAAACATGAGAACTAATATTAAAAACTAAATATATATTATAAATTTTAGTCATATTACTCAAGTTTTATTCATTTCATTCTATTTATTACACTATACTTATTCTTGCACTAAACATAAGAACCGATATCTATTATAAAGTTTAACCATATTAGTCTTATGTTAAATAAGATAAATGTTTCACTTTAGATATTAGATATTATACAATAAATATATAATTTTAATATATAAGATAATAATATCATAACTGATATTTATAAATTATATCGTAATTTAAGATAACTTAATATTTAATTAAAAATCTAACATCTAATCTAATACTATAATATATTGATATGTGCTCGATGTATAAAAATTTGTGGAGAGGAATACTAATATAAATGTTAACCTCTTGGTGTAGTCTAGAAATAGCATATAAATTATCATAATATATATTATAACTATTGCAATATACTTATCATAGTATTTGGATACGAGGTAATTCTGAGCATGCAGAATTCCAAGCGGTGTGGGAAGCTATTACATTTGATCGACACTGGATGTGGGAATGTAATTTTTGAAGAAGATGCGGAGGCGGTAATTAGAGATATCCATAATGGGGTGGAGCAATACTTGATTTTTGGACACTTTGTGAATGATATTCAACAATGTTGTACATGACTCGATGAATGAGATTTTCAGGTAGTTCGTCAAATGGAGAATATAACGGCTCACGTGTTGGTCCGAAGAGCTAAGGAAATTAATGATTTTATGGTATCACTCAAAGACCCACCAACATTTTTACACCATGTTTTGAAGTCTGATAAGGAGCAGCATTAATCCACATTCTTTTGCTGTGCTTCTAGATTTTCAGATTAGTTTGGATGTGTCTTAATGTTTTATTTTCATGAAAAACTATTGCAATATAATAATTAAATCCTAAGTAACAAAGTAATTTATGACATCTTTTCTTCAACCTACTAATAATGCATTTTAATATGAATATTAGTGAGAAAATAAACCCATAATTAAAGCATTCATGTATCTTCTTACCGACTAATCAAATTCTCTTCATTAATCATGCACTAATTATTTTACGACTAATCTACTTTCATAAACATTCCACTTGGATATCAAGGGTTGCATAAAATTATGTTATATATGGATGCTCAAATGCACAAAAGAAAACACTAAAAGAATCAAAAGAAAAAAATGGAGGAAGTGAGAATTTTGATAGAGGAGTTAGTTCCTCGATTATAGTAACCAGGATACCTCGCACTTAATAAGATTTCACAGGCGATAATTGAGAGAAGTTTATATTGCTTTTCTTTGGAGGAAACGAACATATCTACGATCGATTTCACCTCTAATTTACGAAAAAATATCAATCTATTAGTTATACAAGTATGCAAATTAGTGGAGAGAAAAACTAATATAAATGTCAATAAATTCATGGCGAGTGGGTGACTGGGGCTCTATTTGAGTCCTTGTCGTTGTCCTAAAAAAAATCATGGCGAGTACAATGTTAGATGGCCTTCGAATGCTTTAGCCTCGTATCATTACTTACCATTCAACACGTGCAAAGCACGTGTTACATACTAGTCCTCTTTAAATCTCCATTCAATAGCAAACCATCTTCATCTTCTCCATCTCATAACCTCTACCAATCTATAAATCCTCTTTTTTAGTGATTGATTTCTAAATATGATGATTTTTTTATCGCGCCTTTGGTGCACACGGAAATCGAACCCAGGGCCCCCACGAGTGAGCGACACAGCTTTGCCACGTAACCTACTGGGCCACCCCTAATATGATGATATTATAATTGTATGATGGACATATAACACATGCGTTTTTATACACTATAATATGATATTAAATTCTAAGTACCATGTAGTCATGCCCTTTATGTTATCATTTGTGACCGCAAAAGTCACCAAGGTGCCCCTCCCGTGTTAAACCCATGCGCTTACTTCTCTCAGCATTTATTAAAATAAAAAAAAAAAAGAAACCCAAATGACCTCATGATCGACTTTTAATACAACTATTTCATCAGAAAGAAAGATCAATAGCCCTATTGAGAAGTATAATAGCATAAGACTCTCTTCCTCTTTTATCGCATTCACTTAAAAGCAAAACAATTGCAAAATACCTGTTAGGCAGAATGTTTGCACATGTGCCTCTTCTTGATGATCTAGCTAGGCCTTACTACATTGTCAAGTATTGACATAGGCTGTTTTCTTGATGTAAGACCGGATAGTTCAAAGTAGTTTGAAGTGCCAATCTATTATTTAACTGGGAGAAAGGGAAACTAAATAGAGACATAAATTTTCTAAATAATGTTAAATGCTCCAGGTGCCTTAAGAACTGCTCAAACTTTTAAACCATAGAATATGTAAGACTGAATCTTAATAGTAGAACTGCCTCTTGAGTATCTTGTATCCTATATCATTAAAGGATCGGATGAAGAATCTAAATTTTCTTTGCAGTTATTCTTATCAAAAAATCACTACCTTCCAAATTCATATATTTGATTGTGTTTCTTATCATATGGTTGTTCCAAGGTCCATCTTTATATGTATTTTTTGTTTTCCAGCAAATTTGAGAAGTTTTGATTGTCGTGCTCTCAGCTTCTCAACAAATTACTTGGACCAAATAACAAGAGCTTTCACGTGTATATTATAAGTGTCTAGCCGCAAATCAACTGGTATTCTATTACCAATCTTTGTCATGCATATATGAGTTTAATTTTTAAGAGGTCAGGTCAGGCGGTTGGAGTTGCATGACAATATGCATTCACTTTTATTGACCACCTATTTTATCTAATGTGCACCATTTCACTTTTTCTTACTCAGAAAGCAATTTGCATTTCGAGTTGGAGAGAGTATACACATCTTCACTCTGTTTCTTGGTGTAACTTAGAATTTTATAAACATGTGAACCAATTATCTAATGAATAAATTAATCTTATTATATCAGGCTTATTCTTTGATTGAGAACTGGAATGCATTTTTAAAAATCTAAATTATTTGTTAAAGTACAGCCACGTGCAACGCATGTGCACTATACTATTTTAAAAAAATATCTAGAAATAACTATTAACATTGTTAGGGGGTCTCTTAGGCAAATATAAAAGTTTATAAGTGGTTTTGTAAAACACAGCAACGTTTATCAGGCTTGGTGAAAAAGTTTGGAGTGGTTTTGTGAGAAAACCCTAAAACATAGAGGATTTTGTGAATTTAACAAATTTCCATTTTTTCACAGGTTGGATTTGGTTAAACAATATACATGTGTCTGTATCGTTTTATTCTTTCATATTTTATGTCCTTATTACTTAAAACAATTTTAAAAAGTAGGATATTGGAGCTTAGGAAGAAATTACTTTATTCTTTAATGAGAATTTGGTTTATCTTGTTGTTTTATATTTTAAAATTATATTTCTATTTTTCTTCGTAAGAAAGAAAAAAGGTTTCTAAGGATAATGTTTAAGTTTTTGAGAACCTAATTGGATTGTACTACAACATGCCTGTGAAAATACTAAACAAGTATTAACTTCAATGAGTGCTATTTCAAATATTAATTGAAAAGCTTTAGTTATAAGTTTTATATTCCTAAATAAGAATGATCATAAAATACATTTAAGAAGTTTTATGCTTTATTATAATATTCTTCTTACTATAACCTTATGAATTAAAGTTTGCTCTTCAATGTAAGATACAAATTATGTTTTTGGGGAGATTAAAAAAAGGGAGAATTATTAAATGTATGCACACATGCGAAGCACGTGCTCTATACTAGTATACTTAAATATATGTCCATGTAAAAGTATTTTTGAACTAAATCTCAACTACTGATTTGAGTCAGAAGTTGCCATTATCCCACCTCCAATATTATACCCCTTATATATAATTTTAACCTAGAACTTTTTATTGCTATAAGAAGAGAAAGGACTAATTTTCCATAAGCTCCAAGAAAAGTTAAAAGGCATGTGATGCCAACAAAGCCATTCTAAATTTTTCCTTTAATAGTCAGTTAAAGAATTCAAGAATAGAACGCTTGAACTTATAAAATGGTGTCATAAGTTAAAACAATACCTTAGCTTGAATGATATCATAATTCTTGAACAAGCATCTTTTACCAGTTGCATCAAGTTTTTCCTTCATCAGTTTACTAAAATCGTTAGCACCGCAACAGAAGTCAACTATCTGAAATAAGAAAAAGGACACTTTGAATGAGATTGATTGAGAAAATTTACTAAAAGCCAGATGGAGATAATTTAACATGTTATGTAAGCATAAAAGTTAAATAGTTGACTGATTTTTTTTTCCAGAAATATTATGTACAAGACTCTTCCGAAATTAAGACCATTTATCATCGCAAAAGATAGGAAACTTAATAATCAAGCTACAAAACAGTCCATGATTTTCCGCTCTTAACTTATGCAAATTAAGAATGAATGAATCAAAAACAGGAGAAAAAAAAAGAGAGAGACAACAATAGCAATACAACTTGATACAATATGGATATAACAACAAAAACAAAAAGATACAAGGTGATACAGGAAACTAAGACATAGGTATGACATGGATATGACAAAAGTTACATATAATATAGTTACTGGTAAATTACACTGAAACCCCCAAGAGCTTTCAGCAGTTTGCAGTAAAGCCCCAATAACTTTCAAAATCGCACTAAACCCCCCAATAAATTTTACAGAAAACCCCCCATATCTTTTGGCTAAATTATACTAAATCCCATTAACTTCCAAAATTCCGTTGTTGTTTTTTGGTTCTAATTTATGGGGGGCATCCACAAAATGCAGAAACTTATTAGGGCTTTCTGCAATTCCAAAAGTTATTGGGGGGTTTAGTGTGATTTTGAAAGTTATTGGGAGGCTACTGCAAAATGCTGAAAGTTCTCGGCGCTTTAGTATTTACCCTATAGCTATACATGCATATGCATCAAAAGAGATGCCATGTGATATGGCTACACACTACACAGATATGGAAAATCCTCTAAGATAGTGGTAGTGTGATACATTGTAGATACAACAGTAATAAAAATAACATGTGTGTCTTAATCAGTTAAATAAACAATCATATTTTTATAAGAAACTGGACAGGTTATATAAATACAATGCATCTTCAAACCACGCATTTTGAGCCCATCATTCAAAGGTTTAATTTTTAACCTCTTGTTGTCGGATACATCGATGGTTCTCAATATGTTTAAGATACAGTGAAAACAGTATCTAACACATACCCATCTTGCAAAAGAGCTTCCAAGTTCAGATATGTATCTGACACGGGTGCGTTTTCCTTTCAAGTGAAACTACTACATAACATGCATAGCTTTACCATAATTTGAAGTAAGAAGTATATTAGGACATTAAGATGTAAAAATTGCAATATTTCTTTTGCTAGTAGGTTATGAAAAGCAAAGGTAATAAATAATTATTTCTTTCAACAGGTAGTAAGGGAATCAGTATTAGATTGTCTTCTTATATTAATAAAAATATATGCTTTACATCACATTTCATTTCAGGTTCAATTTAGGGAAATGTTAAGGAAAATCTGAAGTGTGAAATATTTCTGTATTCATGTGTCTACCCAGATATGTATGTTTGTGCACAACATACGTGCAATATGACTACACTGGTTTAGAATCTGCCACTGAGACGACAACATTCATCCTGACAGCATAATGGACCATTGGCTCAATGGGCTCTTGACTAGATTTCTTATACAGTATTCCTAGCAAGATTCTTTGACTAATTCATAAGCTTCAAATGTTTACGTGAAGATTTAGCAAAAAAAACAAGAAATATAGAAAAGGAAATGTTGACAAAACAGAAATTGAGTCTGGACCATAAAAAAAATCGGGATGACAAGAAATCAGATCCTTATTCTTACCACAATTAAGCAAATCTGAAAAGTAAATAAAAGATTAGAATAAAAAAGAATCATATCCTTACCATGTCACCGCTTTGTACATACCACTGAAGCTTATCTACAATCTGCATGAAAATATCAATCATCAGTATCATGAATATTCAGGAACACCTTAAGATAGTCATCCTTTTATAATTTTGTGCAGACAACAAGGCACTTATCCCAAATTATTGATGACAGTTTTTATCTTCTGTAAAGCTTGTATATACATCTACCACAAGATTATCTTACATAAACTTCAAAAACATCTTTTTTATATGATTATAGCTAGTAAGAAATAAAAAATTGTGCCAGAAATATAAATAATGAACAATTAAAAAGTAATTAACTAAGGGCTTAAGTATTAAATATCATCAATTTTACATACACACACACCCACACCAACCCACACACACACATCCAGTGGGATTATACCATCAGCTTCCTTGGTAATATAGTGCAAGCAATATGTCAACATGAATTTGAAATAGGAGCTCAGTTTGTCTACACTTTCAGATTAAAATATGCTCAAAAAGTTGGTAGCCACCTCCAATATGGAAGGTAAATGTAAAAGAAATAAGCAGACAAGACAAAAAATGAAAACTACTCATAGCAAATTGTGAATCTATGGCCTTACCTCCTTAAGCTTGTCCGACTTTGTGAAATGGCGACCAAAAGATGTATAGCGCATGCCATGGAGAAATGGTGCGAGATAAACCTGGAAGTTTTTCTACAGCAACAGAAAAGGTTTCCACAATGTAAGATACTAAACTACAGATTTGCAACTAAATTATGAAATGGCAACTGATTTATTATCGTTTTAGAGTGAATATGTTGGAGATATCAAAATAATATTCACAAAGAGATAATGATAAGAGAAAAAGGATAAGTTGGCAAATACAAACTTAAACATTGAAATTATATTCCTCGCATATAACACTGGATATTTTAATCTCAAGGTCCAGGTTACGGTGTTTCAATACATCTACAGAAGATTATGTAGAGATTGCAATTAGGATCATGTTTTAGTAAATTATCTAGCATAGAGAATTATCACGAGTAATAATTACAAAGAAGTTTATCTGTGTTTCTTCCATTAGTACAGCACGACGTGCACTCGACACTAGATATAAATATAAATCTCAAATATATAAATAACAAGTGCCAGACCCTTTTTTAAACAGACAAAGACATGAAAAGCCAACAGCAGCAGCTATGCAGCTACTACTTTTATTCATGTAGGAAGTTTAATCATGATGTGTCAAGTAGCAATTTTCATAATTCACCATTATTCAACCTTCCAATAGCTTTGTTATTCATGGACGTAACTGTCAGTTCCAGCATATACTTTCTGAGAAATATTAGCAAATATGTTACAGTTTTTTTTTTGGGTAACCACTTACCATATTAATGATTATATTCTGTAATAAATAACTTATATTAATAATTTTTTTCATAAACTCACATGCTTCATTTGCTTGCTAGTGTATACGCTTTGTGATTACAAAGTAATGATGATTTCAAAAGGCTAAAAAATATGCCAAATGGCTAATTGACAAAATATATATTGATTATATATTTTGACTGTAAAATTCTCCAGAAAGAATAATGTATCAAAATAAACTAGAACCATATTCTTCAGCAAATATGGTTTTAGAAAGTACTATATATACATACCCTCCACCTAAGTATTTGGTTGAGTATTTTGGGTTCACAGATCATTTTCGCCTCATCAATGCTGCCGCCAGCTTCCAGCTTCTGTATAGCCGTTCGTATAGCCTACAAACATCATAATTTACCAAATCATTGTTTTTAGTTAATCATATTCAGCAATATTCAACCTATGCAATGCATAAAGTACCTCAACAGAACCCTCCACCTTCCCCAGTGTAACACTCTTGATAGTGTGCCTCGCAGAATGAGCATATGTAGACGGAACTGTGTGCTTCTTTCTTACATCTTCAAGTGTCAATGAAGATGATACATCATCCATAAGAGTTTTAAGTCTACAGTACAACATATGGGGAAAATTTTTTGAGTTTAACACTAAAACTGGTCTTTAACAAGAAAAGAGTTGATCAAGGCAGCTACCATGGATGGAAGTCTTAAACCTAGTTGATTAGTAATGCAAGGAAACAGAAGTCTAGTAAACTTAGAACTGCTAGGTGACAACATCTCTTCCTTTTTTCTGTTAACACCCATATGTTACAATCTAGAATTGAAAAAATAAGAACCTAGGACTAAGTGAACTCTTTCACACATAAAGATTATACTAAACGAAATTCACAAGTTGGCTATGATAAATGGAATCTAAAAGTAAGAGTTAACCAAGATACAAGACCATGTTTGTTACTGCATAACAAATAAAAGAAATTGAGTGTTTAGATAAATGATATACACACAATTACCAATAAGTGCGCGAGAATGTTGACTAGACTAATTAAACATAAAATCACTTGAGCCCAAAAATTGTAGATACAACAAGAAAAAGTTCTAATCAGAAGGTATAAAACTGAAGCATCTTACCTCTGTACGGTTTCAATATCTGCAACAGGAAACGAACTATAAAATTTCTTCTCAATGGGATCTGTAGAAGACGAGCACACTGAATCTTTGGTCTTACCATTCATGGATGCCTTCGAACAATCAGACGCTGTGCTTTTCATTTTCTTAGTATCTGCTCTGCCACTTCCAACAGAACAACTTTTGTCTATGTTTGAATGCTTTCCATTCAGTTTACATGATTTTACAGAAGGTGGTTGCATGGGCAACTCAACAGAAATCTTCCTCTTCTTCATTACAATCTTAATTTTGTTTTTCTTTTCAGGGTTCGCAGGGAATATTATGTGAGTTCTGATGGGCGTCTTAAGAAAATTGTCTATCTTATGTTTCCTGGGAAATACAGTATAAACATTCATATAAGTACATCAAGTAAACATACAACGAGACATTGAAACCATCAGGACTACTAAAAGGTGAGCATACATGCAATATATCAAGATGCGCTTCTCAAGAAGATCATCCCAAGCTCTCTGCGAAATACCTAGACCTGAATCTTCAAAGACTATCTTCCTGAGGATTTGCAATACAAGGCAGTGTCTAAATTAACATGAGGTAATTTCAATTTAAAATAGATTAATAAAGATAAGTGCATTTATTGAAAATTATGGAAAGATTTGTTTGCGAAGACTTGGAAATATTGTTGTAAAAAGCAGCCTATATAATGCAGCCTCAAAGCTTCTTCGATTATTTAGGAGTGAGAAAATGGATTCGATGAAACTGGGATAGACATAAAACAATGACAATTGAAGCAAAAGAAATAAGATGTGGTAGCATTTGCTTAACAGAAAATATCACTTCCCAGATCTGAAGGGTCCCCAAAAAATGCATATAGGCAACCCAAGTTATTAGGATAATTGTTGTTGTTTCTGTTCTGTTGAGAATTATGAGAAAAAAATTCATATACTACCTTGGCAAACATTTTCTGTGATATGATGTTGGGCAACGTCTGCAAATTGCAAATTGCAAATCATGGATTTCCTTGTTTTCTCTTTTATTACAAACAGCGCATTTGTGGATGGGACATGTAAATGATTCCCCATCTTCAACTTTCTTCTGAAACTTTGTAGATTCTAGTTCACTGGCTGGAAACAGTAATTTTGCAACACACTTCGGATGATAGAAGTGACCGCATGTGGCAGATGCACAAGGAAAGACCTAAAAGAATTCAAAAGACAAGATATGTTTAAAACTACATGTGGTTTCTTCTCTGACAAATTTTCATGTCTAAAAAAAAGTGTGTCAATTTCCGAAGTAAAAGTTTGGACCATAAAAAACAAGCTCATCGTACCTCAGCACCAGCTGTTTTGTCTGAGGAACCCAACTTCCCACATGCAAAACATTGATGTTGTTTGTATCGGCAATTTTTACAAAGGAAGTTTGGAAGTGCCTGCATGATCCAATTTATAATAAAAAGACAAGAAATTCAGATGCAACTAATGACTATGAAACAAACAGTAAATTGAGCAAAGATATCACATGATAATAGGAGATCAATTTCCAGATGGCTACCTCAACTTGAGCCATCGTGTAGCCAAGGGATTCACAATTTGTATCAGCACCAGCATCTTTGGTTGGATGAAAGGACCTAAGGCATCTCCCTTCACAACTGTGCAAAATTAAAGAGTTTTGTACCTTATGGAGGAAAACACTAGAAATAAGAGAACATTCACAGGGTATGGGGAGATGCGTAGACAATAATATTGGAAAATGTTTCTACTTTTCCTAGCAAAAATAGTTTTTTCATATCCCGACTGTTTTTAAATTAGTAGAGATGGATAAGAAAATATGAGCCAAAAGATAAATATGAAAAAGAATACATCCATGTGAAATTTCAAGCAATGAGATGTACACTCTACTTGTCTGAATACCTAAAAAAATATCCTCAGAATAATAATAGGGAGAAACAATGCATACCACAAAACTTCACCGCCATTATCACAAATTGCACAGACAGAATCAAATAGTCCAGGCTCTTCCATCAAGTCATCACCAGTAGCCCCCTCATCCACTGCATTATCATAGGCAATGAGTGGCTTTTCCGCAACTGAACCACTTTCAGAAACCTATTACAGTAATAATTAATTTGTTAACAGGAGATTATATTTCTGACTGTTCTCAGGTCATCAATAAACATCAAAAAATTTGAGAATTTTACTGTCACTATTTAGGCCACAGAGCAAAAATTGAAATCAAGAACTGAAGAAACCTCTTCAAACGAGTTGATCAAGTTTCTACAAATTCTGCCCCTCCTTTTGAAGTGTTTGTAGTACAGGTCCGACATGATGGAATGTTCAGATATCAACATGCCAAATTGAATTTTGTTCTTCTGTGACTTGAATACCAAGATCAATCCCTTGGATTAAAACCCAGATTTTGTTGTATTTGCCTATTATCCTAATGGTTTCATCTCTAGTTGGTCGTCAAGACCAGCCAAGGAAACTCTGAGACACCGACAGTTCTACCACAAAGCTATAACTGACAATAGGCATTAAGTTGTCCTAGCTTTTTGCTCATATCGTTTAAGCTCATGCTTCCAAGGAGCAACCCCAAAAGTTTCCCAATAAAATTTAGATAAACACTTAAGACCATAAGATTTAATATAGAGGATCTTGCACATTTTTTAGGCACCAAAGAAGCCAGGAACTGGAAACGATCAAATTCCAAATTTAAAACAACAGAAAAATAAAGTAACTAACCCCATGAAAACTTGTTTCTTCTCCAAGCTCCTGCTTCAAGAACATCACTAATAACTGAAAGAGTAAAAGAGATGTGAGTATATAACTGGGAAAAGTATAGTTCATACATGCAAGGTTGAAGGACTATAACCGTCACCCGATCACAAAATGGTAATAAGCGTACTGAAATTTTAAAATAGCTAACCCAAAAAGGCAGTGCAAGAGCTACATGTTTATTGGTTACAAGAAGCCTATAATTATGAATCTGTTTTGGTTATGAAATTGAAGATTCAGGGCACTTATATTTTTCAAAGTGCACATGTTGGATAAGAATACCAGTACATGGTGCAAGGTAAAAGTGGCAAAGACATTCGTTCTCATGTTGGGCTTTCTTTTTTTTCTTTCCTTTTTTTTTGGCTTTTTTTATAAACATCTGAATATGGAAAAAAGGGAGACCCAGCTAATTGAGCAGTTATGCAGGAAAAAAGCATGCTAGAATTAATATTATATCGAGAGACTAGGTAGACATTATTTCCACGTGCAAGAACTTAGAACATAAGTAGTATGATTAATGGGCCTAAAGCATGTGCAGAAAAATCTTGTAAAGAAGGGTCCAGTTTCACCTCTTCTAGGATTGACACAACTGATGATTTTGATCCAGATGTAACAAGCCTAATAACCAAAATGTATACACATTCAATTTCTGACAGTAACATGGATATACAGAAGAATTATGAAACAGGACCATCAGAAGTCAGTGCTTCACAAGTAAATTGTAAAAAGCCAACTTTTACATGAATGGAACATAAAAGACCATAACTGAAGATTGCTTACAAACTCGTGAAAGATAATGTACTTTCAAACACTCGCAAGTCTTTTATTTGTCCATCTTACATTGACTGTGTAAAAAATGATGCATATATCCTCAACGTTACTGATTCTGATATTAAAATCTTGAGGGTTTGTGGCTTCCATGACAACATAATAAATGAGAAGCATACCTCAGCTTTTGCTACTGTCTTATCTCTCTCTGCAATAGTCTTAATCACAGAGACATGTTGGGTAAGATCATCCTTGGTGGGCTTTTTTTCCAATGGGCTGCACATACATAAACATTAAAAACCTCACAGTTAGATTTACACAGAGGCCTAAGCTATAACCAACCTAAAAACTTTATGCAGATGGACCCAGAGTTCTTTTCTTGATCCTTCAGGTTTCTTTTTCAAGCAGTGAAGCCAATTTATAGTGATCAGTATCGATCTGATTATGCCCCTGTAGCTCTTCCTTGGCTCCTGCAACTTTGACCATTTGTTTCCCCTTAAAAGAACCAAAACTTCAGGTTGGTCTTCTTCAAGTCTCAGTCCCCAGGAAGTAACCTGCTCATACACTTTCTGAAGACCACCATCAGCAAGGCCACGTACGAAAATTCGTGTCTTAGTAGCATTAGATTTCTCAGTCTCCTCTAAATAGAAAGGCAAAGCAGTAAATGAGATGGGTATCCCTTTATCGTCAACAAAATAGTAATCTGTGACCAACTTCGGCAAACGCTCATCATCATCGACTGAAGAAGACATGATTCACCTGAGGCCAAATTAATGAATATGAAGAATAAAGCAATGAGACAATAAGAAAAGGTATATCATATAAAAGGACGAGAAACATGAGAAAATCACCTCAATGTAACCCATGAAAAAGAAGGTGTAAGTTTCGCATGCAACTTGCATTATATATTATTATATTAATGGAAAAAAGAAACTTAAGATAGCCAGGTTTTATCTCAAGTTTGACAACAAACACAACAATAATATCAAATGACAAGGCATAATGACAATAGCAGGAGCCTGCGTTAGGGTTTTTATGACCTAACAGATACCCAACACATTAGAGGAAGGCTGTGCTAATCTTCTAAGTCAACAAATGGTCAGGACTCGGCTAGTACCAATAAAGTCATCTACATTGTTTCATTGTTGCCATCATCTAGTTTGTCATCCATTGCCAACTTCATAGTCCATACTTCATGATTATGTGCTTTTCCATCAAATGGTTGGAGCTATAGAGCAAAATATTAGTCTAGAAAGCACCCACAAAAAAAAGGATCGAGTTATAAAACAAGTAGCAAGTAGGTCCAATATTCTTTGACAAAGTATCAATGAAGAGGATAGCAACTTGCAGTAAATCCCTAGAAGACCAATTGGGAATTGTTGAAAGACCTAACTAATTAGCCTTGGATGTGTTGTCAAGTCCACATATCAGAAGTGTTATCTTGAACACTTGCCTACAACATGCAATATCCAAGAGTCTTCCAGCTTCAACCAATGAATACTTTAGTGGATAATTACTACGCGAAAAGCCCATACCCCTGAATCATACTTATTTTCCCTCTCTTATCCTCCTGATTTATTTTTCACTATTATAATGAACCTACCACTGCATGCAGAAGAATAGTAGAGCTCTAATAATTGTGATTGAGCTCAATATCAAATAGTATGAGGCCAGAAAATACATCAAGCAGAGGTAAATAACTGATAATTGAGATCTGGGGCTTCTTACTGGCAAATACTGTTTCTACAGAATAATCAGAGTAATACACAGACGGAAAAAATTCACACCAACTAAGAGAAACAGCATGCAATTTGGTTTCCGGGTCTCAAACACTAAGTAATTAATGGGTTCTTTTCTGTTTACCTAATCACTTTAACAACAAAAAGATATTAGCATTTTCTTACTATAGTAATAACAATAATAAAGTGCACGGATCAGGCGATCACAGAGTTAGAACCATCAAAATTATGCAAAATTAGTCCAAAAAGAAAAAATAAGAAAAGAAAAACATTTAACTGATGCGAAGATGAAGCAAAAATGGGGGAGAAGCAAAAGAGAACTCACCCAAATGCAAGAGAGGGTTTCAGTTCCCAAAACCTGGAAAAAGAAAATAGCTGAACCAACCATTAATGTTTGAGCTGCGAAAATAAATTTTGCAGTAAAATTTTACACCCAAAAAAAAACCTGTGCTTTTTCGAGAAAAATGAAAAGTCGAATCAATCAAAAGAGGAAATTTTCCAGCTGTTATTAATAGTTTACGCTGTGCTAGCGAATATAACGAGAGCGGGAAAATTAAAGCAACAGTGCTAGTTACATGAACAGCCACGATGTCCGTATGAAGAGAACTGCTTATGTTTGCATCCGAACCGTCCATTTGATTGATTGCAGGAACGTCACGAGACAACAGCTGAAAGACAATTTGTGGCCCCCATGGTTAAGTGATGGGGTGAATTTGGGTGTGCTTAATGGGTGTGAAAAGTAAGTTTCTAATTTATGCACTTCCCTGTCCGATATTGCAGAGTGGTGGGGACCACACTGACCACCCTTTCTATTGTAGACTTGTATTTTTTTTTTTTTTTTTTAAAGGGTGTGTTTGTCAAATGGAGTAAAACTAAATAGTTTTATGCTACACTGGTTTTGTTTTGGACCACACCCCCCGAGTCTAGCCTCAAAGTTTAACAAACATGATTCAACAAAAAATTAGGCCAGGATCAGTCCTGACCCAATTTTATACATTTGCCAAACATACCCTAAGGTTTGATATGAAAATGGAAAGAGCAGGCTGCATGGATCCAGTACGGATCAGATTGAGTTGGGCCTTTGTGATGGGTTTAGGCCTGGTGATCGCTCACAATAAAAACAACTTTATATATAGGCTCCCGAGAGCAGATCCTTGAATCGACCGAACCTGAAATTTGAAGAGACAGTAAGACTCTTCCAAGCAACGGTGTTACTCATCAGTTTATGAATGGAATTTGTCAAAAATAATTTGCTTTCAAGCAATTGGTTATTATGTTTGATTGAGATCTTTTTCTATGAGCCTATTTCATAACTGATGCAATCGTTGCTTCGTTCAATGGCTACTGGCATTCTGTTCACCTTGTTGCTGGATTTTTTATGGTAATTTTGTCAAACTGAAGGTTAAGTCTTATAAGACTTTGATTTTGATTCAAACCTGAGCTATCAACGTTTATATTGTGTCTATTTAATTGATACTCTTGGGACACAAGGGTGTTTCAAGTTGTTGTACTGATGACTTAAATGATTTTTATCTCGTTTCTGCATTTTCCATTTGGATTATGATGATTTGGTATTCAACTAAGAATGCCACCTACATTGTAACTAGTAATTACAATGTACACGAAAGGCAATTAATGATGATAATTGCCACTATCCTGAGTCCTCAACTACTTAATTCAAATGCTAATCTTCATTTCGTTTACAAAATGCATACTATAATTGTTGCTACGTAGATGATCATGAAAAAAATCAAACAGAGTATATCATATTTCTAAAATTCAATTTGTCGAAGTGCTTCTTTCAATTGTTTCTTCAAATGCATTGCTTTATTTGCCTGTTTCTCCTCAATTGATCGCATGTTTTGTAAGCTTTGATGGCATTTCTCTTCACTAGCCTAGTGCAAAATTTGCAGCTCCCTTTTTGGGAATGTTGCATAGCCCCAAAAAAAACTCTCCTTGATCTTCCCGTTCTTGTATAAACATCTCGCTTCGTAAGTTTGTGACCCTTCTGATGTGTTCATCTCAAACGCACTGTTGAAGTATCTTATATTTTTTTAGCTCTTCGGTGGGCAAGATGATATTTTTGCCCCTAAGTATTGTTCATTATATCAATATATATGTGTGAGTTGTTGGCTACTTTGTTACCGTTGTGTGCATATGACCGTTGGCTTGTTCTTCTAGTGAGCGCTATGATTACCAACTCGCTTTGGATAGCCTCTACTTTTATCTTATTTAGATGGTACTCTCACAATGGTTACTATACTTATGATTTCCTATGATGTCCCATCACCAATCAAACAAAGAGAAGTTGAGGAAACCATTTCTAATTGATGAGTTTTCGTATTTTTTTGTCTGTGTAACAAACTGATGATTGTGCTGGAAATCATTTCTGTCTCATTTTTTCATGGCGAAACAAAACATGCACAACATTTTTTCAAGAAACCCAGGGAAAAACTTGGAATTAGTTTCTACTATTTCTAAGATTTCCTATATTCTTAGGAATAGAAACAAACAACCCCTTACTGTCACAATATCATCTATCTCAATTATTCACGTTTTGTTCTATGGGTTTTATCAGAAAATTTTAGTCTTTTTGCGGCACGTGACCATGCCCACGTATATCTTGTAATAACAAGATTAACCCATTACAAAATTTATATATTTCTCAAAGGTTCATTTTCACTCTGGCACCCTAACATTTATCTATTTTTTCATTTTTGACACTTTGAAGTATTTTTTAACACTTTCATACCCAGAGTTCCATTTCCATTTTCCTTTCATGCTACCGTCCATATTTTGTTAGGTTTCCTACTAAATTTGTATATGTAGGCCCATTTTCCCAGTTACTAAGGATTCATGCAACCAAATGTCCATAGCAACAGTGAAGAACATGCTTCCCCTTAAAAAAAAAACAGTGAAGAACATGCTATATAATTTAAAAAAAAAAAGCAAATGAAAATCTAGACGATGTATCAAAGTGAAATGAGATCAAAACTCTACGATATCAAAGCATTAAAAAAATATTTTTGGGCATCAACGTGATAAAATAGGAATACTTTGGGCATGAAAGTGAAAATAAATCCTTCTCAAATCTAAAATTCCCAACTGTGAGACTTGAATTTGATCGCATGCGCGGACCCGGACCGATCCAGTTGCATTCCTACTCAACACAAACCCGACCATTCAAAACAAGTCCACTCTCCCACCCCAATTCACTCCCCCAAACCCACCCACCGACCCAAATGCACCCGCCTTCACCCACAAGCCGACCCTGGTCCATCGACCCCGACCTCGACACTCTCGATCTCGACCTCGAAGACCTCCAACCCTCAATCCCCTTGAAAAAAGTCCCCGCCGGCGACGTCTTCGAGGCCGCGCGCGCCGGCGACGTCGACCGCCTTCGCCACCTCCTCGACAGCGGCCTCGTCGTCAACGTCAACGCCAGGGACCGATGGGACTCCGTCGCCCTATACTACGCTTGCCTCGCTGGACACGTGGAGGCCGCTCGGATGCTTCTAGAAGCCGGGGCGATTTGCTCGGAGAGGACTTTTGATGGCGATCGGTGCCATTACGCGGCGCTGAATCTTAGGGTTAGGAGGTTGTTGAAGGCGTTCGAGGCGAGGCCGCCGCCGTTGGGGCCGTTGGCGGGAGCGCTTAGGGATACGTTTTTGGGGTGTGCGGCGAATCGAGCGGCGTTTTTTGAGCAGCAGGGGGAGGAGAACGCGGGAGCTGCTGCTGTCGCAAAAAAAGGTTAGGGTTTTGGTTGAGTAGATAAATGAAAGTCCATACTTTTGCATGTTAGGACTTTTTTTGTTAGTGAAATTAGGATTTGTGGGAATTTTTAGGAGCGAAGGAAAGTTAGAAGGGAACAAGAACGATCTTTGAGCATTGTTGATGCAACTTCTGCAGAATGCTGACAAAAATTATTAGCTTTACTTTAGGATTGACATTAATCTACCTCTTTGCATTGACTGTAAAGGATTTTTTTATGCTTTGTTAGGATATAGTTCTCTGGGTGCTATGGGTCTTGTAGAGAGGCAATAACATACAGAGAAGAAATGAAGTGAAGCCTACTATCATAGAGAAAAAGAAAAAGTTAGACTTAGCACTACCAAAATGAAATGCATGGCACACGGAAGAAACAGTTCACATATTTTTTGGCCTAGAAATATTTAAATATGGCTATTTCCATTTATTGGCTTCAATTCGTGGTCAAATTGAGAAGAAATGTTCATGGATCATTGGTTAGTTATGGGTAATTAACTCTCTTGGGAGAAAATTTATGAGATGGCTAATGGGATTAGCCAGGTGTTCTGGTTAGGAATCTTGCTGTTGATGAACATGTTTGAACTAACGCCTCGTTGGTACGTGGGAATGGAGTCAAGTGAGAACGGAATGGAGGTAGGAATAGAATAGAATGGATGTGGGAATGGAATGCTCATTCTCATTCTTATGTTTGGATGCGATTAGAGAATGAAGAGGGAATGACAATCTTATATTTGATATGGGTAACTAATAAGCAATCAAGATATTATTCCAAATTTTTTATTCTCACTTAAGTGGGAATGCCCATTCCCTACCATCACACTGGGAATGTTTATTAACATATCAAGTGGGAATGGATGAGAAGTGTGAATGGTCATTCTAGCTTCTAAAAGGGTGTTGTGTGTGGTATGCATGAATGAGAAGTGGGAATGAGCATTCCATTCTCACCCATTCTCACGTATCAAACGAGGCGTAAGGGTGTTTCTGAATGAGAATGTTGGGATGGATGAGTGGAAAGATGCTAAAAGATCATTAAGTCATAAGTAAGGAAGTCAAAGATTGCTATTGTTGAGGATAAGCTAAAGATCATTAAAAATGCTCTAGACATATGCTAGCAGCTCTATGAATGCACCAGCCTTGTTTAATGGAGGACTAAAATCACCTTCATAGAGTTGAATGCAGAAAAGTTTTTATGTACATAATCTCGACATTTGAGGGGAGCATGGAATGACTTCTTCCTTATGTTCAAAACAAATGATTATCATAAAATTGTAGTTAAACACCAGCAGATGACTTTAGAAGCACATGCTACACAATGACAATTCTTTCATTCAAAACTTGTGTGGATAGTTGGTCCAAATTAGAGGGGCAGAATATCATGAAAGGTTCATACACGCCCAAACAAAAATAAATAAATAAAAGAACACACACCCAGCCACCCAAAAAAAAAAAAAAAAAGAAGAAAGAAAGCACCTACACATGCACAAATACAATATGCAATAAGGGACATAATGGATGGCCACGTGGGGAAAAAGTGTATAGGAGATCAATTGCCTGCACTTCTTATCCCTAGAGCTCACATCCACACATGCAGAAGCACAATATGTGGATGATTATAAGGAAGATATGTATGGGATAATGGATATCAAGTTCCTTCATTTACATTATCTTTCCAGAGCATATCGATTTTGGTGCAAACCTTTTTTTTTGTCATGGCTATATCATTTGACACTTGCATTCCAGTTTTCTCCAAACATTTTATTTTAATGTTGAGTACCCGGACTTCCTTTTTTCCCATATACTATTAACTCTCAACGTTGAATAAACAGGTTATGCTTCACTGAATGGATTTGGTTCTAGCTCCTTCCCTCCAGATATCATATTCTATGTGGATGGAAGGCCAATTGAAGCTCACCGTGTCATTCTAAGTGCACGTTCTCCCTTCTTTAAAAAGAAATTTGAAGGGGAATGGAAGGAAAGAAAGGAAGTGAGATTCTCGAGGCAAAAACTATCTTATCCTGCACTTTACGGTCTCATTCACTTCTTCTACTCTGATAGACTCGAAGTTGCAGTTGATGACATGGAAGATCTTGTACGCACATGCAAAGCTTGCAAATGTGAGGAATTGCAGAAAATCCTGGAGAAGGAATTAGTTCACCAAACTTATGCTGAGTATAAATCATTGAGGGAGGTTGATAATTCTCAGAAAAGGTTTATATTACAGGGCTCATCTCTACCAGAGCAGGATAGGCTTCCTTCTGCCTTGCACAGGATTCTAGAAACTTCCCTTGCAAACTCCAGCGAGGAGAACGGCAGTTCATCTGATAATGATCTTGCCGACGTTTGCATAAAAGTTGGTAACAGGAAATTTCGTTGCCACCAAGTGATCCTAGCATCACGTTCGGAGTATTTCAAAGCTAGATTGTCTCGGATGACTGATTTTCTTGAAGGAAATGATGAGCTTCAAAGCCAATCCCTTCCCTTTTTTGAAGAGCATGACCTGAGTACAGAGGCATTTGAAAAGATGATAGAATACATGTAAGTGTGTTGTCTTAAATATATACTTTTCTACTCATCCATAAGATAGATAGTTACACCTGATACATCTGGCTCCAGGTATACTGATGGCTTGAAGGATTTAGATCCTGATCAGGTATCTTGGAAAAATTTAGATGGCATTCTTTTATCACTTGGTATCTTAGTTTTCTAAGTATATGATGAATTTTGATTGGTCAGGCAGAGGAAATTTTTGATGCTTCTTCAAGATACTTGTTATTTCCTCTGAAGAGAGCCGTTGCAGATGTTCTGCTACCATATTTGGAAATGGTCTCACCTGCTGAACTATGCCACTGGTTGATGCTGTCAGACATGTACGTTTTGTTCATAATATATTTTCCATATTCTTTTCCCTTTTGTTAATTAAATCTTCCATGTTATTAATTTCTTTATATTTGAATATACATAGGCTTAGCACTACTTGTTTTTGTAATTTGCTGATTTATTGATCACACGGCGTGCTTAGTTTATGAATTGATAATTTATGAATTCAGATTTATCCTTATGATACAGAATCTAGTTAGAGAATTGGCTCAAACTTTCTTTCGCAATGATTTCTCCTATAATTGTCAGCAGAGGCCAAAGATATAATAACTACATGGATCAAATTTGTTTCACTGCAGCACTTCCTTTCACCATCGTCATCATCCGATACCTTTTCCAAATTAAATCAGGTCAGTAATGGAGCATGACTAAAGGAAAAGAAAGCCTTAAGAAATTGTCGAAGTTCTCTAACTGGTTGTTATCCTGATGGCTGATTCAGTATATAGCAGTTGTCAAATTCCTGGTCAAAGAAACTATGAACAACAGATGACTTGTCATAAGACTTTGAGTTGTCTGGTGGAAAGATCTTGTCAGGCAATCAATATAAAGTTCACACCACCTAGCAGTGATGTTGTAAACTCAATGAAAAAGTCCACCTGAAGGGGTAACAGGATGAAATATTTGCTTTAAACCTTAGTCTCTACAAACTAATACCTGCACTATACCACTCACACTTTTATGCAAACTACTGATATATAATTTAGTTTCTTACAACCTGAGACATTCTATATAGAAATTACCTAAATATACTCATTTAGGCTCTTACTCGACCATGTAAAATCCTGAAACCTTAGTTAATGTTTAGGCATATTCCTTGGCCATATATTATTCTTTTGGGCAACATGTGCTAGAAGCAGCTCATTCTCTCTTTTATGAGGAAATGAAATCAAGCCATTCCACCTAAATTCTCTGTCTTTTGGTTTCAGTCAATAACTGAACCACATAAAATACAACGATCCTTGTTTTCCTCCCCTGACCTATTATCCTAATCTCTCTGTTTTTTTTTTAAGATTTTGAAGATTAAAAGATTGGTTATTTGGTTTCGTAATTTATACTGTCTTGTTAACTGGATATGCTCATTACAAGCTATTTCGGCTGCGTATGCAGTGAACTTACTAATGTGATGCAGAAACTGGCAGATCTGATGAATGATTGGCTCAGAGGTTAATTGACCTACATATAAACGATAATGCTTTTGAATATACATGTTTGGTTTAAATAAATTCAATGGTTAGGGTTAGACAAATACACCCAGATCTAAACAACTGCGACCTCAGGACACAAGATATGTTCATAATAGATGTAAGGTTGAACCACTAAGAAAATAAACACATTGGTGAAGATTTACTATAATTCTATTTGAGATCCTTTTACATTTCTTAACCTGACAAGTATATGCATTGCATGTTGCTGTCAGGTTCATCACTTGTCTGAGTTTTAATTTTTTGGAACTGAGGTGCCACTTGGCAAAGGTTTAAGAGAGAAGGGTTAGGGTTAAGGAGAAGGGTTAAGTTAGTTAACCCGTCCTGAGGGGTTTAAATAATTCTTTCCTTTTAGAACAGATAGTTAAGAAGACTTTTTTTATTTGGCAAATAGAGAAGAGTTAAGGAGGTTCTCCTATTTTTTATAAAAAGTACGGACTTTGATCTCATTGGAATAGGAAAATTTATTAATAAATGTTTCATCAAAATAATTTCAAATGGAATTTGCATTCATTTGAATTATTAAAATGTTATCATTTTTGTATTATTTTAATAAATGAGTGGGAGGGAAACAAAATCAACTAAAAATATATTTTTATTTGCAAAGAACAGTTTTCAACATAAATCAACTAAAGTTTCATCAATGGCTTCCAAATACACCTAAATATACACATATATCGTCCCACATATATCATATACATCTCATCCACCAAAGAATGTTCTCAGCCGGGCCAAGGATAAGTTTAATGACGGCCAACCAAAATTAAGTTGAGGAGCAGTTAGTTAACAAAGCACTCAGGAGGATAAGCTCAAGCGATCTTGTTTCTTTTCTTTTCTTTTTATTATTATTATAAAACTACTCTTCTTATCTCCTACATGAGGAGGCGGAGTTGTTAACCAGTCATTAGACGGGTTAACCTGAGTAAAACCCTCACGTGCGGATTTGTTATTCCGTGGATTATTTTTATTGTTTGGGGGGCTAATGAGGGGTTAAAGCCCCTTAACTCCTCCATTAGCCCGTTGCCAAACGAGGCCTAAGTGTCTAACCCTTAACATTTACATATTATTGCAGGTATGGTGTCATAAAGATTAGAGAATATTGTTTAGATGTCATTGCTTGCAACTTTGAGACATTTGCTGATACCCGAGAATTCCGGGCAATGCTCTTGACTCTCCCACCACCCTCTGGAGACTCTTCCCTGAGAACCACCAGGCCGAGTGCTCCGGGGTCTGAAGGCCAATCTGATCAAGGTAATCTTCTCGACGACTTGAGAGAGAAATGGCTCGAAGCAGAAGCGGCTGAGCTTGACAAGAGAGATGAGAGTGCTGCTCTGTTTGATAAGAGGCTAGAGATGCTGATGCTCGTTGCAGAGAGAGAAATTGGTGATGATAGTGATAAGAGGGTTAACAGTGAAGAGTCCACTATTATGTAAGATTTGTTTAATTCTTTTTCTTTCTTGAAACAAACTTTTCAAATGAGTGTCAAATGTTCAGAGGGAAAATGCTCTGTGTGATTTTTTTTTCTGTTTCTCTTGTTACAGGGATGTTTAGCTTAACAGCTCTCTTTCTTTTTAAAGTCGAACAATATATATAAACAGAATGAAAGGTCTTTATTCCTTCGTACATGAGTATTGTATACTCTTCTTCTACGTGCTTAAACCTTTTTTTTTTTTTTTGGTGGAAATATGGCTTATGCAAGATCTAATTCACGTTATGTTGACTGTGTTAAAAATGCTTTTTAAACAGTGCAAGAAGATAAAACATGCAAAACGAATGTGCTTAAGTCTATAAAAGCATTGACAAATTTCCAAAGTAGACCTTTTTGGAAACTTAATCACCAAAATAGACCCAGTTGCAACTTATTTAGCAATTTCAACCTAGTTTCAGCCACGTGGGCTGAAACCAGGTCGAAATTGTGAAATATGTTTTATGAACTCTACGGCCTGTGTAGTTTAGTAGAAAATTAAACTTCACGGGATTCTCAATCCCGTAGAGTTTAGAACTCTACTAAACTACACTGGATCGGGAATCCCGTGTAGTTTATAACACATTCTCAATCTCGTGTAGTTGGTTCAGTGGTTAATAGCTCAGGGGTTAAGTTATGAGTTGAAAGGCCATGGTTCGAATCTTAGCTAAGTAATGAATTAATTTTTTTATGTTTAACTTCTGAATAGATAAATATAAAAATAAAATTACTAATTTGAATCTACTCTCTTGGTGCTAACCAGTTAGTCAACCACATGGGATAATGAATCTTGTTTAGTTTCTATATTATAAACTACACGGGATTCCCAATCCCATGTAGTTTAGTAGAGTTCTAAACTTTACGGGATTGAGAATCCCGTGGAGTTTAATTTTCTACTAAACTACACGGGATTCTCAATCCCGTGCAGTTCTAAGAACTTATTTATCAAATTTGACCCAGTTACAGCCCACATTGCTGACGTGGCTGATACTAGGTCGAAAATAGTAATTGTTTTTTAAAAAGGGTCTATTTTAAAAATTTGTGCATAAAAACGTACTTGATTGTCATATTACAAGGGATTAAGTAACTGACAAACAGTCAGAAAATGAAATGGAAAGGAAATTAGTAGGAAGATTAAACACTAAAATGGAAATTATGAGCGGATTAAGAAACTAACACTTCTGTTTGTGCTGCCATTGGTTGAGGACTACTGCTATATCTATAACATGCTACCTGATTAACTTCCTCAAAAGGTAAACCATAGGCTCAGAGGTCTACAATAAAAAGTTTTTGTTAATTTTCATGTCAATTACCAGCTCACTGTTCAAATATAACTGCGTATGACAGAGAGATTCAATCATCAAATACCACCAACAGTTTGCACATGCCACCTGAACAAATTCAAAAAAAAATTCTTCAATAGATGAAGAAAATTGAATGTCAAAAAAATACTTATAACATAATCCAGTGTCTGTGAATTATGCCGATGCTCACATTCTTTTCTTTTCTTTTCTTTCTTTGAATAACCAAAACAAAAGATTTTACATTCAAATAAAAAACTTAAACATCAAAATAAGAGGCATCTTTCTATCAGCAGTGTGAGAAGACACCATATACTTTCTACCAACATATAATATCCAACGATATTTTCTGCTACTGAAGTCTATGAAGAGGTGTCATCGATGGTCAAATTCTCAACACTTTCAGTGACAGCGCTTTCATCTTCTCCATCGGCAGAAGGCTCCGAGGGTGGAGATGGAGGGGCTGAGTTATCTGCAGGTTGATTTTGCAGGCTCCAGTACATGATGCTGGCTGTAAGCGTGAGTATCATCTTCTGGTTTACCTGAACCAAGAAAGAGGAGAAAATCTAATTTAGTTTTTTGAACAGATCACGGAGTTTACGACAGGAGTCAGCTGGTTTTATGGAAAACTTTTAAAAAAAACTTTGTTCATGTTATTATTTCTTTCTTGTTTTCTAGTGAATATATCGGTGGATAATAATTGCGAACATATAGCACAAGGACCAAAAATATTCAAGGAATCTCTCACTACATAAAGTATTTCTGAAACAAATAGAGGGAAATGCTGCAATAGATAAATTTTTTGGAACCCTTTATAACTCATAATTTCGTATTCTCTCATTAGAGTTCTGATCCTATATCTCAATTTTGTAATATTGAATGGAACCACTGCTTGTTGTATGAATACTAAGATTACATTATAGTTTCTTGAGCATATCAACCATATTCTGTTGAAGCTTCTGATTATATCAGTAATAAGGAAAGGAGGTTGAGCAGAGCCTGGCCTCCAATGTATGAATTAAATTTCCCCTACATGCTTTAATGATGGTTATGTTCTTATTTCTTACCAGCTATTATCTCATTTATAGGAAACTATTAACATCCTAAAATCCATTCTTCGATCTAGCATTGTGCACTCATTGTATTTAACCATTAGATTTTTGACATTGACAGATCTGAGTATGTGCATTGTGAATCTAGATCATAAGCATGCTTATAAATTAGATAACATAGTACAATTATCCCAGAAACAATATGATAATAAAAGGGGCAACAGTTTGTAACATAACTATATAGCAAGACACGGCAAAAATCGTAATGCTACTAGTTACCTCCATGATGTCCTCAGGCAACAAGAACACAGAACAACCGATCTTCCTAGCAACACTTATTATATAAGTAGCATTCAGTCTCTTGTCCTCCTCTGCATACAAGCAATAGAGATGTTGGGTCCGTAAATGTTGGATTAAAGAAGTTTTCAATGTTAATTGAAATTTCTGTGATAAGCGAGAAAATTTACCATCTTCGCCCTTTGTAACAAGTTTCCAGTTAACAACTCTAGGTTTAACAGCACTGAGAAGCTCTAGGAAAAATATTCCATTTGACAGGTTCCTGTCCTGAAATTAGGAAAACAAATAAATCAAAGAAAAGTAACTAGAAAAAATTGATATCCAGAAAGTAAATGGATAAGAGGTAACGATCATACCTTGAAACTGTCCATTTGGGAAGTTCTGCCAGATTTTTTCACCTTTCTATTAGCCCAATTTAGTATATCAACATCTGTGATCTCTTTTCCTAGGGAGTGGCCTCGCAAGTTCTTAAGGAGTTTAAGAATATTTGATCTCATCAACTGCCATAGAAAAGCTGAGAGAAACAGAACCCAGGAACATATAATCAAATTTATATTGCTAATTCAGCAATTGGGTTAGCAAGACAAATTTAGAAAAAGGGAGAAAATAAACATAAAATAAAGCATGTTTATAGCTTAGGTATGGAGAGTATCAAATGACATGCTGAAGCTCTCTCCATGCAAGCATGTTTATACCTTGAAATTTTGTGAAGACTTCAGTTCATAGAGTTTCACAGGCAACTAAAATTCCAGGAGTTTGCGAAACATTTGACATGGCACTTATTCAAGAAAACATCAACGTGAAATACCAACTCTATGCACATACTTCTAGAAAACATCTTCCACTACAAGTTTATTACAATTCAATGTTCTAGCCTATCGATTTAAAAGTGGCATGTTTGTGTGTGGACTGAAAGAGACAAATGTAAAACACAATTGAGATCCAATTGTATATATACCCTGAGGATTTGCATTATAATAGTAGTGTGTGTAAGCATATGCTTAAAGCCAATTTCTGTTGAAGTTGCTGAGTGCCTGAGAATCAAAGATTGGATTTTACTGTTTGTTCTGCCCATGAAATAAGTATGCACAAAACGGACGGGAAATTGAGCAGACTGCTTAGAATAATTGTTTAAAATGGCTAAAACAGAAGAAAACTTGTTTTGCAAGGGTTTTCAAGTATTAAGGACCTGATGCAAAGTTTGCAATCTCAACTTTTATGTCCTGGATGTAAGAGACTATATATCCACGTACTTGCTGCACATAATCTTTCTTTTTGGGCTACTTTATGAATGGGCAAGAAGAATTAAATTGTCTGATTTTTGGTTTTAGGCACTTGGAATGATGTAAATAAACTTCAATGGAGTGGGATCTTTAGTTCAGAATGTATATCATTAAATTTGAATATGTGTACAGTTATGAATTCATTGATAAGGATTACTTTTCGCTTAATGAACATGTCTTTGATGTTCGGCAAAGCGTTAATGTACACAACCCAAGTATAAAATTACAAAAGACAATGTCATACATCATAATGAGCATTAGCAACAGAAGTGAATAAGTATCTCAAACTCATACAATAAAGAATGGCAACTTAGAAGAAAATGTAAGTAAATTGGGCAAAAACAAGAACAAACATACCAAGAATGAGCTTCTTGTTTCCTTGCACAATGTCATTTCCTGCTACATTTACTAGTGAAAAGTTCAATTCTTTTCCAATCCTTATGACCTGGTTGCAATTTTCTACCTTCCTGAATGGCATTTTAATTGGAGGCTTTGAAGCCTGCTTCCACTTAACTGATCCAGGAGCTACTTTGTCAAGAACCTCCAAAAGGACCCACCTGTCACAAATTGCTTATAATATTTAGCAACGTTGATATATAAATCAGATCCTCACCGACTTCGGTAAAGTTCACAAAAAGAGATTTAAATCATAGAGAGGCCTTACATGAAATGACCCGAAATTAAGGGAACTACTAAGAAATATACCCTACTAACTTTAGTTTTAAAGTTGTTTACCCATTTCTGACATCCTCAAACAAATTATTAACGTATGTAGCAATGCCAAGACTATTAATCCACATCCGGAAGGATTTTTCTTCTCGAGATACAAGGACATCATCATCCACGGGAGCAGCAGAAATTTTTTTGGTATCTGCAGATAGACCATTCCTGCAAACACAAGTAATTAATGCAATTAGATATTCCCTTTATCCAAAAAAAAAAATCTGTTGATTATACTTTCACTTAAATGATAGACAATGCAGAAGTCCACTTCTTCCTGCTCAGGAACACAACAAGTTGTTCCACACAAATTTACCAGTTGAACTGTTCATAGTACAAGACGGGAAAGGGTGAAAATACAAAGCTGCTGAGGGTTGACTATTGAAACTGTGAATGGATGAACAAAACATTTCCAAAATAGAAGGTTTTAACAAAATCAAATAAATAGTTTACTAAGATTATCAAATAATTATAAATTCCCAATAATTAAATTTTCAATAACGCGTAAGAACATCTTCATTGCCTAATTTGCAAGAATCATTTGTAGCAAAAAAAAAAAAAACTCATCTAAGCTGGCCTGTACAACAATTTGAACGAGAGATCATAGAGACCCTCTCCATCACTCATTCAATCCCAAGATTTATGAAATCTGCCAAAACTCTAGAACATTTGAAGAAAACAATTATGCCTATGGTAAGCAGATCTGCGGAACAATTTGTAAGCATTATGACTTGCGACCTCCTGCCTCTAGATATGCATATGGTAAAACTGGCATCTTTAGTCTATGCCTTCCCGAACAAACTTCCATCGGAAAATCTCCATTCAATAATCTGTCAAGTGCTCTTGATTTTGGCAAACTTTTTCCACCTTTAACATCTTAGTTCTGTTACTCTACTCTTCCTCCGTCATCTAGCCAATATGTGATTCCTATGAAGTGTCATGCGATATCCAAATAAGTAAAAAAATTATTAAAATTAATTGTAAGTTTAGGAGCATAGAGTCATAGTAATGGTAGGTTCTCAAAGCGGATAAAGTCCAAGGAAAGATATGCTAGGTTTTAACAACGCCTCGCATTAAGAGTAGCAAACATCCGGAAGGAACTGCAGAACGAGATAATTTCTATCATTTGCAGCCTTGGTAAGATAACATTGTGAGGACAGTTGTTCTGTTATGGGAAAAATAATTCAATAACAAAGGGATGACCATATTGCAAAGGCTTGCTTATGCATGACATAGATGCCGATCTTTTGATGGCAAGATAGAGGAAGGGAATAGGGAAAGATAATTTGCATGTTACTGTTTCATAGAATTTCACCGAAAGGTTGCATTTCGCAGGGAAAATGCAAAATATCCACCTCTCATTACAATCCCAGGAAGATGGTGCTCATGGACCACAATCTAATGCCTCAAGATTTCACTTTCATGTTTGGTAATGTGAACAGTTCTTTAAAAAATGTACAGAGAAGATAACAAAAGACAGCAGATTCTTACCTATGCTGGAATACTTGTGCAACAAATGCAAGATTCAGATTACTTGAACCATCAACAATGTCCTTTGGAGTTAAGTATCTTTTGCAATCCAATTTTTCCGCTTGTTCAATTACCATTTGTGCCCTTGCAGTAGGATCTTTGGTATCCAAGGTTTCCGTACTGCTATGTTCAGGTGCAAGAGCATTAAGAAGATAAGCATAAGCCTCTCCATCCTGTGAGGAAAAAAAATCCGTGAACTATCTATAAAGAAATAAAAAAAGAACTCACACAACTAGTGTCATATAAGAAGAAATAAGAACATGAGAAGCAAACAATTTGGTAACCAAACACCAATTCCATGAAGCTGAAAGCTTACTTTGTCTAATTTGCAGCAACAAATAAAAGAACTAGCAAAATATAAATAAAGAACTAAAAAACAAACTCATAAAGGTAACAAGATTTTTCTTGGTTACATATACAATATAATGAGGAACACCTTCGAGAAGGCTAGATAGATTAACTCCTACAAGGGAAACTGAACTTAATATCTCCAGTGTGTCTAGAAATTGATAAAGCGATCTTAATTCAGATTATCACCAGAAACTAAATATAAGTGTCACGATAAAAGAAGCAAGCAATTCTTGTTTCAGTGTCAAATAGTTTTATCTTTACACTCAAACAGTTGTTGTAAGATGGTACTAATAAAGTCAGAACCCTTTTGAATTTGGAAGTTACCTTCACATCAGAAGAAAAATTGGTTACAGTTTTCTTGTAGCCTGCTTTCTGGAGATGAAAATTCATCCATTTTAGTAACATCTTTTCCGGTGGCAAGCTCAATAGCTCCTCGACATCCTGTATTGCATAGTGCCAGCATAATATCATAAGTTGGATGGAAGTACATATAATCTTTTGATCCTGAATAAATAGGATGAATGAGTTAGGTAACCTTGCCATCTTCTACCAGCTCCACCAGTTGAGGCGTCTTCTTGAGATTGAGATCAGCTAATAATTGTATCTGGTACAGAACTACCCAAGTAAATCAACATCCAATTAACTATTCAACATATAATAATGTAATATTCCCAAAAGTTCCTTTTGACAACGGAAGAATCAAAAAAATTGAAAGAATATCGCTGTGATCCAGCTGAATGCACCAAATCTCTTTCTAATATGCAGGCCTTTATTATCTTCTTCTATGTAAAGAATACAGAACAAGTTCTGTACATACCTTGATTATTTGAGATATCAGCCCGAGTAGCAAATGAGGCTGCAAATAAAGGGAATGGACACAAGTCAGCTGAACTGAATTTGTTCAAAGAAATCATTAAAGGAAATAGCAAAAGTCTTTTGGATTTATAAGGACAAATTTGGATATGCCTCATTTAACCATTTTTCGCCAACCAAAAAAGTAAAAGGCTAGTACTCAGTCTTACCCTCCCTTCGACAAGATCCTGTTCTCCAATATTGACAACAGTGCACCCAATAGCCTTCGCAGAGTTCAAACAAAGAGTGTGATTCTCATTCCTCTCCCATGGATTCAGCTCTTGTTTTGTGTTGATAGCCCTCTCGTCTATTGTTCCCGGAACCGCCACATTGATCAATTTACTATGCAAAATTTAAGAAAAGGAACAAAAAGTTATTGAGACCGATGCAAGAATCTAATTCTGCATCAAAAATCTATAATTTCTTTTTTCCTACTGAAATTGGCAAATTGGCAATTAAAATTGGAAAATAAAATTCCCAACCATCAAAAAGAAAGAATCATACAAATAAAAAGATGACAATATGGAAATTAACAACAGCAGAGAGAGAGAGAGAGAGAGAGAGAGAGAGAGAGAGAGAGAGAGAGAGAGAGAGAGAGAGACTACAAACAGCTTACCATAAGAGCACTCCATCCTTAGCAAGGTCAAATAGCCCGTTGGTAGCTGGATCTAATGGCAAGTACTTCTTCAGGAATCGATCCTCTCCAAGATGGTTGTTAATATGCGCCACATAAGATGCTTTCTCAGATACACTAATGGTGTGAAGAAGCGTTGTTGTTGTGGCCTTCAAGAAAGATGTAGCATTCTTTTTACTGCCCACTTTTTCTGCTGCACGAGATTGAAGATTCAAATAGGCCTGTAGAATTCAACATTTCCACTTTTTCAAATCTAATTTATAATCCAATGATAAGAAATAGTACTTCAAAAGGAAATTGTTGAAAACTATCACAGGGATAAAGGAAAAAGAAGAATACCCGAAGAAATGACTCAAAATCTATCTCCTTGCTTGTGTCAGGATTTGACTCGGCTAAGATTGTGGAGATATCTTCCTCGGTGAGCACATTATTAAGACCCTTCAATTTTGCCATTAGAGGTGGCATTTTTTCTACTGTGATTTGTCCTGTTTCACCCTTCGTAGAGAGGAACTGACAAATTACACCTAGTTAGAAGAGTGAAGAACGAAGTACCAAACCAAGGTGCACAAACTTTGATATTGAATCTAATGAAAGAAGTTTTTTTTTTCTTTCGATAACTTACTTTGGAATTGAGGCCCATTAGCTCCACTTGAGTGAATTGGCTTTGAAGCCAAGGATCAGAGACGAGAACACCAATAAAACCCGACATTTTTTACAGTTTTTCTTCTTCTCTATTAGCTCCCCTATCCAAACCAGATTTTATGATCAAGAGAACAAAAAAAACTAAAGAATATTCGACAATAAATCTGTATTCCTATCCCAAATGAAAAGTTAGCGGCAGGAATTTACATGGTTTTCAATCTCTAACTGTAAAAGCAACAATTTTATCATTTTCCTCCAATGAATATATGGAAAAAGATTTTCAAATTACAAAACTTTGAACATTGCACAGCATTACCTTCTCTTCTTTGCTGACAGTTATTCCTATTATAATGAAAAGAAAGTAAGAAATTTTGCTATTGTAGACCAATTCTATTTTTGATACAGTTCTAATTGACTAACACCTTAAAATTTTGTCCTACTATTAATTCTAATTGGCTAGTACCATAACATTTTATCTCACAAATTAACCAGTTCTAGCTTTGAGGTCTACTCGACTAACCCCCCTTAGAATTATGACAACTATGCAACTTGTTTGCATTAGTTCTCCATATTTCTCTTATCAAGACAGGTCTATGAAATTCTAGGTCGCATATATAAATTTCTGTCCTGGAGCCTAGTTTTGCATCAGAAAAGCCATCTACAAAGTTCATAAACTTCATTCACATCACAAACATAATGTAAGCTTACAGAGTTTTATTTATTTATTTATTTTACTTCATTCACATCACAACGTAATGTAAGTTTTTTTTGGGTTTTTCTTTTATCTCTCTCTCTCCCCTTTTTTCTTGTGTTCACAATGTATGTGATCATTAATCCAACAATACTCGAGTTAGAAACAATTAATCCTGGATCATATGCAGATTGAAAATGGAGTAGTCATCTCAAAATTTATAATATTTACAGATCGGCTAAAAATATAAATATAAAACCTATTCGTTTCCAGAAGATAATTGCATAGAAATTTCGTAAGAAATATCCGAATCACATAAACTCTGCAAGTTAATTAAATCGTCGTTTTCTTTTCTTTTTTTAATTTCTCTCTTTCAGTAACCTAGGTGTATCTAATCCGATGATCAAAACAACAAGCCCCCGTTACAAAATTTTGATCTTGGAGTCAAATCCAGATCGAAAATGGAAAACCCAGATAAAAAGTTTTGATCTTCCTTCATTTCCAGCAAATAATTCGTACTAAATGAAAACTCCCAAGTTAGATAAAACAGTGCCAGTTATATCAATCTCATTCTATGATCCGAAAACTCAAAACACCCAGATAAAAAGTTTCAATCTTTGACCCAAATTCAGATCAAATTGAGAAAACGCATCAAAGAAATGATTCAGCCAATAATAACAGATCAACCAACATGCAAGATACATGAAGAAGAATAAAAATTATTACAATTTTACCTCACATTTCCATGAGAGCTTCCTCTTTGTTCTGTTATATGTTTGTTTGAAAGAAGTCCAGGGCTGTGGGAAGGAGGAAGAGAGAGGGAGAGTGGGGCCCTCGTCGGATTTCGTGCCAAATTGAAAGATTTAAGAAAGAATAGAAATGAGAGTAGAAAAATAAGGAGAAAAGTTTTTTTTTTAATTTATTAATAAGTCTTTTTAATGGTTATTTATTCTTGCGGACCCGCGAAGACTGAGGATACCCTGGCATTAAGGAATGAGCAACGGTGGCACTTTGTAGGAGAAAGAAAAGAGATCTCTTGGAGCGTGACACCTCTCACCGCTTTTTTCGGAGATTATTGGGCCGGGCCTGATTTTGGCTGGGTCTAAGCATTATGGGCCATGTGGCAGCCCCAAATTATAAATCTGTTGCGCTTAATGCAAATTGACAAGAATGCATGTAGATGGAGAGATAATTCTTGGATGAAATCTTATACTACTTTTGTAATGCAAGAAACAAAGGTTTTGGATCTTTTTTAGTTGAATTACTATAAAAATTTAAAATAATGATTTCACACGTTTGTTTCAAGTTTTGGGTCCTTTTAGGTGAATTACTATCAAAATTTAAAATAGTGATTCACACTTTTGTTTCTTATAGTAGTTAATTTTCGGTTAGCAGTCCGGTTATATTCCTATTCGTTTATCATATGTTTATTAGATGTCGGTGAAAACAGAACATGGATATAGATCTAATGTGAGAAAAATGAGTACAGAGCTACATCAGATGTTATATGAGTATTTTGTTAAGATAGTAAAATTTCTCAAATTAGAGCTGATCTATGTGTCAAACGCATAAAAAAGCAAGGGACTAATATGGCTTAATCTGGAGTTAAATGAGCTTTAAAATAAATGCTAGAAGCCAATTTTAACTTAAAACTTAAGTTAATAAATATTAACCTCATCTCATGTTCAAACTTATCACTCTTTCTTATCGTTTCCATTGTGGAGACTATGAACACGTGAATATCCTTAACAGAATGCCCTATCCATTAATAAGTGCTTCTTGTTTAACATGTCATGAAAAGATATATATATATAGTTAAAGTTTTAGATAACTAATTATTTTCCTTCTATATTAAAACAAGGTCAGTTTGCAACCATTACATGAATGACTTACAAAAATTCTAGTAATCATTTTTTGTCTATGGGCACTCTACTTTGTGTAGATCGAGATTAATGGCTCAGATTGTACATCTTAAAATAAACTTTGTGATCCAAGCAACAGTTGGGACGAATAACCTTTTTGTTATGAACCTATTTATGGATGTCCATAAACTCATGAATTTACTCCCATTTGACTTTTAGAGTTATTTCTAAAGTCTTGTAACTCTAATGTATATATATATAGTTGTAATGCATGAAGCAAAAGTAGAAGTGAATAGAAAAGTTCTCTAGCTCTCTAAATTCTCTAAGCTCAAGGAATAATTCATTAGGTTTACAAAGTATTTTACAACACGCTATCAAGACGATAGTATTTTGTTGAAGTTTTATCATCTAGTTGAAGGTACAATTTCTTTACTATGCTTTACATGTACATGCACACATATATTTACACACTGAACTCCATCATACTAACATCCTCTTATTATGTATTGTGACTTTAACTTATGTGTATATGGTTTTATTAGAGATAATCTATTATCTACATGTTTAAATATTATCCTAATTCATAACTAGTCCATATTTTCTCGTTTGTATCTTTTATTTGAATTTGGTCATTATTTTCCACATATTATTTTGATGCGTAAAGCATGACATATACATGTATGGATTGGAAAATCTTTAAGAATTTGTATCTTACAAAATAGTACATATACAGTTTTATTCTTAATATTTATTGTTTATGCTTTTAGCAATATCTTCTGCTACCATCATTATGTTTTAATGCATTAATATTATGTGTTTTGTTAGACCTTGTTTAATAAGGATATTTATTTCCACAATCAAAAGAATTCAATTTGAATTCCACCTTTTCAGAGGGAATTTTCAACAATTTATAATATATGTTTTCATATTGATTTGGACATCTCAAGAAGTAAGATGAGCTTGTTTAATTAAATGCTTATTATTTTCTTCTAAGAAATAAGTATTATAGTTTACTACTAATAATATTTACAACTTGATTAGCTCAAATGAATTATTGAAATTGATGAAGCTTAGATAGACATGACAAATTTTAAGCATACACGATATGTTATTTATTCATACTCCATTCCCTGAAGTGAATGTGATTAATGGATAAAGTCATGGTCAGGGTTAAAGACACGGTCGAGATAACTATCATGGTTGTGGTGGTCATAATAACAACTCTCCTAATCATAAGAAAAAATCTCACCACTAGAAGTGGGACAACATTGAAGAGAATGACAAAAGTGGACAGAACAAGTATTCAATGAGTTTAGAAAATATGTGTTATCCCTGCGGCATGAAAGGTCATTGGTCACGTACTTGTCGTACACCAAAACATCTTGTTGAGCTATATCAAGCATCCCAGAAGGAAAAAGGAAAAGATGTAGAGGCAAATTTTGCCTACCAAAATGAAGATCTCGACCATGATGATCTCATTGATATAACACATCTGGATGTAGCTGATTTTTTTGAAAACCCTGAAGGTAGAATTGATCATGGGAATGTCCAGAATAATTAAAATTTCTCTCCATTAGTTTTATTTTACTATATGATTTCTTATAAGTTTAATACGAAACTTTAAATATACTGATATTCTATGTTCATTGGCAATCTTTCTTATAATATATTTTACCTTCGTTTAATGAAGAAAAATATGGATATACCTGAGTCTTCAATTGGATTCAAGATCAATCATGAAGATATGTGTCTCGCAGATAGTGCAACAACACACACTATACTTAAAGATAAGAAATATTTTGCTCATTTGATAATGGGAGAGGCGGATGTTAACACAATATCCGGAAGTGCAAAACTAATTGAAGGCTCTGAAAGAGCTATTTTACTATTCCCTGAAGGAACAAAGTTCATTATAGATAACGCATTATTCTCTAGCAAGTCTCAAAGAAATTTATTAAGCTTTAAAGATATTCGCCGAAATGGATATCATATTGAGACAGTAAATGAGAATAATGTCGAATATCTCTATATTACAACTAATGTTTCGGGTAAGAAATGTGTATTAGAAAAACTACCCTCATTTTCTTCTGGCTTGTACTACACATATATAAGTACAGTTGAAGCATATGCCATAGTGAACCAGAAGTTCACCGATCCAAATACTTTTATTATTTGGCATGACCGATTGGGGCATCCCGGATCAATAATGATGTGAAAAATAATTAAAAATTGACATGGGCATCCATTGAAAAACCAGAAGATTTTTCAATCTAATGTATTTTCATGTGCTGCTTGTTCTCAAGGTAAATTAATTACTAGACCATCACCAACTAAAGTTGGGATTGAATCTCCCGCATTTCTGGAACGTATTCAAGGTGATATATGTGGACCTATTCATCCACCATGTGGATCATTTCGATATTTTATGGTGCTCATAGATGCATCTACAAGATGGTCACATGTATGCTTATTATCAACTCGCAACCTGGCGTTTGCAAGATTGCTTGCTCAAATAATTCGATTAAGAGCACAATTTTCAGAATATGCAATTAAGACAATTCGTCTTGATAATGCTGGAGAATTTTTATCACATGCTTTTAATGACTATTGCATGTCAATTGGAATAACTGTTGAACATCCTGTAGTACATGTTTATACACAAAATGGTCTAGCAGAATCATTGATAAAACATCTGCAATTAATTGCAAGACCATTATTCATGAGAACAAAACTCCCCATTTCGGTCTGGGGACATGCTATTTTACATGCAGCAACACTTGTACGTATCAGACCTACAAGTTATCATAAGTTCTCCCCCTTGCAATTGGCTTATGGTCAGGAACCAAATATTTCCCATCTAAGAATTTTTAGATGTGCGGTATATGTTCCAATTGCTCCACCACAATGCACTAAGATGGGACCCAAAGGAGATTGGGAATATATGTTGGATATGACTCTGTAGGGTCGAAAAAATGTTTATTGATTGAATGAATGTGTTACAATCAAATTCTCTCGATTACAGAGGAAGAGGAGGTTGATTTGACTCCTCTTTTGTATGGGTTCTTGGTGGCGATAGGATGCTTCCCTCGATGCTCACGTCGAGATTGCTTCCCGTTGACGATCAGACCAAAGCTGCGGATGATCTAGAGGTTGCTGAAGAGGAGCTTGATCTCTCTTGTGTGCAAGTGTTTGATTTTCCAAGAGTTCTCTCTAAAAGCCAGCCAGCCCTTTCTTTGTTGGGCTTTCAACTATTTATATGGGCTTGAGGGGTGTAGCTGACCCCTATTGTCACTCTCATATGAGGGTCAATGACCCTTCCCATCGTGCCAGAGCCAGTCCAACGCCAGGCCTGCGTTCTGACAATGGCCTCGTGTTTGCTACAGTGAGCGGCGCCGCTACGCTGATTGTCGTCGGCATAGAACGCCGGGCGCCGGCGAGGACGGCGAACGGCGAGCCTCGTCGGACCAATGATGCCGCGGGCGAAGCCGTTTGAACGCCGAGGTTCACCGCTATAGCGAACCTCGGTTAAATGTCGAGGTTCACCGCTATAGGCGAACCTCGGTTGATGTCGAGGCTCGCTGGCGTTGGCGAACCTCGGTTGAGTGTTGAGGCGGGTATCGAGACTCACCGCTATAGGCGAACCTCGGTTGAGTGTTGAGGCGGTATCGAGACTCACCGCTATAGGCGAACCTCGGTTGAGTGTTGAGGCGGGTATCGAGACTCACCGCTATAGGCGAACCTCGGTTGAACGCCGAGGTTCACCGCTATAGCGAACCTCGTTAAATGTCGAGGTTCACCGCTATAGGCGAACCTCGTTAAATGTCGAGGTTCACCGCTATAGGCGAACCTCGTTAAATGTCGAGGTTCACCGCTATAGCGAACCTCGTTAAATGTCGAGGTTCACCGCTATAGGCGAACCTCGTTAAATGTCGAGGTTCACCGCTATAGGCGAACCTCGGTTGAACGCCGAGGTTCACCGCTATAGCGAACCTCGGTTGAGTGTTGAGGCGGTATCGAGACTCACCGCTATAGCGAACCTCGGTTAAATGTCGAGGTTCACCGCTATAGCGAACCTCGGTTAAATGTCGAGGTTCACCGCTATAGGCGAACCTCGGTTAAATGTCGAGGTTCACCGCTATAGCGAACCTCGGTTAAATGTCGAGGTTCACCGCTATAGCGAACCTCGGTTAAATGTCGAGGTTCACCGCTATAGCGAACCTCGGTTAAATGTCGAGGTTCACCGCTATAGCGAACCTCGGTTGAACGCCGAGGTTCACCGCTATAGCGAACCTCGGTTAAATGTCGAGGTTCACCGCTATAGCGAACCTCGTTAAATGTCGAGGTTCACCGCTATAGCGAACCTCGGTTAAATGTCGAGGTTCACCGCTATAGCGAACCTCGGTTGAGTGTTGAGGCGGTATCGAGACTCACCGCTATAGCGAACCTCGGTTGAGTGTTGAGGCGGGTATCGAGACTCACCGCTATAGCGAACCTCGGTTAAATGTCGAGGTTCACCGCTATAGGCGAACCTCGGTTAAATGTCGAGGTTCACCGCTATAGCGAACCTCGGTTAAATGTCGAGGTTCACCGCTATAGCGAACCTCGGTTAAATGTCGAGGTTCACCGCTATAGGCGAACCTCGGTTAAATGTCGAGGTTCACCGCTATAGCGAACCTCGGTTAAATGTCGAGGTTCACCGCTATAGCGAACCTCGGTTAAATGTCGAGGTTCACCGCTATAGCGAACCTCGGTTAAATGTCGAGGTTCACCGCTATAGGCGAACCTCGGTTAAATGTCGAGGTTCACCGCTATAGCGAACCTCGGTTGAACGCCGAGGTTCACCGCTATAGCGAACCTCGGTTAAATGTCGAGGTTCACCGCTATAGCGAACCTCGGTTAAATGTCGAGGTTCACCGCTATAGCGAACCTCGGTTAAATGTCGAGGTTCACCGCTATAGCGAACCTCGGTTGAGTGTTGAGGCGGTATCGAGACTCACCGCTATAGCGAACCTCGGTTAAATGTCGAGGTTCACCGCTATAGGCGAACCTCGGTTAAATGTCGAGGTTCACCGCTATAGCGAACCTCGGTTAAATGTCGAGGTTCACCGCTATAGCGAACCTCGGTTGAGTGTTGAGGCGGTATCGAGACTCACCGCTATAGCGAACCTCGGTTAAATGTCGAGGTTCACCGCTATAGCGAACCTCGGTTGAACGCCGAGGTTCACCGCTATAGCGAACCTCGGTTGAGTGTTGAGGCGGTATCGAGACTCACCGCTATAGGCGAACCTCGGTTGAGTGTTGAGGCGGTATCGAGACTCACCGCTATAGCGAACCTCGGTTGAGTGTTGAGGCGGTATCGAGACTCACCGCTATAGCGAACCTCGGTTAAATGTCGAGCCTCGCTGCTTGGCGAGCCTTGTCTGAATGTCGAGCCTCGCTGCTTGGCGAGCCTTGTTCAATGTCGAGCCTCGCTGCTTGGCGAGCCTTGTCGAATGTCGAGCCTCGCTGCTTGGCGAGCCTTGTCGAATGTCGAGCCTCGCTGCTTGGCGAGCCTTGTCGAATGTCGAGCCTCGCTGCTTGGCGAGCCTCGTCGGACCAATGATGCCGCGGGCGAAGCCGTTTGAACGCCGAGGTTCACCGCTATAGGCGAACCTCGGTTAAATGTCGAGGTTCAGCGCTATAAGCGAACACCGGTTGGATGTCGAGGCTTCATTGTATTGAACGACCTCGGTTGAGTGTTGGCGGAGTGTCGAGACTCGCGCTATAGCGAACCTCGGTTGGATGTCGAGGCTTTCGGCTGCTTTGGCGAACCTCGGTTGAGTGTTGGCGGGTATCGAGACTCGCTGCTATAGGCGAACCTCGGTTGAGCGTCGAGGTTCATATGCTATAGGCGAACCTCGGTTAAATGTCGAGTTCGCTGCGCTATAAGCGAACCTCGGTTAAATGTCGAGCCTGTTGCTTGGCGAGCCTTATCACGAATGGGCCTCGGCGCTTGGCGGTAAATCTTCGAGCCTGCTTGGCGAGCCTTGTCGAATGTCGAGCCTCGCTGCTTGGCGAGCCGCGTCGAATGTCGAGCCTCGCTGGCGGGGCAACCTTTGCTTGAGCCTCGTGCACTCTGAAGAGAAAGTAACGTAACTTTCAAACCCGTCACGTCGAATTAGGCGAATTATATATGGAAATCGACCATCTCGGCGAGGCAGAGCCAATTGCCCCGGTCATCTTACCCAGTTCCTTTTGGTTTAAGAGATATCATCATTTCTGTCTTATTTGGTAAAGTCAATCATCGGTAAACTTAACCTTTAGGGTCGACTCCCTTAGATGGGCTCTTAGCTCTTACGCTCATTCCGAGTTCTTCGTTGTAGGGTTAAGGCAATTTTGCGCTACAAAACCCTCCAAAGTTTTCGGACTTGAATGCGGTTGAATGGAGTGCGGAACACTTTGGATACAAAGACTTGTAAGGCGGTGCGCATGACGGGCGAGGAACCTTCGCGAACGGTAGATTTGAATTCTTCACGCCTAGATGATGATGATACGGGTTTTAGCAAACCCCACTATCAGCGGATTTGATGTGCCTTTACCGTGCCGTTTGAATCGGCTAGCATGTAGATTACCTAAGTCCGTTCTACATGTAGCGTTGTGCTAAGAGAGTTAACTTTCTTAGTGCTACGATGTTGAATCGTAGACTTTTCGAATACGACCCGCGTGTGTTAGGCGTAGACTAATCTCGAATAAGGGTCGAGATAAAGTCCCTATGTCGAGGACATAGATTCATTTGTTGTTTAATAGCGGCTACCGTGAATTGGTGTGCGTGCGGTTTGTCTTCTCGGGGGGCAAAGAGCGAACCCTTTTGTCTTCTCTTAGGGCAAAGCGAACCGAATAATGGTACATCATGGTAGGCCATTATCGAAATGATCGAATCGTTCGGTGACATAAAAGTATAACGATCGCAATCAAAAGCAATCAAGTTGTTCGTGGCGTGAAAGTATAACGGATTACGAACAAAATCATTTAGGAATGATTACGTGGAGTAGCTTTCGATCGTTCGATGACATGGGAGTATAACGACTATGGGTGAAATAGAAACACATCGCATGGTAGGCCACTATTTGGAAATGATCGAATCGTTGATGACATAAAAGTATAACGATCGCAATCAAAAGCAATCAAGTTGTTGATGGCGTGAAAGTATAAACAGGTGATTAAGAACAAAATCATTTAGGAAATGATTAGTGGGGTGGTCGGTCATCTGTTTGAGAGGATTGGCGAGGAATCTTGAGGGAACTCGAGAGGTGATTGTTAACATGATAGCTTTGGGGTCCGCCATCCTATGATGAGGATTGGAGAGAAAATTTGGAGAAATTAGTTATCGAGGTGATTGTTAACATGATGATAGCTTTGGGGTCCGCCATCCTATTGATGAGTTAGAATTTGGAGGAAATTAGTTATCGAGGTGATTGTTAACATGACAACTCGATGGGAGTTTGAAAGAAGACTATGGGTAGTACTTTTGAAACTTACCATTAATAGGCATCATGATTCTCAGCCTTCTTGATTGGTCGAGGCGGTATGCTCCATTCGAAATGTGATTCCACTACGAATGGCCCTTCCCATTTTGGTTCGAACTTCCCCTTCTGGAGTTCAAAATCATTGGCGTCGGTGGCGAGAACAAGGTCGCCTTCCTTGAAAATCTGACACCGGACTTTCTTGTCAAGCGCTTTAGAAATCGGTCCGGTAGCTTCGATATCTTTGAGGCACATGCCTTTTCATCGACATTTCAAGTTCCTCAAAGGCGTCGATGATTTTCCTCGGTTGTCATTCGGTGGATAACGCCATTGAAGCGAGGATTTGAATCTCTATCGGTAAAATGGCTTCACAACCGGAGAATATGGGGTGGTACACATGTCGGTGTGCGAATCGTTATGCGGTAAGCCCGAGTGCTTGCCTTTTTGTTGAAGAGACCATCTTAGTAAGGATTTTGATGATCGCCTTATTAAAAGCTTCACGTCCATTCGCGGCGAGTAGTAAGGCGTTGATGCTAAATTCGGATCCGAAATTTATCGCGAATCGCGTGGCATGGCATGCGGACCATTATGGTGGACGACGCCTCGGCACACCATACCGGTATATGACATGATGTTTAACAAATTTGATCACATCGCTTGTCTTGACCAATCTCAGCGGAGCGGCTTGACCCACTTTGAGAAATACTCGGTTATCGCCAATATGAAGCGATGTCCTTTTGAAGAAGGTGGAGAATTGGACCGACGATGTCCATTCCCCGTTTCAAATGGCAGGGCGTGGCGGTAGGATGCAAGTGTTCGGAGGTTGGTGAAGGTAATTAGCATGTACTTAGCGCATGGCATCGTTTAGCGTAAGCCCACGGCATCCCTCACCATTGTCGGCCAATAATAGCCGAAGTCTCTGGCGGCCGGTCCCATAACTTGGGCCCGGGTTGGTGTGCTCCACAAACACCGTCATGAGCTTCTTTCAAGACTTGCTCGCTTTCTTAGTTGACAAACATCGGATAGTAACCCATCATATGACCTTGTATAAAAAGTGCGTAATTGGGAATCATAGTAAAATCTTGCTGCTCGTCGGCGAATCGACTCCCTTTCTTTTATGTCTTGGGCAATATCCCATGCAAGACATAGTCGATGATCGGAAACCGCCAGGGTCTGGGAAGTGACTTAGGTTGCGTCCTCGACGCTTGGACTCAGCATATATTTGGGCCAAAATAGTTGCCGACTAGACACAATAACTTGCGAGTAGCATTCTCGGCGAGGCTAGCGTAGCGCAGAGAGCCAAGCGCATCGGCGTAAGTGTTCATAAGCGGGGTACATGATCAATGTAAAAGCTTTCAAAGGAGTCGACTAAAGTTGCCGACGGAGATGGTCAGGGGCAGACTCAATTCTCCTCTTAGTATTCCCTCTTACGCTACGAAAAATCCCAAATGCTTCAAGGTGTTTCCGCCGATGTTTGGCGCCAATCAACGCATTATATTCGCTCGCTATTGGTGCATGGTGGCTGCATTTCGTTACCATATCAATATCCCCACTACCCTCAACCCTCGGGGGTTGCTCTCGAGGCTCAATCAAAGAACAACGCCACACGTTCCTTAGAGACCGGATTAGCTTCATAAGGTTCATCGGGCATGTCTTGATACAATTGACTTTCCCTTTCAATGGATGGTTAGCCATAAGATCACACCGCGGCTTGACCCTTCGCCGCCGAGGTTTGAAGTGAATGTCGTCTTGAGATAACGGCAATGCCCATCTAGCCATTCGACCATTCAGCGTGCGGTGGGTCATGAATACCGTATAGGGTTGATTTTGGAGATGGCGTGTATAAGTGCGTCCCACTAGATAGTGCATCTTTTGGATGGCGAAGACCAAAGCCAAACATTCCTTACGAATGGGAGGATATCGATATTGACCCCCCGATAGTGTCCCTGAGGTAATAGATCGCTTTGTTCGTGGCCATTATCATCGTCGTGCTAAGAGACACCGCTACGCATACTGCATGGCGGATGTAAATCGAAAGGGCTTTCGATTTAGGTGCAACTAACGAGTTAGAAAGATATGTTTTGATCTCTTGAATGCCTTCCGGCAATCTTCGTCCCAAATGAGCGATGCGCTTCGAGCTTGAGAATGGTTGACATTTCCCGATAAATTGGAAATGAATCTGCGAATGTAAGCCAAACGCCCTTGGAGACCCGAACTCTCTGAGGCTTCTAGGAGGTGGAAGTTCTTGGATAGCTTTGACTTTATCAATTGGTATACCGTCTGTTGTGACCACGAACCCTAGGAATTTGCCACTAGACATCCTCGGGAAAGACTTAGTTGGGTTCATCTTGGTGATGTGCCGCGTTATCTCAAATCTTGTCCTCAAGTCGTGTAAATGATCACTTTTGTGACGACTCTTGACCACTAAATCGTCTACGTGGCATTCTCTTGTCTTCGGTAAATGTTTTGAAGATAGTGGTCATGTACTGTTGGTATGTTGCCCTGCGTTTTCAAGCGAAAGGCATAGCGTATATATTCACGGTTTGGAAGCGGTGTGCTTTTCATCATCGGGGTGCATTTTGATTTGATTGTACCCTGAAAAGCCATCCATAAAGACATCCTTTCAAACCCATGTTATCGGCGATAATATCCGTGATTGGTAAAGGAAAATCATCTTTGGACATCTTTTTAAGTCTCCGATATCGACGTGGGGATGTAGCCAGCTTTTCTTCAAAGCAGGTACTATATTGGCTACCCGGTCGAGGTGTTGAACCTCGAATGAAACGCGTCGGCTTCACCGATTTTCTCAATGGCCTTCATGACACGAGGGGCAAATGCGTCGTTCTTTGTTGTTTAACGGCTTAGCGCTGGTTCGATATTAAGGCAATGCATAGCCACTTGAGGGTCTAAGCGGCATATCTTCATAACTCCAGCGAACATCGATATATTCCCGTACCAAGGCGACAAGGCTTTCCTTTTCTTCGGTATCAAACTATCGCTATGAATATGGGCTTGGATTAGCTTCATCCCCATATCAACTTCGGACTATTTTGTCATCGGTGGCGGTTCTCGTTGTTCAAAGCGATGTTCCCCACTTGCATCCCGAAGATTGACTTAGCGGATCTTGAATAATGACGGTGATCGTCCTCTTGAATCTCAAGTTGATCTTGCTGCATCATATTGGCCATCGGGGATCGAAATTCATGTCACATTGACTTGAATCGAGAAACTGTTCTAGATGAGTGCTCTGCGAATGGCTCTCGGTCTCGACATGCCATGAGTGCGATGGTGATTCATACCCCAACCTTCACGAGTTTTATGATAGTAATCATTAGGCGGCCTTAGGGACATAGGCCGGATCGATCGGTGCCGATGCCTTTCAGAAGTTTAGTCCTTCTGCGAAGGAAGTCATACCCCATTTTCTTCATCAAATTTCGTGCCTTTGGCGAGAAATAAAGTGGGTTCTCTTCCTCGCTTTGAAACGCTGAGCTTGCTTTTGCGGTGGCCCGACCTTGCCAAGGATAATGTCTTCGATCACTATCCACGGCCGCAAAACAGCTTCGCGAATAGTCATTATGCCTTTGGGTCATCATGAGCGGCAATTGGCATGTGCAATGCGGGGTTGACGCCAAGCAGTGGCGAATTTCGACATTAAGTCGATATGACTTTCAACACCCGTCGTAAGCTAAATCATAATCTTCATTGAAAATGGCGATATCGTCATCGGGATCATTCAATCGATTACAAGGGTTTTGACAACTCCTTGTTAGGACTCTATGTCGACTTCATTCATTTGTCATAGTCCTCGATCTGTGGTTCACCGGTTTGGCCTTCCCAGGTAGTGAGAATCGGTGAAATAATTCTCCACCCCTTGAGCGGTTGCCTTCCGACCAATGTTTTAACCACCCTTCTTAGTCTACGTACTTCATGCATTGATGCAGCGAGATGGGATCAAGTTTTCGTGGATCGAGTGTCAGGCCGAATTGCAAGATGTGTCAAAGTGGAGATGACATAGCAAGTGACATCGTCTTCAAGTCTCCTATCGGCATCTGAGTTTGATTTTGCCCAAGGGGCGAAATTGGCGGCATTGAAGCCGTAGATGGTAGTCGGTTGCCGCTAAGCGATCTGTGGTATCCCAAGATGTTGTATGATTCTCAATGGGATGATACTCAATGCGGATCTGGATCAACTTTCCGGTTGATTGGACGAGCCAATAACCGGTAAAGTATAATGGCCTATCATGCGGGTTCTTCACTTGCATGTCCTCAGGAGAAGGTGATGCAAGGTATTGGCCCTTGAAGACTGACGAAGCAAGCTTCGCGTTGAGCTCTAAAATGAGGCGAGCCGTTATCATGGCAGCTTCGCATAAGCTTCGGTAGATTGAGAGAGCGAAACTCGAATAACGTGATCCTCGCCGGATGTTGGAGAGTTGAGCTAAAACATCAAAGCGGAAAGGGGCCTTGAGGTCTCGGTGTCCTTCCTAAGCTCTGTTGTAGCGGATTCCTTGTTTTGGGCTCAATGATCGCACCCTTGATGGTACATCAGTGCGCCTCGGGATACTCCCTTGAGAACTCTTTCCCACCGGGTAGCAAGCGGTATGCAGTGTGGCGGGATGATTTGCTCCTCCACAAGCAATGGCGGAGGTGGTATTACAAGTCCTCCCTTTAGGCTTTGAAGAGGTCCATTGTTCATCGATAACAAGTCGGGTGGACCCACATAATAACGCTTGAGTAGTGTAAGGACCATACCTTGTGCCTCCCTTCTGGAGATCAAAGTTCACAACTTTGGCCTCGGCGCAATCGGCTACCCCATCTTGCACTTGAGTTCAGCGAAGTCGCCAAATTGGAAGCGACCATGTTTGCGAACACCTTCGATCCTCCGGGATAACACACCTGCTTCTAACAAGACTTGGATCTTGTCTTTCAAGATGTAGCATGACCCCGTCGGATGGTGTACCATTCGATGGTACATGCAGTATTTTGGATCATCCGTCCTTGAAGCTTCCTCCGGCTTCCTCATTTCCGGAAGCGTGATCTTGTTCATTTTGAGTAAAGTTTTAAGGATTGGTATGACCTGGTCATCCTTAAAGTCATACTTCCTCTGGGGAGGCAGTCAAAAACATTCGATTTCTGCTTGAAGGGTCTCGGTAGGTTGGGTCTCCTGACCAAAGTCTCCTTCCCTTATTTGCCGAGGAATAAAATTGTTCGATTACCCCTTTTTTGGCGAGCATCACGGGGTTCCGGCCGATCCTCACAAGCATGTTCTCAACTTGTTATGCCGCGCGATTTTTCTTAGGTGTGCTTCAAGCGCACCCATCTTTGAAAGTATGTTGATCGAGAGGTTGGCTCGCACATCCCGATGAATGTCGCTTCCGAGGTTTGGTCGGGGTGCAAAGGCAGATCGATAAACGACAAAGAGTGTTGGCGGACTGGACTTCTTTTGTTTTCGACCCGACAAAGTGGCCATAGACACCTCGGTGTCATCGTCGAAGAATCGGGCCATAAAAGCCTCGCACATCTTTCCAAGAGGCGATAGAACGGGCTCTAACCTTGAAACCATTGAAGGACTCCCTAAGAGTGCTAATGAATAACGGGTCATGATAGGATCGTTACCGTTATATGCCCGTTTGCGCTTGAAGTAATAGATGTGTTGCGAGAGCAGCTTTTCGGCCACTAAATTAAGTGGCTTGAATTTTGGAGGATGGGACATCATCCCATTCTATAGGGTATGGCCTTGCCACTGACTCCTTAGATTGCCCTTGGAGTTTGAGAGCATCCGGTACTTTGGAAATCCGCAACATATGATCTTGCCCTTTTGTCGCGGTTTGACTCTTCCGATGACATTGAGTGAACATCATGATCCCGTCGTAGCCTTCTTGCTTCGATCCGGATCCTCCCGTCCATCTTCTTCTTGCCCAAAACTTTCTCCATCATCATCTCTAAGCGTCGATAGATTCTTGTTGCTAGAATAGTAGCTTGTTGCTTCTTCTTCCGTTGCCATCTCTTCTTCTCGTTCGGACCATGGGGCACGATCACCTGAGTCGATATTTGAAGGTTGAGATGTAGCGATGGCGAGTTCTCAATTCTTGAAGGACCCCGACCAGCGGCTATAATCAAGCGGGATTGCATACGGTGCGAAGACAGTTGCGATAGCGCTTTATTGTTGATTAATGCGCCGTAAACACGGGAGTACTCGAGTCGAGGCGAGGCCTTATCGGGGTCTTGCTCGGTCCTTCCAACCATGTTAATGGTGACTCCATGACCCTCGCGGGCGCTTGCTTCGGTGGAACCGCCGTCTAGTTGGCCGGTCGCAGCTCAAAGACCAAAGACTGATGTGTTGGCGAACATTGGGCGCATCGCGAGATGAGCTTCTCACAGCGGCAATGAGGCGCATTTGATTGGCATCGCGCTTGCGTGTGAGATAATCACGCGAGATCGGTGGGTGTACCCCGATTCGAAAAATGAGCCTCGCATGAGAGGGGCTTCCAGTCGAGTTTGGCGAACTGGCGAGGTTGCCACTTCCCTTGGCTCGGCGACGGCTTATGGCGAGGTTAGCCATCGGCGAAGTTCATCGGCTCGGCATGGACCTCATGTTGGCGAGGTTCGATCATTCGACACTTGCCATGCGAGGTTCGTCGCCAGGCGGCGTTCATCACGTTGGCGAGGTTAAGCGGCCGGCTCGTCTCTTTCAAGGGACGCGTTGGCGAGGTTCGCCACTTTGACGAGCTCGTCACTTCTTGAGGGACCCCACGTTGTGGCGGGTTCGCCACTTTGAGCTCGTCACTTCGAGGGGACCCCACGTTGTGGCGAGGTTAGCCACTTGGGCGAGGCTCGCGGCATGGGCGCGTTAGATCACGGTGGACAAGGTTCGCGGTAGGCGGCGTTGATCTTCGGGGCGAGGTTCGCGGTAGGGCGGCGCTTCGTCTTGTTGAATGAACCTCTTGATGATGACGAGGTTCAGCGGCTTTCTTCGGACGATAGTGGAATCCGTCCAGCGAGACCAAAGCTCGAGCACGGCGGCAGCTTGGTTCCGCGGCGTTATGCGGCGTCACGGATTGAGGAACCGTTAGTAGGATCGGTCTCCCCATAGGCGAGGCTCGCCGAAGCCAAAACTTCTAACAACATCAAGTTGACTTGGGTTGCTTAACAACCCACCTCTTAGCCTGGCGGCTAGCTTTTGGAGCCTCGTCCTTGAGAGAGGACTTTCGTCGAGGTTCACTCGAGAGGATCTGTGGCAACCGCAGTCGAAGTCTCATCGAGACTTCGGCGACACTAGTGTCTTCAGGCTAGATGCCCGAGAGGAGATAAACTCCTCGTACTTACTGTCGAATTCGATGACCAAGGTTTGAACCTGGTTCCAAGCGCAATCTTGTCGATTAGCCACCACCATTCATCGAATGAGCGGTTTCTCCCATCGTGGTAGCCATCTTACGTAGATTAGAAAAATATTTATTGATTGAATGAATGTGTTACAATCAAATTCTCTCGATTCTGAGGAGAGGAAGAGGAGGTTGATTTGACTCCTCTTTTGTATGGGTTCTTGGTGGCGATAGGATGCTTCCCTCGATGCTCACGTCGAGATTTCCGCTTGACGTCGGACCAAAGCTGCGGATGATCTAGAGGTTCTTGAAGAGGAGCTTGATCTCTTGTGTGCAAGTGTTTGATTTTCAAGAGTTCTCTCTAAAAGCCGACCCACTTTCTTTGTTGGGCTTTCAACTATTTATATGGGCTTGAGGTGTATTGTCACTCTCATATGAGGTCAATGACCCTTCCCATCGTGCGAGCGGTCGCCGCCGGGCTGCGTTGACAATGGCCTCGTGTTTGCTGATGGCGGCCTTGCTACGGTGATTGTCGTACTTCTGATGCTGGCGCCCGGCAGCGGTGGCGAGCGGCGGCCTCGTCCGGACCATGATGATGCGCGAGGCGGCCGTTTGAGCGTCGAGGTTCCGCTTCTTGCGCGAACCTGGTGAGTGTCGGGTTCCGCTATAGCGAACCCGGTTGGATGTCGAGGCTCGGCTGGCTAGTTGTTGGCGAACCCGGTTGAGTGTTGAGGGTATCGAGACTCGCTGCGAACCTCGGTTGGATGTCGAGGCTGGCTGTTAAACCTCGGTTGAGTGTTGAGGCGGTATCGAGACTCCTTTGCTATAGGCGAACCTCGGTTGAGCGTCGAGGTTCAACATAGCGAACCTTAGTTAAATGTCGAGGTTCACCGCTATAGGCGAACCTCGGTTAAATGTCGACCGCTGGCGAGGCAATGCGAATGTCGACCGGCTTCGCGGCGAGCCTGTCGAATGTCGAGCCTCGTTGCTTGGCGAGCCTCGTCGAATGTCGAGCCTCGCCGCTGGCGAACCTCGTTGAGTGTTGAGGCGGGTATCGAGACTCACCGCTATAGCGAACCTCGGTTGAACGCCGAGGTTCACCGCTATAGCGAACCTTAGTTAAATGTCGAGCCTCGCCGCTTGGCGAGCCTCGTCGGACCAATGATGCCGCGGGCGAAGCCTTGAACGCCGAGGTTCACCGCTATAGCGAACCTCGTTGAGTGTTGAGGCGGGTATCGAGACTCATCGCTATAGCGAACCTTAGTTAAATGTCGAGGTTCACCGCTATAGCGAACCTCGTTGAGTGTTGAGGCGGGTATCGAGACTCACCGCTATAGGCGAACCTCGTTAAATGTCGAGGTTCACCGCTATAGCGAACCTTAGTTAAATGTCGAGGTTCACCGCTATAGGCGAACCTCGGTTGAACGCCGAGGTTCACCGCTATAGCGAACCTTAGTTAAATGTCGAGGTTCACCGCTATAGCGAACCTTAGTTAAATGTCGAGGTTCACCGCTATAGCGAACCTCGTTGAGTGTTGAGGCGGGTATCGAGACTCACCGCTATAGCGAACCTTAGTTAAATGTCGAGGTTCACCGCTATAGGCGAACCTTAGTTAAATGTCGAGGTTCACCGCTATAGGCGAACCTCGTTAAATGTCGAGGTTCACCGCTATAGCGAACCTTAGTTAAATGTCGAGGTTCACCGCTATAGCGAACCTTAGTTAAATGTCGAGGTTCACCGCTATAGCGAACCTCGTTGAGTGTTGAGGCGGGTATCGAGACTCACCGCTATAGCGAACCTTAGTTAAATGTCGAGGTTCACCGCTATAGCGAACCTTAGTTAAATGTCGAGGTTCACCGCTATAGCGAACCTCGTTGAGTGTTGAGGCGGGTATCGAGACTCATCGCTATAGCGAACCTCGTTGAGTGTTGAGGCGGGTATCGAGACTCATCGCTATAGCGAACCTTAGTTAAATGTCGAGGTTCACCGCTATAGGCGAACCTCGTTAAATGTCGAGGTTCACCGCTATAGGCGAACCTTAGTTAAATGTCGAGGTTCACCGCTATAGGCGAACCTTAGTTAAATGTCGAGGTTCACCGCTATAGCGAACCTTAGTTAAATGTCGAGGTTCACCGCTATAGCGAACCTCGTTGAGTGTTGAGGCGGGTATCGAGACTCATCGCTATAGCGAACCTTAGTTAAATGTCGAGGTTCACCGCTATAGGCGAACCTTAGTTAAATGTCGAGGTTCACCGCTATAGGCGAACCTCGTTAAATGTCGAGGTTCACCGCTATAGCGAACCTTAGTTAAATGTCGAGGTTCACCGCTATAGCGAACCTTAGTTAAATGTCGAGGTTCACCGCTATAGCGAACCTTAGTTAAATGTCGAGGTTCACCGCTATAGCGAACCTTAGTTAAATGTCGAGGTTCACCGCTATAGGCGAACCTTAGTTAAATGTCGAGGTTCACCGCTATAGCGAACCTTAGTTAAATGTCGAGGTTCACCGCTATAGCGAACCTTAGTTAAATGTCGAGGTTCACCGCTATAGGCGAACCTTAGTTAAATGTCGAGGTTCACCGCTATAGCGAACCTTAGTTAAATGTCGAGGTTCACCGCTATAGCGAACCTTAGTTAAATGTCGAGGTTCACCGCTATAGCGAACCTTAGTTAAATGTCGAGGTTCACCGCTATAGCGAACCTTAGTTAAATGTCGAGGTTCACCGCTATAGCGAACCTTAGTTAAATGTCGAGGTTCACCGCTATAGCGAACCTCGGTTGAACGCCGAGGTTCACCGCTATAGCGAACCTTAGTTAAATGTCGAGGTTCACCGCTATAGCGAACCTTAGTTAAATGTCGAGGTTCACCGCTATAGCGAACCTTAGTTAAATGTCGAGGTTCACCGCTATAGCGAACCTCGGTTGAACGCCGAGGTTCACCGCTATAGGCGAACCTCGTTGAGTGTTGAGGCGGGTATCGAGACTCACCGCTATAGGCGAACCTTAGTTAAATGTCGAGGTTCACCGCTATAGCGAACCTTAGTTAAATGTCGAGGTTCACCGCTATAGCGAACCTTAGTTAAATGTCGAGGTTCACCGCTATAGGCGAACCTTAGTTAAATGTCGAGGTTCACCGCTATAGGCGAACCTCGGTTGAACGCCGAGGTTCACCGCTATAGCGAACCTTAGTTAAATGTCGAGGTTCACCGCTATAGGCGAACCTTAGTTAAATGTCGAGGTTCACCGCTATAGGCGAACCTCGGTTGAACGCCGAGGTTCACCGCTATAGGCGAACCTTAGTTAAATGTCGAGGTTCACCGCTATAGCGAACCTTAGTTAAATGTCGAGCCTCGCCGCTTGGCGAAGCCTTGTTCAATGTCGAGCTCGCCGCTTGGCGAGCCTCGTCGGACCAATGATGCCGCGGGCGAAGCCGTTTGAACGCCGAGGTTCACCGCTATAGGCGAACCTCGGTTGAACGCCGAGGTTCACCGCTATAGGCGAACCTCGGTTGAGTGTTGAGGCGGGTATCGAGACTCACCGCTATAGGCGAACCTCGGTTGAGTGTTGAGGCGGGTATCGAGACTCACCGCTATAGCGAACCTCGGTTGAGTGTTGAGGCGGGTATCGAGACTCACCGCTATAGCGAACCTCGGTTGAGTGTTGAGGCGGGGTATCGAGACTCACTGCTATAGGCGAACCTCGGTTGAACGTCGAGGTTCACTGCTATAGGCGAACCTTAGTTAAATGTCGAGGTTCACTGCTATAGGCGAACCTCAGTTAAATGTCGAGCCTCGCTGCTTGGCGAGCCTTGTCTGAATGTCGAGCCTCGCTGCTTGGCGAGCCTTGTTCGAATGTCGAGCCTCGCCGCTTGGCGAAGCCTTGTTCGAATGTCGAGCCTCGCGCTTGGCGGCCTCGGCCTTAGCGAACGCATGCCACTCTGAAAGCAGTCGTAACTTTCAAACCGTGACGCCGAATTAGACGAATTATATATGGAAATCGACCATCTCGACGAGACGGAGCCAATTGCCCCGGTCATCTTACCCAGTTCCTTTTGGTTTAAGAGATATCATCATTTCTGTCTTATTTGGTAAAGTCAATCATCCGTAAACTTAACCTTTAGGCGGCCCGACTCCACTTAGATGGGCTCTTAAGCTCTTCTCGCCATTCCGAAGTTGTGTAAGGGTTAAGGCAATTTTATCAGCCTGCCCTTCTATAATTAAATACATTGAACCAATGACTGAGGATATTTTTACAGCACAGTTCGCCGATTGTCATTTTGATGAGACAAAATTTTTAACATTAGGGGGAGAAAATAAACAGCTGGTGAAAGAAATTACATGGAATACATCATCATTAAATCATCTTGATTCTCACATAAAACAATGTCAACTAGAAGTTCAAAAGATGATTCATTTGCAAAATATAACAAATCAGTTGCCGGACGCATTTACTGACCCAAAGAGAGTGACAAAGTCACATATACCAGCTGTAAATGCTCCAATCCGGATTGATGTCCCAGTAGGACAATCTGTTAATATTATAAGTAATGAGTCTAGAGCATGCCTGAAGCGTGGTAGACCAATCGGTTTCAAAGATAAAAATCCTCGAAAAAGAAAGGGAGCAAATACTCAAGATAGCCCCATTAAAGGAGAAAGAACTCCAGAAGAGAATCAAAACATAGATAAAACTCCAAAAGAGACCAATGACATAACTAATCATAAAACTCCAAAAGAAGTTTAGGTACCTGAAATTAGTGAAGATGAAGAGATCTCAAAAAGTTATGTCACAACTGGAGGAAAATGGAACCGAAAAGAAATAGTTGTCGACAACACATTTGCATATAATGTAGCGCTCACTATTATGAAAGATAGCGAGGATAATGAACCAAAATCCGTCGAAGAATGTCGACGTAGAAATGATTGGCCAAAATGGAAAGAATCAATTCAAATAGAATTAGACTCACTTTCAAAACGTGAGGTTTTTGGACCAGTAGTCCTAACACCTGAAGATGTAAAACTAGTCGGGTACAAATGGGTTCTTGTGCGAAAAAGAAATGAGAAAAATGAAGTCGTGAGGTATAAAGCACGACTTGTCGCACAAGGATTTTCCCAAAGACCTGGAGTCGATTATGAGGAGACATATTCTCCTGTGGTGGATGTAATTACATTTCGATACCTGATTAGTCTGGCAATAAAAGAAAGACTTGATATGCGTCTAATGGATGTAGTTACAGCCTATTTATATGGCTCTCTTGATAACGTTATCTATATGAAAATCCCTGAAGGATTTAAGATGCCAGAAGCATGTAATTCAAATTCCCGGGAAAATTATTCAATCAAATTACAAAGATCTTTGTACGGATTAAAGCAATCCGGACGTATGTGGTATAACCGTCTTAGTGAATATTTGCTGAAAGAAGGTTATAAGAATATATAATCTGTCCATGTGTTTTCATAAAGAAATATGGATCTGAATTTGTCATAATTGCAGTACATGTTGATGACTTGAATATTATTGGAACTCCTGAAGAGCTTCAAAAGGCAGTAGAATATTTAAAGAAAGAATTTGAGATGAAATATCTTGGAAAAACAAAGTTTTGTCTCGGCTTGCAGATCGAGCATTTAGCTAATGGAATTCTTATTTATCAATCAAATTATATAAAGAGGGTCCTGAAGCGATTTTATATGGATAAAGCACATCCATTGAGTACCCCAATGGTTGTCCGGTCACTTGATGTGAATAAGGACCCTTTCCGACCTCGAGAGGATAATGAAGAACTTCTTGGTCCAGAAGTACCATATTTTAGTACAATAGGTGCATTAATGTATCTTGCTAACAATACACGGCCATATATAGTATTCTCTGTGAATTTGTTAGCAAGGTATAGTTCTTATCCAACTTGAAGACATTGGAACGGAGTTAAGCACATATTTCGATATCTTCAAGGAACAATTGATATGGGATTATTTTATTCAAAAGGATCTAGAGCACAACTAATTGCTTATGCAGATGCATGATATTTATGTGATCCACATAAAGCTCGATCCCAAACAAGATATATATTTACGTATGGTGATACAGCTATATCATGGCGATCTACAAAACATACTATTGCTGCTACTTCTTCAAATTATGCAGAATTAATAGCAATTCATGAGGCGAGTCGAGAATGTGTGTGGCTAAGGTCAATGACTCAACACATCCAAGGGACATGTGGCTTGTCTTTCAAGAAAGAAACTCCAACAACACTGCATGAAGATAATGCTGCATACATAGCACAGCTAAAGGGAGGATTCATCAAAGGAGACAGGACAAAACATATTTCACCAAAGTTCTTTTTCACACATGATCTTCAAAAGAACGATGATATTGATGTTCAACAAATCCGTTCAAGCGATAATCTTGCGGATCTATTCACCAAGGCATTCCGACTTCAACGTTTGAGAAGCTATTGCATAAGATCGGGATGCGGCGATTAAGAGATCTCAAATGATATTTTTAACAGGGGGAGTTTATACAAGGAATTATGTACTCTTTTTCCTTCACTAGGATTTTTTCCCACTGGGTTTTTTCTAGTAAGGTTTTAACGAGGCATATTTCTTGTATAATGGACATCCAAGGGGGAGTGCTATGAACCTATTTATGAATGTCCATAAACTCATAAATTTACTCCCCATTTGACTTTTAGAGTTATTTCTAAAGTCTTATAACTCTAATGTATATATATAGTTGTAATGCATGAAGCAAAAGCGTATGAATAGAAAAGTTCTCTAGCTCTCTAAATTCTCTAAGCTCAAGGAATAATTCATTAGGTTTATAAAGTATTTTACAACATTTTTTTATTTTTATAATTACTTTCCTCATAAGCAAGTTTGAATTTCCTTAGTTGTAACATAACTAGTTTGCCAATGATCGTATAAACATACAAACATACGGAGAAGATGCCAGAAAACACAAGAATCCAATAAATGCAAAAAAAATCAGTCACATGGCATACAAGGAACATTATGAAGCCTAACACAAGCTAAATGCATCATTGGTAGTTGGTGAAATTCTCATAATGAGGGAAACTAAACACAATATTTTGTAACACTACATGTTCATATGATGTCTTTCCACCCAAATAAGCATATAAAATTGTGAAATGGAATCTTCTTCAGATGAAACTACCTCAAGTCTGTGCTCAGAACAAACAACTGCTAGATTTTTCCTAACAACATGACACTTTTCACATGCTCAAACAGTCTTCTTTGAATCATTAGAGCTACTTAAAATTATAAATAAAGAATCCACATCGAACCTTCAGTAACTCCATAATCAAGGGAGCCTGAGAAACGAAGATACTAACCAAGAGACGGAGAGTAATCACCAATCCAATACCAAAAACATTCAAGAAATGAGCAAAAACTATAGAAGCACCTTCTTTACTGTCTCATAAACATGATCATAACAGAAGAATGGGGTATCCTGGTAAAACCCTAAATCCACATCAACCAACAAATTTACCAAGCATGAACAATATGACCAAATCAAAACCCATCAAGAATTAAAAGAAATCCTGAGCATATCAGTAATAGTAATCAAAAGAAGAATGAACCAATACAGTATTTACCATATCACAACACCACAATATCCTCTTCCCATAAACATGCACATCTAACAATCCCCCTAAAAAAGAATTGACCCTGCAGATGAAGCAAACGCATGCGCAACTCGATCTCAATCTCTCTCAATTCTCAAATTCACAACATAACCGCTGACGCCACAACAGCCAAATAGCTCATCACCCCAACAACCACCATAGAAGAACCGGAATCAGAGTTCTTAGAATCTGAACCCTTCGGTCCTGCAACTCCTTTAGCTCCAATCGGAGTATCAGCAGCAACAGGACTCTCATCAGGAGTGGGAGCAGGAGCGGGAGCCATCATAGGAGGTTCAACACTAAAGATAGCCTTAGGGAGAAAAACTCTATCAACCTCATATACCGCAACTGGATAAGTTGAATAAACGCTGCTCGTGATCTTAGTATTAGCCCAATCTGATCCAATCCGAATGAGCCCAGATGCATCGGTTAGGTTCAATGTGTAAGGACCACCAGCAAATGTGTTGACTGGACCTGAACTGCTCAAATTCTTGAACTCAGAGAGACTGTAGTATTTGGGGATAGCATGGAGAAGGAGAAGTGATTTGAGTTGGTCTTGAGTGAGTTTGGCAAATGCCGGTTTCTTGATAGCAGAGAAGGCTGAGTCTTTGGGGACGAAGATGGTGATGCCTTGATCGGTGTCGTTGGCTTGGTTTTGGAAAGTGTTGATGACTTGGGTTTGGTTGAGGTAGTTGAGAAAGGTGTGGAATGGGCCCGCGACTGAGAGGAGGTCAGCGAGGTTGACGAAGTGGGGCCCGGGAGCTGGGGCTGGAGCGAATGATGGGGGCGAAGCCGTCTTTTGGGCAGTTGCAGGGTAAGAGATGGAAAGGGTTAGTAGGGTGGCGATGAAGAAAGTAGTGGATGCCATTACTTCTTCTCTCTGTAACCGATTGAATTCTTAATTCTCTGCATGAAACATGAGAGGCAAGAATGAGAGAAATTTTAGTTGTAATGATTTTAAACTGAAGCAAACATGTCTTTTTGTGAATCAGTTTAAGACTTGGGTGAAGCAGTCCCAAATACAGGGACCATTGCTCACAAATTATGCATATTATGCCTAGTCAGTCTAGCTTTCCACGCAAAAAAGTGCGTACTGTACTTTTATGTTTACGAGCTAAAGTTCTAGCACATGAAAGTCGAAGTATATACTTTATTCGATACAAACCCCGTTTTCTTGAGGATCCACTGTGATAATGAGAAAGATTTCTATATATCCGACCGAATCGATCAAGAATATCAGAATCTGATAAATCGGCCCAGATCGGCTTACTAATAGGATGGCCCGATACGGTACAAAATTTAGCTTTAGCCAAGGATCGAATAAGAAGAATAACGGGAACAATGGTATCACATTTCTTAGTAATGGTATCCATTAGAAATGAATTCTCTAACATTTTTTATTCCTTATCGGCGTCTTCCAAGCAAGTCACGTTTTGTTGTAGGGGAAAGTAAGTTATTGATCTACAGCCTTCAGCATAAACTTTGGGGAATATAGTTCTTTGAAATTCAGCGATTTTGAGAAGATAGTTACAGCCGCACATAGGTATACACCATGATTCTGGGTCACAGGGTATTCAAACTTCTAAATGTTTATAATGATACTGGCTTGTTAAAGGAGGTCATGTCTTAGTTTTTTGATAACATTATGGGTCTTTTAAGTTTCTTTCAAATGTTTCCATTGCTCATTACATGGAACCAAATCTTGTTCAGAGAAAACTGCTAAATAAGAGAAATCTTGTTCAGAGCCAAATCTTGTTATATGAAGTTGTTACAAAAGAAGAAGAATAATCAATTGACAACATGGTCAATAGCTTTTGTTCAAAGACTAGAAAAATTACTAACTTCAGTATGAGACAAGGTGTAGTGCCACACAATTGAATATGAATACAAAGAAAGTAATTAGAGGGATTGTATGAATACTAACTTCATATAAGAAAATAGTTTCCTGCAGTTTTCAGCCTGTTTGGCAATTTATCTGAAGATACAGCTGAGCAGATGGTTGTTCTTTCTTCGATATCATTTTGCAACCAACGTTATGAAACCATACATGAATTCCACAAAAACATATATGACACGAAATTAACTACATTTTGTGATTATATACTTATATAGGTTCATTGTATCAGGCAAATTACCCCCACATTCAGAATAGGGAAAATTAAACCCAATTCCCGGTATACAGTCCTCAAAGATGAATATTTTTGCCTCAAAAAATAAAACTCTGAAGCAGAGAAGTCTAATTGAGATCTAACACCAAAACCCATTTATTTTAGCAAAACAATTACAAATAATTCAATGCTCAAGCCACCAATTCCATATTCTATATATAAATAAATCTATACCAAAGGCCCTATACAGAAGAAATAAAGGTGAAAAGCCCTAAATCAACATGCCCACTGGTGGGCGATTAAACAAAAAATATATCTTTTTTATCTAGCAAAGTACAAATTTTTAAAAAAAATTATAGATAAGCAACGGATCTGCTGTTCCACTGAAATTAAGGAAAAAATTTGATCTTGATGATAAATCTGAACCCAATAGTCTAAGATAAAAGACAATGCATCAAATAAAAGAACTGTTGAAGAATTTCACAAGAAATTGTGCCTAAGAACTTAGAATACATAGATCTAGAAAAGTTTACACAATGTACCAACAATTCTTATACAAGAGAAGAGTCTAAACATTAACAACCCACTAAAATCTCACTACCAAAATGTACTATAATAAATAGCAAACACTAGCAAGAAAATTAATGAAAAAGCTAAAGGCTCAGGAACTCAAACCTGAACTGAGAGAAGAAAGAGCACCAAAAGAAACCACAAGAGAAATGCAAAGGAGAGAGGGGTTCTTATATAAAGAGGGTTTGTTGATAACTGTAGTACAAAAAAATTTGGCTGGCAGCTGGAGGAGGGTAGTGGTAGGGCCCGCCCAAATTGGTGTTTGAGTGATGGATCAAAGAGAAGACCCCCAGACTGTTTTTTTACCTTTTAGCCCTTTTTTAGGTAGGATTTCCAAAGATGACCCTTCAACTAATGGTCCTATATATTAAAAATGTGATCTTTTTTCCAGCTTGTACTCTACTCTATCACCTAATATCTCTGCAATTTCTCAGCTTGATTATATCATCATCATCTCTGGTTTGGTTAATGGTGAAAGGTTTCAGTCATAAAAGCTGGATGCTTTGTTTCTTTCTCCAATGTTTTGTTTTTTTGACTGGAGGCTTTGGTCTCTGGTCCCATGTCCCGTTCCAAAGTTTTTCTTAGCTTGTGGTCCTGGGTAATATTTTTGTGTCTTCCAAACGCGGCAGGTTAAATATTTATCAACTTTGGCAATCTCTATAGATGCTGTAGATTTGTATGTTTTCCGCAACTTTGAAGTAAAGATTACTGCTTTTGGTGCATCTGGTTGAAATTTTGGGCAAAATTTAAGATTAACTTTTACTCCTAGCTCAAGGACTAGAAAACACAGCATCTTCTAGAAAAAGAATCCAAGAATTCAAATTTTGATGCTTATCATTATGGGTAGACGGTATACCGTATATGGATTTTTTTTTCATCTTATTTATTTGGCAATAACTTTCTAATTAGGATTCATTACTAATTGTTTTATCTTTATTGTGAAAGATTCTGTTATGGTCATAACCACTAATTAGTAATTAAAGAGGAAAACCAAGTGTTAATATGGATAAGCATTTCTGCTCGTTAACTTGGAGCAACATGAACCTCCACGCCCGGCCAGCGGCCTCCACCACCCACGGGGCCTACGCTGCCACCTCGCCATGGTCCGTTAAACGATCGCCACCATAACCAACACGAAGCGGTGTGGGTCGGCCCATCAATAACTCTCTCCGGGCGAAGCGGTGATCGTCCGGCCAACCAGCTGTCTCGGGGATCCTTCCAAGTCGCTTGTCCCTCCCGGCGACATGGGGACGACCGACCATCACCTTCCAACCGCCAGCCCTCGACGACGCGAAAGCGGTACTAGTCGTCCTCGCAACCCGTTATCCACCATAACCCTTCCAACCGTGTGCGCCCCTCCGGACAACAAAGCACGGCAAACCTAGCCCCTCTTCTTAGTCGTCTGCCCTCTCGACGGCGTGGAGGGCGGCACCGGTCGTCTCCTTCAACCGACATCTAACGGACGCCTTCAGAGCCAGGCGCGAGTCGGCCACCCGACCTCGACTCTTCCCTTCTCCCATCTCGTGATTCTCCGCTGAGCGACGGCCGACAAGATTTCGTGATCCATCAACATCGCATTAAATGCAGCGGCCCCTTAATTCCCATCTCTCACGATTTAAGGCACCTCGGACCCATGCATTTCGGTAGCCAATCCCATCCCATTAATAGCGAATAGACCACACCAACTCTCGAATCACCCGCGATTGACACTGTAGAAGGCCACCACCCTAGTAGATCGAGAAGTGTTCACCAATCAAGAGCTCACACGGGAGAGGGAGGGTCGACTCACCGCTGGTTCCCAAACCGATGGAAAGACGGAAATGCCCCTCAACCCTAACTATAAAGAGCAACGTGAATGCCTAACAAGGTAAGCAATCTTCGGTGTGAATGTCCGCTCCATCAAACTATCTCCCACTCTACTAACTTGACCGTCGGAGGAACCATCGAGATCCCAACTCCGCCTCTTCCGTGTCCTTCTTTCTCATAGCTAATCCTTTGGTCGAGTCGTCATTGGCTTTAGGAAAGAAAGCGGACTCCGCTCTCTTTAAAGCTAAACTCATCCGAGGTTAGTGACTGTGATTATATACATCAACAGATTCATTACTAATTATTAGAATATGAGTCAATTATCCTCACAACTTTATAGTTTTGACATTATGGTTGGGTCCTTTCATTTGGTATCAGAACAATCGGGGTTTAAATCCCAGAGATCACAATTTTAAAATGAGTTTTCTAAAAATTAACATCACTACGCGAGTCCAGATTTTGGCCCACAAATCTTCGCTCAATCCGCATCCTGAGAGGCGTGCTAGAATTAGAGTATAAAAAATAACCTTCAACTATTACCACAACTTCGGAGTTATGGATTTCATTTTCTTTAACTTATCACTCAAAATAATCATCAGGTTATACTTGAATCATGGACAAACATGATTAAGAAGACCTCTATATTTTATCTGTCTAAAATAGACAAAAATTTTTATTAAATGATTCTCCTTGTGAATCAAAGAATCACAACTTAAATTTCTTGTTCCTTTAAATGGTATAATCTTTAAGATGTTCATTCAAACCGTGAGCATTTTGCATATGAGTTGTCCATGAATACATATATCATAATGTTTACATGAAGTACTCAATTATTGTAAAGAATAATTAGTCACTGTAATTTTATGTAAAGGCAATAATACGGAGGAGTGAGATATTACTCTACGAATTATTTAAAAGGCGAGGGTAAGTTAAGAAAATTTTAAAGTTCAACCTCCTTATCAATTAAAGAATACTAATATATAGATAGTAGATCATCATCATCATCATTTGTTCTCTTTGATGGGTCTACTCAGTTTGATAAATCCAATCATAATACCCAACCAAGTGCTTTCTTTAATTAATATCCACATTTAAATTAACATGAACGTTAATTATTTCCTTACTACAGATAACCAACTCGACAAGCATGGATTACCTACAAATACGACACCTCATTTCCAGTCATATGTCTCTTAAACGTGGCTACAATTAATGACAGCTTAGCTCACTAACAACTCAATCAGACTACTCTCTTTTCACATTAATGAAAATGTGATATGAAACCAAATATTAGCAATTAATACGCTCTTTTTGTGACATTTGTGCTAACAAGGTTAAATAATCAACTAACTTCGTAAAGTATATTTTGTCATCTTAATGAAGATTGTTACAGTTTTATACAATAACATGTTTTATAAATAGGAGAGCATTTTTGGGAAGACTTGGGGCTCTTTGCATTGTTATTATTTAATCTGCTTTTTAAATACATGTCATGCGGAAAACTAAATTTGTTTTAGATTTTGGTGTGGTTGGGATTTATAATTCTCCATTTTTCAGTTTTAAAGGATATTTAAGATTAGCACATCTTTATTAAAAATAAGTAAACAATTGTCCATCTCAACAGCAAAAAGAATTAACTTGTTAGTTTTATCCAATTCTAGATTTCACATGCTTTATTAATAAAATTTTTATTAATTTTACTACTTAATAGAGATTAAATATACAATATTCCACATAATAATATTTCTAACAATTATGAAAAGGTTTTATTTAAAATGTCAGGGAAAGTGTCTTCAATTTATCTCGCGATATCTTTGATTGAATATATGACATAGCGCGATATATCGTACCGCAACCAATGTGGTGGGCGCCCACAAGCTCCGCTGTGATTTAAAAATCAAAATTCTGGAGCCTCAACCGACATCATTAATTGAAGAGCCACGTTCACGTGTTCCGCCGGAATAACTATAAGCTCACCCGTCTCAAGGATTGGACCCACTGCACTTTCCAACAAAACCCACGAGTATAGCAGCTTTATTTGGTGTTTTGCGTATTTTCCCCATATATTTCCGTAATGGCAATCTTGGCCCTCTTCACCTTATAGTTAACTACAAATTTCGAGCTTTTAAGAAGCTAAACAATCTCCTATTAACTAGCAAATCTGCCTTATAAAAGAAGATTAACTCCTTTGAATCTTAATAAATAAATACAAAAACGTTAAATGCATTGCACATGACAAATTCTGTACATACACTAATAAAAGCAAATTACAATGTCTTTCTTTTTCTGCTTAATATTTCTACCGATTCACTAGCATTTTCTTGCGCTTCATATGAGATTTGGTATACCTTTCTTTTTTTTATTAAAAAGAGTTCATATCAGATTTGGTATACCTTTCTTTTTTTTATTAAAAAGGACGATGCAAAATTTAAGTCACCAGTCATTGCAAGTTGAAATGACCAGCGAATGTTAAAAGAACTGCAGCTCAAACTTTTTCAGTCGGGTAGTAAACATTCAAAGGTGTTCACAGAAGACCCCTTAACTATTTTTGGACTATGAAATGAAAATTCAATAAAGCCTGACAAAACATTTTTTTATTTTATGAGAAACCATTAACGAAAGTTTTTAATAGCTATATTTTAGAAGACCACGTTTTATCACAAGAGTTTATTATTATTTTTTATCAACTCCTACAAGCTGTAAAGCTTTGACATTGTGTGCTTGGAGAATGTGGATCCAATTATGAAACAATTTGAGTTTGTTTAATATATTTCTTGGATGACCCCTACATTTTAATTGATTGCATTTCTGACTACAAAATCTCAAATTGTCATGAAATTTGACTCCAACAAAGTTTAGGCGACGACCATGTTTGGGATGCACGAAGTGATTACATGTAAATTTATTCCATTTGAGATGATTTTCAGTTGAAACATCGCTTTCTGATGGAATGAACTTGCATGTAATCTCTTCTATATATAAATTGTCTTCTTTTATAAATTTATTTATCTTAATTTACATATGAATTGTCTTCTTTAATTTATAAAAGGTTATCTATATTTATTTGCTCATTAACTATATGACTTGTCTTCTTTTACAAAATATATGAAATCTTAAAATGCACTTGACTTATTCTTATGATAGATGAATTAGCACAGAAAGATCATCTGATTGCTAAGTAAAAAAAGTTACAACAAAAGATAGTTAAGCTTTAGGAAAAAGAAAGGGGAGAAGGTAAAGATAGTCAAATTAATAAATAAAAAAATAGAAAAATTTAGTAAAAATAGATTGATTAGGTAAAAGATAACGAAGTTAACTAAGAGAAGGTCAAGTTGAGATTAATGAAAAATACTTAGATTAACTAACAGAAGACAAATTTAGCAAAAAGGGTCAAATTAAGAAAATGTCTAAATTAACTAAAAGCATTTACTAGAATATGAAAGAATAAAAAGTTCGATTAACTAACAGATTGACATATATTAAGTATATATGAATTAAACATAAAGATGGCTAGATCAAGTATAAGTCTGAAAGATTAGTGTAAATATCTTACCATCTATCATTAAAAAGGACACCCTGTAATCCACAAAAATAACCATATTCCTTGTACCAACAACATATAAAAATAGATTATACAAAATATGACCTAAATTACCTATCTTTTTATAAAAATAAATCTATCTATCTTTATATATATAATTATCTGAAATATGAATAAGGATTTTACTTTCTCTCCAAATTAAATGACATTTACAAATAAAATAGAACAGATTGTGTTCTTCCAAATAGGCAGTGAGGTGCACATATGTAAGAAAAATCCTCCGCCAAATTCATAAAGGTTTGGAGTGACTACATTATCCCATTTATTTGGGCAAGTGACTGTATTTATGGCCGCAAACAGAAATGCGAGTCAAGGGCTCAAGTTGAGGGAGACTTTTGTTTGATTTCTGGCTCCCACCGAAGGCAAAGAAACAGCCTAGATATTCTTGCAAGCCGAAGCAAACAGCTCACTATTTGCCATCTTACGCAGCTGAGGTTAACTTCGATGGCGACGGTGCACAGCAATTGAAGCGATTTGGGCACTACATTTGTCTTTTGAGATCATAAATCATCTAAAGATGAATAATTTAACCGTTATTAGTTTTACAATTAGCCATACTAAACAGTCAATCCTAATCCAACCCAAACCCAAAAGAGCCTCATTAACAATGAGGATCGGAGGAGTTGGGATGGATTGAGGATCGACCAACCTCAATTCAAACTGTGAAAATTCACCATTTACGCGTTTACGACTCATTTTGCTAAATGAGTTAACAAAAGATGGACAAGTTGAAAGATCCATCATACCAGTCAACGTCTGATCAATGAATAACTTCACCGCAATTGGCAGTTGATTTAACAAAATGAGCTGACACTTCATAACCGGTAAACAATGGGTGATACGCTCTCCTATGTACACATCCATGAAGTACTTACAAGCATGAAGATTCCCATTCAAGTCTGTACAATGAGAAAGCTTCTGCATCAAACCAACAATACACCACCAAATTGAAATATTTATAATTTTTTTTCGCAACAGAATCAAATGCCAACACCATAAAAACTGTTGCATCTATAACCAACCAAACAGATGTAGCATCACTTAAAAACTTCTGATTTCAACCTTTGAAATCCAAACTGTAATGATCGCTAATAGGAGCAAAGGCAACACTAGATGTGCAATGTGGTATCCTACAACATCAATAGCCTGAAATTGAAAGCATTTCAACAAACTAAAAAGAACTGAAACTGACAACTGCCTAAGCTGTCCCCCATTGAACAATTCATGTACAACTGATTGAAAACGTACAGGCTCCCAAGGATTACATAAGGAACAAATCTCAATTACTAGTTCTCACTCACGAGTTCATGCTATAGAGAATATCGATTCCTTTCTCAGATGAAAGTTCGCAGAGAAATTGCCTGATAACAACTAAGTTCATTCTCTTGATATAAGCTAGTGTTCTCAACTGGCAGTTATCAACTGGCAGTTGGTGCCCATTCTTTCTTGATGTCAAACGTATAATTGATCTCCAAGTAGCATTTCCCATCATCATCAACAAACTGTTCACAACAGAGTTTTTAACTTATCAGAATGCTCGACAAAGACAAAGACCAGTTTATAATACGATAACAAAAATTCACATAATTCTCCGATAACAGATATAGACATCACTTTCTGTTCAGAAGAAAACCCACCGCTTTTTTGGATAGGTAAATTCTGTTCAGTATATGATTCATGCCCATATTATTGTCACGATAAGATTTAAATTTGAATATTTTCTAGCTACATCTGAGTGTTTTGACATAACTAGACGGGGACGATGATATTGTCACAATATTGTATCAGCTTAAGAATTGCTTTCATGAATACAATGAAAAGGCCTCAAAAGTGTGTTGGGTAAAGAAACTATCCATTAGGGGGAAAGCATATCTAAATAGAGTCATATGTCCAGAATAAATAAGTTCATCTAGAACTGGGTAATTTTCAGGCACATTGATGGGCACACGTTATTCTTTAGACGGGATGGGTTTTGATGACCCCAAACCCTATCCACAAAATAGCTATTACGTCCCAAACCATATCCACAGAATAGCTATTACGTACTATAAGGAACAATCGTCATTAACATGGATGTTATTTATCAATTGGATGGAAGGTATGAGAATATCAATTTGACTCCTCACAAAATAACAGACATTAAACACATGGAGAGGTGAAAAGAGACGGATAATATCAATAGGAGCAAGGTTTTAACTCCCTTCGTATGGCTGAAAAGAGATGGATAACATCAACAGGAGCAAGGTTTTAACTCCCTTTGTATGGCTGGTTGGATTAGGTAAGGTAAAAATCCTTTCACACACAATTTGTGCTAGGTTCTGGTTCAAGATATATTTATACAAGATCAGTAATAAAATTATCCTCTACCAAATACCGGTACTAAAAAGGTTTAACATGCACCATAATCATTAACATAGCCATCAGCATGGTCATACTTTCAGGTGAAGTATCTCCAGAACTCATTTCACATCAAGATCTATAACATATTCTACACCACAGAAAATTAAAAGAAAATAAGCTATGTATTCTACACCACAGAGCATGTAAAAGAAAAATAAGCTAACTACTCAAGCATCAAGAGTCTTGATAGAAAATATAGGTGAACATACCCTGGTTCTTGCTGAATAGGATCCTCTTGCGAACATTCCAGCTGGAGTGGTCTCTTCTGGTGTCTCATAAACATAAGGCTCGAGTTGAGGACTAAAGGTACCCAACATTTCTTTTGCACTCTCCACTGAAATGGGAATCAATGCAAGTAAATATCAATGCAATTCCAAGAATCATATATAATTATAAAATGGCGGTCAACAATAGGAAAGAGGAACAACCTGCCATATAATAGGAAATGTAAACTGTTTCCCTTGTTTCCCTTGAAACATCTAAATATCTACTTTAGATAATTAGAAAGAAAGGATTTGTCACCTGGTATGCTTGAAAGATCGAAATAGAACCAAAATGTGCACAGTTTTAGACTACTGAGAGTGGCACTATCTGTTTTCTTGAGTTTAAAAATAGATGAGAATATACTATATAATAGATAGTAACAGTGGCGCTCTCTTATCTTCACTCTCTTGTAACGAATCAATTACATAGGTTTGTTGCATTTTTCTAGGTCCACGATTTTATTTTTCTGAATGTATGATTTTTCCTACCGTATAATTATAGAGATTTTCTTTGGATATTTATCTTCTTTTTTTTCCTCCTATTTCTTTACAATCACGCACTCCCTCTCTATATAGAGGTGGATTATTCCCATTCTTTCTTTTCCTAGAACATTAGGGTCCTAAAGCTAGCGGAATTAATGTCGAGAGATCTCCAAATCATTCGCAACATATCCTAACAAGTTCTCCAAAATCCACTTTACAATTTGCAGAGTAGATCAGGGTGCAGACCTGACACCACTACTTGATCAGATCTCATCTCCTCTAATCCAATCAACTTCCCAACAAACTAAGACTTTACCCAAGCCAACAAGAATCTCTGAGATGGTGTCTTAAACAAAAGTCCTGCCCTCGGTAATTGATGAAAGCTGACTGATTAGGATGCCATTGTGAAAAAGTGTTAGCAAAAGCCTAAACCAAGATTGCAGAAGGCTTATATGGTTCTGAAAAGTTTAAACGAGCCCTGGGTTATTTTCAGTTTGGCCTGACGACTCCAATAAAATTGCTGTCTTCCACATCACAACTTTTGATCTCTGGCTTTAACCGCCAAGACCACCGCCACATCATTCTCTCTACTGCCATCATCACATCTAATGCCTTTCCTCCATCTATCAAATTGAGCTGTCCATTGGATAGAACACCATACTCGACCCTCTGATTTTTTTTCTTTCAGAAAAGTAATGTTCTAATAGACCTTCTTGGGATACTAGTAACTTTGTTTTATATAGCCAATTTTAGTTATTGATCCAAATGCCCAATTCCACCATTCTCCTGAGTTCAGTAATTTGTTTTTTTTTTCGGATTTTATGAGATATAGGGAAGATTTAAAATAACTAACCGTGCCTCGTTCTTGATCAAACCTAGGGAAGACTGAAAGTACAAGTCAAAGTTTCTAGTTCATCCGTAGCCATTGCTTGCTTTGCAGAAAAACAAATTTACAGTTCTAATTTCATTATTCAAACATCAAAGTTTATTTTAGTTTTACAAATTACTTAATGCACTGTTACATTTCGCTCTATACTTCTATTCCTAAGAGAGCAACATATATAAGTTCATAGATAGCATTTTCTTATAACTTTATATAACAGCACATATATAAATGTGTTTTTGAAGTAGAAATGCAATTATCTAAAGTTAACTCGTGATGTTCTACTATGACAATGTGAACAATAAACAAGAAAAAAGCCTGCATCTACCCTTTCTCCTGGAAGTGACTTATATATTTATTTCGGTCTTGCATCTACCTGGAAACTCTTCAACTGTAAACAATAAACAAGATAAAACCAATTAAATTAACCCTCACCCTCTCAACTGTAAACAAGGGTAAATTTCCATTAGTTCCCTGATAACAAGAGACGAGGAAAATGATTCAATGTACAAGCAGATTGAATCCCCTCTATAAGTGTAGATATCATGAGTGAATTTTATAATGTATATAACTTGTACCATCTGAAGAAAGATGATTTACAATTCACAATGATTAGTTGCTTATCTACTGGATCAATATTAACCATTTAAATGTATTAAGGAAATCCCGTGTATGATAGAAATGGGAAACGTTATGCATAAGAACTATGTACCAAAGCTCAAATTTTTTTGTGAGATAGACAACTCACCCTTGACGCCAGTTTTCCAAACTGTGTTAGTGTATCGCAGGCCAGAGACAATATTGTTGCTGACTAAGAAAGAGAACTTGAGTTTATAAGGGCTCCCTTCCTTCAGAGTAAACCATACCCCCTTCGGATTCGGCACCACAGGAATCGGGAGGACTATGTCATCTCTACCAGGAGAGAGTATTGAAAGATTCTGGATCTTAACCTCTGGTTCCAAAACTTCTGTATCATGAGTAAATGTGAGAAACTTATCCCAAAAAAAAACATTTATGCTAAACACAACAATGTGACTACATTAGACTGCTAGAGAAAGGACAACACATTAAGGACCCACTTCCAAAGTAGAGCGGCTAGAGCCTATTTCAAGAAGACATTGGCGGTCAAAATCTGTACTTCCAGCCCCTTTTTCTAGAATATGAACATGGACAAAGAGTTCTCAAGAAAGTATTTCGGTATAAATAATAATCCATTTCCAAAGATTACGGGAAAATCAACATTTTACAAGTTCTTATAGCATAATTAAGCTAGTTATGAACAGAAATCAAAATGTATAATTATGCGATGAAACTTAATGATCTACTTCATTCTCATTGATCTACATGCTATTTAGGAGTGAATCATTAAATCATATTGTACATTATACAATTTGGTCGGGGAGCATAGCTTAATTATATGGTAGGTGTGTGCATGTATTATCTGTGTATAACTATTACAAATTTGTTCTTAAGAAGAAAAACAATAGGGTTTGTGTAACCACATTTAAATATGGTGGCATTATGAAACCACCTTTAAAGTTCAATTGATATAGAAACCAAGGGCTTTCCTATAGCTATCAACCACCTTTACAAACTTTCTGGTGAAAGTTTGATTGAAACCCCAAAATGCCCTTAAAAAACACACTTGCCAAACACGTGACATGTCTTCTTGACCAAAAACCTAAACCAAAATGCTCTTATTAAGAAGAGATGTCATGTGCCTAGCAGATGTGCTTTTAAGAGCATTTTGAGGATTTCAATTGAAATTTCGCCAGAAAATAGACCAAGCAGTTGATTGCTATCGGAAGCACCTTTAAAGGTGGTTTCTCTATGAATTAAACTTTAATGTATTCACACCAATTTTCAACGTGGTTTCTATGAACCCCCCCAACCCCAAAAAAAAAAACTTTCAAGAGGAAAAAAGACAATGTTCTATTAAGTAAACGTTCTAATGACGAGATATTATTAAGAAAACACCTTATGTCCTGAATAAAGTTAAGTTCCTACATCAAACAAACAATTCCAACTTCCAAAACTGGAAACCAGGACCAAGGAGAAAGGTTCCTTCAACAAATAAAAAAGCTTAGGACAAAAGTTAGGGACCCAGTTCCAATGTAGAACCATTATTTAATGATGATGAAGTGTTAAGAATCCAGTCAAGAACTTGACCCTTTAATTATTTTTCTACAAGAAGTGCAAGGTTCATAACGGAAACAAGACAAAATGAACAGTTTCCAAGAAAGTCAAATATTCTCAGGATATATGCTCACATATCCAGTCCATCAGACACATTCAAGAAAAAGGGACAAAAATCCTTCAAATTTGAATATAATATCCATTAAGCAGCAAACATTCATCCTTAATTAATTAAGCTTAATAAAACATGACAATTAGCCTAATCAGTCTCAAAAGATAAATATATCCAGAAGTACGTCTATCTGAAGACATCCTAAACTAAACAAACAGGATTAAAAGATGAACAACACATTTGAGGGCAAAATATTATTATAGAAGCCAAATATAGTTCTAAAGCAAAACATGTCGATAAACATCCTTCAATTCTAAGTTTCATATTTCTTAATTAAGTGAAATAAACCAATCCCATAAGCTAATAAAAATCTACCAGCCCATAATATACTGTATCTATTATCAAAGGAACCAAGAGCAAAAACACATGAAATCTTTGAAAGCTACGAATAAAAAAAGGCTAATAAACAAAACAAAAGTTAGGGGAAAAAAGAAAAGGTTGAATTACCTCCAACAGAGTTCAAATCCACACTTCCTAAGAGCTGCTCCTTCCATCTCCTCAAACTCTCATCATCCTAAAAAGAACAACACAAACAAACCCATGAAGCGAATATTTCAATAACCCATTAAGAAAAGGAGTAAACAATACCTTATCTTTCTCTATGTGCTGTCTAAGGCTAAATTGAGGGCCCAAATCAATCAATTTCGCAACTTTTCCTTCCTCTTCCTCGTCCTCCTCTTCAGTTCCATAATTGGAAGCTTCACTCATCGTTCTATTATGGGTCGCCACCTTCCCCTCGCCATTATTAGCTTCCAAGCTCGCGTCTTTATCAGAGGAATCTTTGTTCTCGTCCAAACCCATATCCTTAGAACAGCTAGAAGGAGCTCCAACGGCTAAAGACATTGCAGCCCCAAACGCATCAAAACCCACCAGCGGTCTGAAAAACAAAAGGCAAGAATTTGCACCCAGATGAACAAAGATCCAAGAGGCGAGAACTTTGAAGACCAAAATAACAAGACCCAAATGAGGAATTGGTGTGCAGAGAGAGAACCCAAGAAAGGAATTCCTACAGGGACAACAAAAGGAAGGAGCTTTGTGCCTGTGGTGAATATTGTTGCAGAGGGACAATAAAGGAAATTAATTAATTTTAGAGAGAGAGAGAGGGTGGAGAGAACGTGAGGATCAATTAATAGAGAGAGATGTCTCCTCAACTTGATTCATTCTTATAAGAGGTGTAATCAGTTATGGGCTAGCACTTGGCAAGTTTTTTAAATTATACTTAAAACTGATTAATTAATATTAATAAGTACACTGGTTTTTTTTTTGTCAATTATGGCTTATGAGAGGTGGTCACGGGACTCTCATTATCTCGTGACAGCATTAACGTCTATTTATTGTTGATCTTATGGACAGACCAAATTCATTCTAATGCAGCAAAAATTGTTAAATCTGGTTTAAGTGCTGGCTTAATGATATATGATCATTTCATGAATTTTTTTATGTTTGGTTAGAAAAGATTGCCATTGATAGTAATGATGTTGGCAATTATGATAGCAAGGAGCAATGCAAGGTAGAGAAAAAGGGGAAAAGAAATTACGTTTTGGAGTCGAAAAAATTAATTGTGCAGGTGGGGTATGTTGGCTCTTGATGTTTGAAGTGCAATTGATGTTTCCTTATAGACTACAACATATCTAAATGCCATTTGTCCAAGTTGATAATGACTCTTTATGACAAAAATCTTTAACAACTTTCTCTTTGTTTAGATTCTTGCCGCTTAGAAATATGCAGTGAATATGGACAGAGGATAATGTTGGGCGGTTTTAATCTGAAGTTCACCAAGTGAATGAATACACTGATACGGTAACCTTGGAATCTTTTTAGTCCCACAAGTTCCCCCCTCGTAACCTATGGGTTCAATTAGATTGCGAGGCTTACGGTTAATTACATTCCGGTATCTTGAGGTCTGCAGTAGCTAGAGAAGTGATACTAAAGTTTGTGTATCTACATTGATAACTCTGAAATTATCGATTCTAATTACATGGATCAAGTCATCAAGATGATCCTGGAATCTGATGATAGGTTAACGCTATTTATTTTTTGCTGCTTAGCAATTTCTAGTCGAATGCTATTTAGCATTAGGGTTAGGTTTAAAGTCCTGGTTGGGGTTCGGTTAGGAATGGACTCAGAGTTAGAATTATAGCAAAAATTACTGACTAAAATTTCATTGTTATAACCCAATCCCTAAACCTAATAGTCAACAATCTTTGTTAGCCCTAACCATAATCCTAATCCTAGCTCTAATCATAACCAAAATCTAACAAGAACTTCATGCCAGAAAAATACAATGGTGTTAACCTGCCATCGGATTTCAAGATAACATGTGTAACTACAAACAATAATCTCAAGGTTACTTATGTAGTTACGCAAACTTCAGAGTCACGCATGTTATTACACCATACCTGATATTATTGTAATGTAATTGAATCCTTAGAGTTAAGAGCGACGTCTAATGACTATTTTTCTCTTTAACCATCTCAAAATCAAATAAATGGATTTTTAGAACTAGTAAGATAGATTGTTAGACTTATTAATCGCACATATTTTCTCATTTAAGTTGTGTGCTGGTTTCAAATTTAAAGTCTTCCTAAATTTGTGATCTAGTGAAGGATTTGGGCGTAACTTGGAAGGCATTGCTTCAGGTAAATATGGTCTGATAATAGGGCTTGAATTTGAATGCATAAAGGTATAAATAGTATCACACCAACAAATATTAAAGATGACAGAGTATTTCCTCAATTTGAACCGGTCTCTAGCCAAACCAACTAATTTCAAAACAGTTAACAAATGACGAACTAATTACAAAATATGCCAGTATTCGCCCTTCTCTTCGACTGTCACTTTCTTTCCTTCTCCTTCATTTATTAATTCAAATTTATGATCTCTCATGGAGTAATATTTAGTGTTTTAATAATGGTAATCCTACTAATGATTGAACTTTGGAGAGTGAATCTAGAGGTACTTAGTAGCTTGCAGTTATAGTTGCAATGCAACTGTTACTGCTTGCAAATAAGACGTTGTAACTATTTTTACATGTAATTGTGGTTACAACTATTTATGTAATTTTTAAAACTTTATAACTTGTTGTCGCAGCTGTTTAGCTCTGCTTATAACTTATCATATGCAACCTTTTTCTACTTTTAATAAATTGGAAAAATTAATAGTTAATATTTTAAATATTTTGCAAGAATTGTTTTTGAAAAATAATATTTTTCATAACAAATAACCTTTTAGAAAAAGTAAATATTTTAAAAAATTTAGAATAACATTTTTAAAATATTGATTTTTAAAATATTTTCAAAATAAAAAGTATTTTTAAATAAATAATATAGTTTGACAATAATCTTTTTGAAACAAATATTTTCCAAAACTAATAATTTTCACAAAAGAATAAAATTGAATTTTTTTTAAACATGAAATTCTCAAAAACTAATTTTTTTAGAAGAAATGTTTCGTTGCAACTTAATTGTATGTGTAGGTTATTTTGGTCGCAACTCGACAATCTTTTTTGGCGGCAAGTCAAAAGTTACAACTAAGGGCATTTGGCAACTGCAGTTGAGTTCCAACTAAGGACATTTGGCAACTACAATTGAGACTGCAGGTGACCTGTTGCAACAAAACACACACTAACAACTGAATAAAAATGTACTTACAAGAAGCTGCAAACTACCAAACGATCCCATAGTGTTGGTAACTGAAGGGATCAACTAATCAGTATGTTTATTAGAGTAATTAGAGCTAGGGTTCAGCTCACGATCTTCTATACAGATAACTGAAACACTAGAAGCATAGTATTTTAATGAAGAAATACGACTTCTTTTGAGTTAGAATAGAAATGAAAATTCAGGATGCAGTAGTATTCATTGTTGTCACAAAGACGTGCATAAAATTTATTATTAGGAATGTGCTACGATTTGAATTTCCACTGCCAAAATTTAGTTGGCTACTTCAATCACAATCGTCCATAACTAATGAACAATTGTTATTGTTATTTGTTTTGTTAGATTTGAAATAAATCACAATAGTGAAGATAATAATAGATAAATATGGTTGAAGATGTAGAATTTGAACTTCCACTGCTCAAAATTTAGTTGGCTAGTTCAATCACAATCGTCAATAACTAATGAACAATTGTTATTCATCTTTAGTTAGATTTGAAATAAATCGTAATAGTCAAGATAATAATAGATAAATATGGTTGATGATGTATAATCTTCACTGCATTATTGAGCTGTTTGGATGATGATAAATATAGCTGCAAATAAATATTGCACTCATAGTTATATTTCCAATGTTTGGGTATTAACATTATAGCTTAAGAACGATACGTAAACTTTCAATTTGCAAAAAAAAGCTAGAGCAGATAATGTAAATAATTTAATTGCATCAAGTGCTGCAAATTTTCCAAAATTTTTTTAAATATAGAAAACAATTTCATATCATAAAAATTAACTTTATAGTTTCAACAAACAAAATTATCTCCAATTTTTCTTTCCCTTACTACATAAATTGGATTTGCAGAATGCACGTGAAAAAAATATCAAAATATACATATGTAGTTAAGCTACTTATAGCCTTGTCCTTCTGAATATAGAAATCATCTATCAACTAAGGCATAAAAAGTTTTTAAAAGTTACTAATTACGTTAAAGGACTTATTGATTTGAAAAAGAAAAAAATCCAATATTTTGGCACCTCTCACAAGCAATCAATTGCTGGGTCTTTTTCAGAATTAGATAGGAAAGTACTTCTTTCAAGTAGAAAGAACAAATCATACAACGTGAGTCATAGGAGTATTTCTTAAGCATTCTATGATCTAAGTCTTGCGATTATATTTGTTAAATAAATTAATTAAAGACTATAAATGACACAAATTTTTATTCATTTTCCTATTTTTAAAAATATTTTGTGATATAAGGATATATTAATTTTAAATTAAATCAACAAAATTATTATGCACAATAAATTTCATCTAATTTTTTTATAATTTGTATGTATTAGCATAAATATGAAACAGCTAATTTTAATTCTTAAAATCATTCTAAATTTGTAAACATGGTTAAAGTTCTAAGTGGAATGGTCATTTAAAAAATAAAATAGATGAATGATAAATTCATTCTAATATTCTGAGGTATATTTACAATTCAAAATTTTATTGATAAAGGGGTGTGAATATCCCAAAGCGGTGAAGTGATATTTAAAATTATGATCCTCTCCACTACAAAAAGTAGTAGAGAGACCATAAATTTTCTTTATCACGATCATCGATTATCTAGTGGGTGCTTGTAATTTATTCTAAATCTAACAGTTACTATACCCTCAGAATTGAATTCATTTCTAATTTGCACTCAGAAAATAATCATAACCGCCTAGTAGAAAATCAATGACCGTGATAATGTAACAGTCTCTCCACTACTTCTTTGACAGTGAAGAGGATCTGAATCCGATATTTAATGCTTATCAATTTTGATTTCCAAAACTATCCCCACTTCAGACTAGAATTTCGAGATTCCCTCCAATTCCTTCAAATTTAATGCCCTCTAAAATTTTGAGAGTTCCCACTCCCTATACTATTGTCCAGGTGCGGATACAGCCCCGAGTGATTTTTAAAAAAAAAAGTTTTTTGGCTCTTAAAAGAACTAATTTAGTGTCCATCCGAGCCAATAAAACTAAAATGGCTCTATCGCTCGACTATAGTCTAGGATGCCCATTAACAATTAAACCTTTGTAATAAGTAGTATAAATTGATACAAACTGCGTCCCGTTTTCCTACTATTTCCTTCTTTTCCCTTGGTTCTAAACCTTCCCAATTTGCTCAATTCCCTATCCACGGCCAAGTTTTGCTAAAAATTGCGTTACTGAATGCCAATTTTTAGGCAGAAAATATTGAGAAAATTGCTTCCAGTGTAAGAATTTCAATTCATGGCGGCATTTTTTTTTCTTCTTAAAGTTGCTGTATGATCACCTTGTGACTTTAAACTTACAAGTTCACTCTTTTACTTCATCTCCTTTCTTACAGGTTGTTTGCTTAATCCTTATTCCACGAAACTTTATAATTCATTACTAATTTTGTTAGAGGCCAAATTAATCTTTTAACAACAATAAGTAAATATTCTTACAATTTTTCTCCTTTGAGGAATATGGGTATATGTGGTACTAAAACACTAAATTTGATCATTGATAGCGAGATAAATACTTCTCATGTACTCATATAATATGTGAGTAACCGGACAATTTTCAAATGAGAAGTTTTACGTCACTACCAAAGACTCACAAACATGCTCGTACTCTACTCTCTTTGTACTCCCGCCCCTTTTTCTCTTCCATCCGCCACCTTCTTAAGCACCGCCTCCGCTCCCCATCACATCACCAATCGGTAAGCGTTGCTACCATGCTAGCACAGCTGTGCCTACAACATCCACGCCACATGAAATCCCTCTTGCTTGTTGTGAATGCTTAACAAAACTCAAAGATCTTTAAAAGTACAGGTTACTTTAATTAACTTTTAAATGATATGAGTGAAGGTTACTTTGCTTCGAAGAAATAATAACGAGGTAGGAGATTCATTGTCATTCTAACAATATATTAAACCAGAACAAAATATATAATGGTTAATTGCGGAAAGACCCTCTTAGTATCTCCAAATTGCAGATATCCCTGTTCTAATTGTGTGGATAAATCCCCTGTACTATTTGCCCAAAAACGCTAGAGCCCCTATGTGAATTTTTTTGATTCTCTTCAGAGTAAAACAAATTAGCATTTGAAATCTATCCATACCAATAGAACTGCAGGGGGTCTATCCCACTCTACTAAACTTTTTTTTTTACTTATTTTACCAAGTGAAAAATAATTCACTTTGGGGGTCTATCTGCAATTGGACGATACTACAATGAGTCTATCTGCAGCTAACCCTTATATTTTCTATACAGCTTTAACACTTATATTTTTTGTGCTTTTGTGACAAACTTTTGATTTTGCAACAACAATCAACCAAACAAAATAATTGAAACTTGGCCGTAGCTCGATTAACATAGCATTCCAAATACTTACAACCAAACTCACCCTAACTTAATTTAGGTGAGATTATAAGATAGTTTTTCAAAAGTTGTAAATCTTAATTTTTTAAATGAGAGTTAGAAGATGTCTAGGAGACTTTTCTTTTGGTGGTCAGAGCAGCTTCTAAACTAGTTTTTCTATAACTATAAAATTAATTACATTTTAAATAAGCTAACTTTTAAATCCCATTTAAACAAGTTGGGGGAATCCACTTCTTGAGAAACAACTTATAAGCTCATCTAGATAACCTACATTTAACCAAGCAAATGACTTTTCTACCCCATACAAGTTCTATAATTTTTTTTCCAGATATGAGCTAAAATCCACAAAAGCTAGCATAATTTATAAACATTGTAAAATGGGACCTAGGCCGATTTTGTATAGCTGGATCTTATAATAAGTTCCTTATAGAAACAACTTATATACATTATTGAAAGTAGCTATTTGGTAATCATATATCAAAACCTACTTCCAAACTCATAAGGTGTTTGATAAAACTATGTTTGAAAATCATTATAAGTGAAATGACCAAAATACACATAACTTTAGCTTCATGTTTATTGGTAGTAGAAAAACATTACTAAAAGAAAGTACAAAGGGAAGCTTCTTTTAAAAGCATCATCAAATTACTTCTAAAAGCACCCACCTTAAAAGTAGAAACTGTTTCAAAAATGCATGTAATTTTTTTTACCATACACCATTATTAGTTGTTTCTTAAAAATAAGTAAAAACACCGTAAAAAGAAATACCAAACTTACCGTCAAAAAGTTACCAAACATGTAGATGTAGATATGGAAAAACAAGTTTAAAAGCTACTGTACGTTAAAAAAATTTTTATGAAAAACACTTCACAAATTCCCTTTTAAAAGCTAGCTTATTTGGAGTGCAGCTGGATCAACATAGTGTTCCACAGTTTTCCAACCAAACACACTCAAACTTTTTCAGGTGAACTTTTGGGTCAATTTGCAAATCTATGAAAACTGGGCCACGAACAATACTGAGCCAGTTTCTCTTAAATTGGTTTACTTTTCTTCCATGGGGAGGTAGTTTGGAAAAGAACCAATTTTGAGGCTAATTTTGCTTGAAAAAATGGTCCTATTCTGCACCTATTTTAGCTAATCACAAAACAAATTAAAACTGGGCCATGGTTGATCCTGGCCTAGTTTTAAAGATTAGCCAAACCTTATGCTAGTTTCTCAAAAGTTGAGGATCCTAACTTTTACAATAAAACTTAGAAGCTAGTTTATTTGAAATGTTATTAACAGATATACATGAAAAAGCTAGTTTAAAAGCCCCAGAGTTTTGGTGCAATCAAACGGACTCTGGGACAAACAATGTCTGGTGTAGCCGTGACGAAGTTATTGGTCAAACGGTTGTGGGGTGTTAATACCTTTATACGCTCTGTTGCAAGGTAACCGGGTATCCTTAGCAAAGGCTTACAAAGTCATAGCTAAAGAGCATGGAAACCTCAATCAAGCCTTGGAGCTCAGCTCCCTTGTCAGAAATTGCCAAGGACTACCCCGGGTCCTCTGCAAAACCTGTCTCCATAGGAAAAAGAAAAACTCTCCCCGTACTTAGCCCTCTGTCTAAGCTTATCCATAAATCCCAAGGGTTACATTATGATATCAGCAACACAATTACAACACTAGAGTAACATGTTAAGGTCCTTCAGGAGTGTGGAGCTGCAGCAGAAAGCATGCCGCTTCATTTCGCTGGAAGAACAAGTTATCAGCAAAGGGTTGTGCAGTAACAGGTTTGATCATGTGAGAAAGATAGCCGATTATCTCCATACATTATGGAGGAACCTAGAGAAAAAGGTGGTCTATTGAGAGTTACAAAAAGAAATGGATGATAATGTTGTCTCATCCTCCACTATCTGTTAATTTAACCATGAATTTAGGCTCGCCCATCAAGAGAATTGAAATACATGGTGATTTGAATCCGAGTTACTGTAGGTATACAATTGGATATTGTTAAGAACTTTTATCTTTTCAACATAATAGTAACATCAAAAGCCTATCCATTAGATTAGTAAGAGTTAACTAAAATTGGTTATGACTGAAATGTTGGACATAATAGAAAAAATTCAAGTAAATGACAGAAAAAATAGAATTTGATTAGCCGCAATTCAAGTAGCTCAAGCCAATTGGCCTGGTCTAGCACAAGCTTGAGCGATTGGTGATGCTTTCTGTAGCACGAAACTTAATCATTCTAGTACAATGTTGACATTCTCTCATCAGTACTTACCCAAATTTTGGTGTTAGGGTCCTGATTATCATTATGTCAAATGGATATAACCCTCAACATTCCCCATAATTTTGGAGTTACAGTACGATGAAAAAGGTATGAAGATAATATCATAGCATTTAAAGCGGATTTGAAAAATGTTCACATAAAATGTCCTAAGGTTTGGCCTTTGAAAAAGATATTTGACCTTTGGGACAGGTTAAAATCTTAACCCCCTAAGTTTTTAGTGTAGTGAAGGAGGATTTAACATAACATCAAAGTAATCCAAGTTCGATTCACACTAGACATGCATTTAACTTGAAATTAAAACTATATGACTATGCCAACTAAAAAAAGAATATCCATGTAAAATAGCCCAGTTCATGAGAACAACATTCAGTCGGCGAGGCATATAGTGAAAAGGACTTCAAAAAAAGTTGTTCAGAAATCTGAGGGGCTAAACTCGGACGCCACAAAAATTCGTAAAAAAGGAATGGTAAGATAACTTTAGTAAGCAACAGTGTACCTGTATGTTTTGTCCCTTTAATTATTATCAAAGAAAAGCGAAGATCTCTATGTGAAGTAAACAAAATAAAAAATGGACATAAAGATAATATTAATAAAAATCTGACAACAGATCTCTATAGTCTTGCTATGGTAAACTCTAAATCAAAACCTACATTGAACTGAAGTAATCAAATCCCAACCTAAAGCACAGATGGTGAATATCCTAAGAAACAAATGGTGAAATAACTCTAGTAAGCAACAATGTGCATGTAAATTCCTTCACTTAAATAATTATCAAATGAAAGCGATCATCTCTCTCTCTCTCTCTCTCTCTCTCTCTCTCTCTATATATATATATATATATATATATATATATATATATATATATATATATATATATATATATATATATATATATATATATAAAGTGGACCCAAAAAAAATCTAATAGTTCTCTGTGCATTGCTATCATTAACTCTAAATCAAAACCTGAATGGAACTGAAGTAATTAAATCATAAACCAAACGAGCAAATTTTTACTTAACTAACCCCTCTACCCATCCCCTACCTTCCACCTTCAATCATATCCGAAGTTATCTGAACTGAACCTCTCCTCTTTAATCGGCCTCCTAACCCATCGCTTACTTTAGAAGCCATTCAATCAACTTGCTTCTCATCCTTCGACCAGACTCCTCTCAACCTCAATTTCTTCTCAACCCATTGTCTTTATTTCTTTAACTTCTTTCAATTCTCATAAAAAACGAAGATCATAGCTTCTAATCACTAAATACCCCAAATGCTTAAACACAAAATTCTTAAACAAACAAATATTTTGTTACTCGGCTGAGAAATATATATGGGCAGGTCGCATTTACTGATTTTTCCTTAGGCTATCCACAATGGGCTTTCATGCACCTTTTCAACTTCAATCCGAATTTTTCCCCACTTCAATCCAAATTGAAGCTCATTCTTTTTTCATGCCAATCACATAACTCAGCCTCAAACACTTGTTCACTTTCACTGCTGTAAGCGCATAATGGACTACTAGTCATACAGCAGCAGCCACATTACGTAAGGTTAATAAAAAATATCACCTGCGTTACCAACAGAAAACCCGTGGCCTATTGGTCACAGCAAACATCATTCTAGGCTACAATTTAATTAGCCCAATTTCATTCCTTCTAACCTGGACATCACAACTTCAACATTTACAAAAAGCAATAATAAAACTATCAATAAGAATAGTAAGAGTTTAGCAACACCGAAAGCATGTCAACTAGATTAGTAAGAGTTATTAAAAATTGGTTATGACTGAAATGAGGGATTTGGACATAATATAAATTTCAAGTAAATGACAGAAAACTTAAAATTGAGCTGCAACTCAAGCTCAAGCTAGTTGGCCTGGTCCAGCTCAAGTCTGAGCGATTGGTGTCGCTTGTTCTGTAGCATGAGCTAATTTATCGTTCTAGTACAATGAAGACATAGTCTCGTCAATAATTACCTAAATTTTGGTGTTAGGGATCCTAAATATTCATGTTCGTTATGTCAAGAGTATATTACCCTCAACACTCACAATAACTTTGGAGTTTTGGTATGATGAAAAAGATTTAAGATGATATTAAAGCACTTAAAGTTTATTAAAAAAAAGGCATCATTGCATAAAATATCCTAACTTTTGACCTGTGAGAAGGATATTTGACCTTCGGGAATGTTAGCATAAATAATTATAATCTCAACCCCCATTAGTGTTTCAAAATTTTAGTGTAATGAAGGAGACTTTAAGATAGTATCAATGTAATACAAGTTCAAACCACACCAATTATGCATTTAAATCAAAATTAAAAATATATCGTTGTGCAGTCAAAAAAAAATATCGTATGTAAAATAGCCCGGACAGTTAATAAGGATGACAGTCAACTGTTGAGGCTTATGTGAAAGGGACTATGCTTAAAGTTGTTGACACTGTTGAGCACCCTGAGGGGCTGGGCTCAGTTGATGCCACAAAATATCAGAAGAAACGAATGGTAAGATAACTCTAGCAAGCAACCGTGTGCATATATGTTCCTTCACTTCTACAATTATCAAAGAAAAGCAGTGATCTTTATGGGATGTAAACAAAATAAAAAGTGGACATAAGAATAGTTATAATAAAAATCTAGCAGTTCTCTGCGATATTGCTATGGTAAACTCCAAATCAAAACCTTAACTGGAACCAAAATAATTAAATCGTAACCTAAACCAAGCAAAAATGTTACCTAACAATTTCATTCCTTCTAAACCTAAACATCACAAATATCAACATTAAAAACAATAAAAAAATTCAATTACAAAGGTAAATGACATTAAAGTAGCAACTAGAAAATAAAATTACCAATCAATAAAAGAAAAATGCCTTACTGAATTATTGCCAAAAAAAGACCCTGCCAAATAATTCATCAGAATGATATTGTAAATAGGCATTGCATGATCAGGCGCAATAATCCATTTACACACACACACACACAAAACGTAATAGACAAATAATTGCATAACATTATTTAATTTTTTTGCGAGAAAAATGGATAAAATTAGATCATTTAACATCAAAAGACAGCAATCCATTTGAAACGGGCTACAGGGAAAAATGAGTCTAAATTTATAAACAGAACCCTTGGAGGAAATCCTCATTATAGTTTGATACAATCTACCAATAAATGACAACAAGTATGAAATGAAAATGGTAAATAATTTTGACGGTGGAATGGAGAACATTATCTGTAGAAATTTTATGTAGTCTGATATTCTTCACGGGTTCAAATGTCTTTCTTTTGTTATTTTAATGGATTATGCGGCAGCTGATTGTAATATTGTATTCCTACTAATAGTTGCTGCATTTAATCAATAAAATGGCTAATAATAGTTGCTACATTATTTGATGCAAAGTTGGTTCTGATGGAAGGGAATTGCGGGGGAGGACATCGACAAATCTTTAGAGATCTAAAACTTCCATATAAGCGAAACGCCATTCTTCTCTTATATTCAGAAAAGGTCTTAGAGATAAAGAGCACAATATTGAAGACAAACCGCTATGATGCGTTGTAGATTCACATATACTTTAGAGTGACAACGGGTAGGGGTTCTAAAGTTTAAACTTCAGTAAAATGCCTACTTATCACTTCCCACAAAAAGTTCTTTGACGATACAATAAGCTGATTGTCTATAAACAGTAGTACTGAAGCAATCTGGAAAATAGTGTCAGTGAGAGGAATGATTAGTTAGCCTTCAAGTGTCAAACCTAGCTTGGTCAAATAGAGGATTAGTTTGAAAGAATGTTAATGATTTGAAAAGCTTTGATGTAGATCCAGAAAGTGATCAAGCGGCAACTCTGCATCGATTTGGCATGACAGAATTATGCATACGTATAGGAAACATGGACAAAGTGATCAAGAAACAACTCCACATCAATATGACACACACACACACACACACACACACACACACACACTACTTATAAAAGAGAAAACACCTGTCAAAACTTTTGGTTTCCTTTTTTACCCTCACAAATTTTGATAATTTGCATATACCATTATTTATAACCATCCTTAAATAATAACCCATACATTTATTAAAATTTTAATTTAAATCTACATTTATAGTCTCAAAGAACCTCTCATTCCACTCTCTCCACTATTGCACAAGTCCTTGCAATTCAGTTCTATAATATGTTACTTTTATACATTGAATAGTCAGTTTCATTGGATGAGATCATGAGACTAAATAAAACTTATCATACTTGATTAAAGTAATTTTAATTCAAGCATTATTATGAGTACTAATTGCAAAAGAAATGGCATAAAATTTATGAAAACAATTTATGAATTTCTGACTTTTGGGCTCCAATATTGTTGTTGAAGTAATGTAAAATAAAAAGGAAAAAAGAAAGAGAAAATTTTAAGAAAACTTTTGGTGTCCTGACACCAACATTAATCCACTCAACTTAATGTGCATTCACAATCTCAAAGTTTATGTTCATTCCACTTATTTTATGTTACCAACTCATAAGTAACACATCTTTTCCTTCAATATCATCCTTCTGGAATAATGAAGGCCACAATCTTAACAACGACCATAGTAATTTGTGCGGCTTTCATTGTAGAGGCCAAAGAATGTCATGAACTAGCTAGATTTTATAAAAAGGAATTGCAGCAACAACATCGAGTCTACAAGTCGTAGGTGTCGTGTCGGACCGTTTTGTCAAAGACCCTACGTTAACCCTACCCACATCCAATTAATCGAATATCAGACTTTATTGTGTATACAAATATATTGTGTCATGCATGTTGTTTGGTTGTTTCATGTAAATCTATTGTTTACTACTTAGAGCTGATTTTATAGGTACAAATTTGTCAGGTATGAAGATTTTTCTTTTGTTTTTGAACCCTGAGAAATGTTTTGGTTGGATTTAGGTAAGGATAAAAGTGTTGTAAATTAATATTTAACCATTCAAGATCTTTGTTTAATTAATAGTGGATCAGAAACGGAAAAGTTGACCATCTCTTTCGATTTCCTTTCCTATGCATTAATGTAACTTTACCCACTAATCACATTATAACATATTGATTTGATTAATATCATAAGAGATTGGAATGGGATATCATATAGATTAGTAATGTGGATAAGTACATTAATAGGCATACATGTGTTGATATTTCTCAATGACTTGGCATGTAATTGATCAAGAAAAGACCTTTAAGATAATACATTGTGTTTATTTTTTCCGGTCAAGACGTTTAAGATAATACACTGTGTTTATTTTTTTCAGTCAAGCCCCAATTTCCGGAACAACCAATGAATGGATAGATTAATTATACAAGAAGATGCATTCATCTAATCACGATGCTACTCATACTCGACCGCAAAAGTTAAGTAAAACTAATCGGTCAACTGCGCATTCATTCCATTTACAATTTTTAATCGAGTCACTTCATTATTTTTTTTGTCTTCAAAATAGTTTAGAATATAAAACAAAGGCACTCACACACCTTATAGTTTACATGACTTAGACTTATATACTCTAAGTATTTTTTTAACATTTAAATACCAGTCTTTTTAGAAGTCGCACATTACTACTTATTATTAGTAAGATGTTAAAAATACCATTAAATGTGGGAGTAAAACTAACTTTAGGGAAAACTAAAAGTGGGCATAAATAGGATTTAAGATGCTCTTTTTTTAAAGAACTGCCAACTTTAGGTGTGAGATTGACCAATTTTATTACATGCAAATCACATAGAAGTTTTAGGGGCTATTCCAACATTTACTAATAATATTCATATTTTTTTACCAATAGAAGGTAGTAATGTGTTATTTACAAAAACAATGAGGTATTTTCATATCTAAAAATTACTTATGATATAAAAGTGCTATGTAAACTATAAGATATTTAAGTCTTATTTAGTCTAAAATAAATATATTCACGTGCATCGCATTACATTATACTAGTATATAGCAAACATGGATGAGGCTTCAATCAACAGAACAGGAGAGGTAAAATAACAGGATGGGAATATTTGTATATATATATATATATATATATATATATATATATATATATATATATATATATATATATATATATATATATATATATATATATATATATATATATATATATATATATATATAGCAAACATGGATGAGGCTTCAATCAACAGAACAGGAGAGGTAAAATAACAGGATGGGAATATTTGTATTTAGTGCAAGAAGTAAGCAAAAGTATGTATTCAAAAATATAAATATCAATAGAATAAAAACTCGAGATCTTGTTATGTGGCTTTTGAAAACAGTTATCTCTAAAACAGTAATGCAGAAAACTTCATAAATTATGTCAATTTTATATCAATCACCTAATTCATTTACATATCCTCCAACATTACTAATAATAGACAATTTTAATTTTAATTTAGCTCATTCTAAATTGTTTGATGTGCAAATGGATGAACTAACAAAGATCTATAACTAATGCAACTGAAATTTAAATATCATAAAAATAAAACAACCTCAACCTTTTACTGTATGTTATATAAACTTATTTCAAAAGAAAAACGTAAAAGTATCAGAACATGTTAAGAGCAGATTGAAAAGATCTCATAAAAAGTACAAATCTTCCATATTTTCCTGTCCTTTTAAATGTAAATTTTAATGTATATTCATTAAAACAAAGTTTTAATGGAGTTATACTGACAATGAATATGAAATTCATGGAGTCAATGACAGAGAAGATCCTAAAACGGAAGGTAAAGAGAACCAAGTAACCTGAATGTGCAGGCTTGCAAAGCCTGTGTATATATAATAGACATGATCTACATTGCTAAGAACATGTTTTCTCAGAAATAGAAATAAAAAATGATCTTAACAATTTGAACTTTTAATTAATAACTAAATGTCACATGGAAATCTGAAAAATCCAAACCAGTTCACCTGATATAAATCTAACAACTAAATGTCACATGAAAATCTGAAATATCCAAACCAGTACGCCTGATATAAATCTATAATGTTGTTCAATATATTTTCAAGGAATTTAGATTCAGTTATGATGGTATCCTACTAATGTCAAAGAGGCCTCTTCTTATGTTTATTTAACAAACATGTGGCTTTAGGGTATCTGGCATAAAATCTTTAAATTAAAAAAAAAACAAAAACAAAAAACATCACAACATGGTCAGAGCAGATTAAGAAGATCTCGTCGAAGTACATGTATCCTTTCTAAATATGATTTTTAATGTATAGTCTTTAAAACAAGGCTTTAATGGATGAAATTTCATGGAGAACACGTTAACCTGAGTGTACAGGCCTCCAAAGCCTGTGCATATATAAGAGACAAGATCTACATTGATAAGAACATGTTTTCTAAGAAATAGAAATAAAAAATGATCTTAGCTATTTGAACTTCTACTTAATAATTAAATGTCACATGAAAATCTAAAAAATTCAAACCAACTCACCTGATATAAATCTATGATGCCGTTCAACACATTTTCAAGAAATTTAGGACACTATGGTATCCTTCTTATGTCAAAGAGACATCTTCTTATGTCGATTTAACAAACATGTGGCTTTAGGGTATCAGGCATGAAATATTTAAGAGCATGTTTGGCAACTTTGGATTATAATCCACTTAGCTTATAATTCACAAAATGTATTATAAGCCTAGTGGATTATGTGCCAAAGTGTTTGGTAAATTTAATGGATCGTAATCCATTTTAGTAGAATGTTTTGCAAATGGGTAGCCTATAAGCCATCATTGTTGTCAAAATGATCAAAAAACACTTAAGGGTTGGAGAGAGATAAATGGGGTTTGAATTTTGTGAAATAGTGAGGGGTATAGTGGTCTTTTAATTGGTCAAACCTTGTGGTTTATAAGCCGCCAAAAAATAAAGTAGGGTACCCGGACTTATTTTTTTCTAGTCATTAATATGTAATCCTAAAATTTTATGATGGGGACATATCATGGATGTAGAACATGCACCCCAGATGCATAATTAATTAAGGAAAAAAAGTCCATTGTAGAAACCAATTAGGCAATTTCTCGGTTTTGCAAAATCCAACAAGGCTCATGCCAATTAGTGTAAGGCAAGTGGAGCATGTATGATTGGTTGTCCTTCATGGACAGAGGATTAGTTTTGAAATGTTGCTATAGTTTCTAGTCATGAATATGTAATCCTATAATTTTATGATGGGGATATATCATGGATATAGAACATGCATCCCAGATGTATAATTCATTAAGGAAAAAAAGTTCAACGCAGAAATAGTCTAAAGAACACGGGAAGGTTTGGTGTGCACATTTACCACCTGACCCATAGATCTATTGTGTAAGGTGTGTTTGGCAAACCACCTAAAACTGGTCCAGGACCGGTCCTGGCCCAGTTTTATCCTAAACCAGTTCTATTTTGGACTCCTTTTATTCTAAGCCAGTTCTATTTTCGACCAGGGGTGAGGTGGTCCAAAATAAAACTGGTTTAGTGGCCAAATTTTGGCCTACAAAAACAAGGCCACCTCTGGCCTTGTTCTTTGCCAAACAAGAAATTACTCAAAACTCGGCCAGTTCAGGCCTGGTCCAGTTTTAAATGTTTGCCAAACACACCCTTAAGCATTAGGCTCACACTGGATGTAGATGTTAGGACTTTCTCACATTCATTTAGTTTCAAGGGGGTCATATCGTGAAGACAAGAGATAAGGTTTAGTCATACATTGAAGTTGAACACATGGCTAAGTAAGTTTGAGTTCATGTCTAAAATAGGACTAGTCTTCTAGTGTGAATGCAATGCCAAACAAATTAGACTAATTATATTCGTTCAAAATCCTTTGCTACCAAGTATTGGCGTATCTGAACTAAGTGAGATCTGATTCAATAGGATAAACCTTTGTTCTAAAACTTGGTGATCTCACTCGAGCACCGCAAGACTCAGTATTGGTGTATCTGAACTAAGCGAGATCTGATTCAATAGGATAAACCTTTGTTCTAAAACTTGGTGATCTCACTCAAGGTCCGCAAGACTCGAATTGGTACCTAGTTACCTCAACTAATCAACAAGTCTAAATTGATCATAATTCAAGATCGTTGGATTGTTGATCCAATTTGGAAAACTTAGTGAAATTAGTGCGGTAAAAATGGTTTACATTAACAAAATCTATTTAATCTTAAACAAAAAAGAAAATCAAGACTTTAATGTATGTCATGGCTAAAAAATTCCTTATTGTCATTTGATAAGTCTAAACTAACTTTTTATTGTTTAATTACATTAATATATTTCAGTTTACACTTGTTAATTTATGTGTTAATTTTACATGCATTTTCAAATTATCTATTTATTTATTGACTCCAGAGTTAACTCCTCCAAGTTATCCAGATACTTTGATGAGCCGAAACCATTTTGACCAAATGTTTTCCGTGGTGGGTGTAGCAGATGCTTTCCAAACAACACCTTACATGAAAAGGTGGGTGAAACAATATGCTACATCAGAATCTTGGATTTGTCACAAATCATGTTTAAAGTGGAGACTTTTGCAAGGATTTATAAAATGCGGGTCCCACTTTGTTTTAAATTTTTTGAAATTAATAAATAAAAGTCCATAAAACTTTCTCAAATGCTAATATATTCTATTTTAAGTACTATCAATTATTAGCGGGACCCATATATTAATTCACGCTAGGAGAAAATCAAGGGTGGAATGAGTTCACGGGTTAATGAGAGTGATAATAGATTTTAACTTTATTCCTTGATATGACACTATTTTCACCAAAATTTTACATTCAGATGAATGTCAATATATCGAGAAAATGCTGATGTATTGTCCATATTTGCACAAAGATGGTAATTGACTCACAAAAACTTTTGGAAAAATTGACTCAACTGACTTTAAAAAATGTGTTTTCTTTTTACGAGAAGCATTTGTCAAGCTTTCGCCCTCTGTACATGAAAACCTGTATTTTTTTGAAAATTCCTAAACTAACCTTGTATTCTGCGTTGTTTTTCTATTTTTTCAATCATCTTTCCCACAACTGACCTCAATCTCCACCTCCCATAGCACCCATGCATCCTCTGACCCCTAACCTCCCTTTGTTGTTGCCTCCTAGGACCGGCTAGAGTGGGCAATGGTGAGTTCTGAAGGGAGGCGGAGACAAAGATAAAATGAGGTGGCATGAGGACAGGAGCAAGGCGGCTCATGAGAGTTCAGCAGTGATAGAGAACAGGTTGGTGGCGAGGAAAGAGGAGGCGGTTGAGGAAGGAGGAGAAAGAGAAAGACACAAAAGGTAATAAAATAAACAAAGATCATGAAAATCACATAAAGATAACAAGAAACAAAAAAACTGACAAAATCAATGAAAGGTAACAAAAATAAATAAATAAAGGTATCAATAAACAAATAAAGGTAACAAAAATAAATAAATAAAGGTATCAATAAACAAATAAAGGTAACAAAAATAAATAAATAAAGGTATCAATAAACAAATAAAGGCAACAAAATCATGGAAATGCATCATTAAATAAAGGTAACAAAAATATTAAATTAATCAACAAACAAATAAAGGTAACAAAATCATGAAAATGTATCATTAAATCAAGGTAACAAAAATAATAAATAAATCAACAAACAAATAAAGGTAACAAAACCATGAAAATGTATCATTAAATCAAGGTAACAAAAATAATAAATAAATCAACAAACAAATAAAGGTAACAAAACCATGATAAAGTATCATTAAACAAAAGTAACAAAAATAATAAATAAATCAACAAACAAATAAAGGTAACAAAAATAATAAATAAAGGTATCAATAAACAAATAAAGGTAACAAAAATAATAAATAAAGGTATCAATAAACAAATAAAGGCAACAAAATCATGGAAATGCATCATTAAATAAAGGTAACAAAATCATGAAAATGTATCATTAAATCAAGGTAACAAAATCATGAAAATGTATCATTAAATCAAGGTAACAAAATCATGAAAATGTATCATTAAATCAAGGTAACAAAAATAATAAATAAATCAACAAACAAATAAAGGCAACAAAATCATGGAAATGCATCATTAAATAAAGGTAACAAAATCATGAAAATGTATCATTAAATCAAGGTAACAAAATCATGAAAATGTATCATTAAATCAAGGTAACAAAATCATGAAAATGTATCATTAAATCAAGGTAACAAAAATAATAAATAAATCAACAAACAAATAAAGGCAACAAAATCATGGAAATGCATCATTAAATAAAGGTAACAAAACCATGAAAATGTATCATTAAATCAAGGTAACAAAAATAATAAATAAAGGTATCAATAAACAAATAAAGGTAACAAAACCATGATAAAGTATCATTAAACAAAAGTAACAAAAATAATAAATAAAGGTATCAATAAACAAATAAAGGTAACAAAACCATGAAAATGTATCATTAAATCAAGGTAACAAAATCATGAAAATGTATCATTAAATCAAGGTAACAAAATCATGAAAATGTATCATTAAATCAAGGTAACAAAAATAATAAATAAAGGTATCAATAAACAAATAAAGGTAACAAAACCATGAAAATGTATCATTAAATCAAGGTAACAAAAATAATAAATAAAGGTATCAATAAACAAATAAAGGTAACAAAAATAATAAATAAATCAACAAACAAATAAAGGTAACAAAAATAATAAATAAAGGTATCAATAAATAAATAAAGGTATCAATAAACAAATAAAGGTAACAAAAATAATAAATAAAGGTATCAATAAACAAATAAAGGTAACAAAACCATGATAAAGTATCATTAAACAAAAGTAACAAAAATAATAAATAAATCAACAAACAAATAAAGGTAACAAAATCATGAAAATGTATCATTAAATAAAGGTAACAAAAATAATAAATAAAGGTATCAATAAACAAATAAAGGTAACAAAACCATGATAAAGTATCATTAAACAAAAGTAACAAAAATAATAAATAAAGGTATCAATAAACAAATAAAGGTAACAAAACCATGATAAAGTATCATTAAACAAAAGTAACAAAAATAATAAATAAAGGTATCAATAAACAAATAAAGGTAACAAAATAATAAATAAATCAACAAACAAATAAAGGTAACAAAAATAATAAATAAAGGTATCAATAAACAAAAAAAGAAAATCAAGACTTTAATGTATGTCATGGCTAAAAAATTCCTTATTGTCATTTGATAAGTCTAAACTAACTTTTATTGTTTAATTACATTAATATATTTCAGTTTACACTTGTTAATTTATGTGTTAATTTTACATGCATTTTCAAATTATCTATTTATTTATTGACTCCAGAGTTAACTCCTCCAAGTTATCCAGATACTTTGATGAGCCGAAACCATTTTGACCAAATGTTTTCCGTGGTGGGTGTAGCAGATGCTTTCCAAACAACACCTTACATGAAAAGGTGGGTGAAACAATATGCTACATCAGAATCTTGATTTGTCACAAATCATGTTTAAAGTGGAGACTTTTGCAAGGATTTATAAAATGCGGTCCCACTTTGTTTTAAATTTTTGAAATTAATAAATAAAAGTCCATAAAACTTTCTCAAATGCTAATATATTCTATTTTAAGTACTATCAATTATTAGCGGGACCCATATATTAATTCACGCTAGGAGAAAATCAAGGGTGGAATGAGTTCACGGGTTAATGAGAGTGATAATAGATTTTAACTTTATTCCTTGATATGACACTATTTTCACCAAAATTTTACATTCAGATGAATGTCAATATATCGAGAAAATGCTGATGTATTGTCCATATTTGCACAAATATGGCAAATGACTCTAAACAATTTTTAGGAAAATTGCCTCAACCCACTTCTATTTTAAAAGACGTGTTTTTCGAGAAACTTTTGTCAGGCTTTCACCCTCGTGCATGAAAGCGTGCATGTTCCTTTGAAAATACCTAAGCTACCCTACTCGTCCACTAGCCTACTCTTCTACTAGCTTTTTCTTTTTGTTCACCCATCTTTCACAAGACTTGGAACTTAATTTTTACCTCTAACCGTATCCACGCATCTTTCCTCCCACCTCCTTTTGTCATCGAATCCTAGACCACACCGGTGTGAACTGATGGTGACTTAGGTAACAAGAAATGAACAAACATAGCAAAACCAAATAAATGTAAAAATAAATAAAAACATAGATAAGCCTCTTTTTAATACTCCATTCTCAACCCCAACTCTGCTCCGTTAATGCCCGTCGCCTCACCTTGGAACTCTTCAACGCTACCGTGTTCTATGTTTGCCTCCAAGCTCTCCTCAGTTGCTACTAACCACCTCCTTTAAGCCCTTGTTGTTGCCCCCACTTTGGTGAGGAGGCGGAGGAGGTACAAAGGTGGAAGGAGGCGACGAAAGGTAAAAATTAATGGTGGACTGAGTTCACGTGCTAATAAGAGAGAAAATATTTTTTTTTACTTTATTCCTCGATATGACACAATTTTGACTTACTTAGTTTTTTAACATCTAGGTGATGTCCTCTCGCCATTTTTATTAAAAAAAACAAAACAAATAAAGGTAACAAAATCATGAAAATGTATCATTAAATCAAGGTAACAAAATCATGAAAATGTATCATTAAATAAAGGTAACAAAAATAATAAATAAATCAACAAACAAATAAAGGTAACAAAAATAATAAATAAATCAACAAACAAATAAAGGTAACAAAACCATGAAAATGTATCATTAAATAAAGGTAACAAAACCATGAAAATGTATCATTAAATCAAGGTAACAAAATCATGAAAATGTATCATTAAATAAAGGTAACAAAACCATGAAAATGTATCATTAAATAAAGGTAACAAAATCATGAAAATGTATCATTAAATAAAGGTAACAAAACCATGATAAAGTATCATTAAACAAAAGTAACAAAAATAAATAAATAAAGGTAACAAAATCATGAAAATGTATCATTAAATAAAGGTAACAAAAATAATAAATAAATCAACAAACAAATAAAGGTAACAAAAATAATAAATAAATCAACAAACAAATAAAGGTAACAAAACCATGAAAATGTATCATTAAATCAAGGTAACAAAACCATGAAAATGTATCATTAAATCAAGGTAACAAAATCATGAAAATGTATCATTAAATAAAGGTAACAAAACCATGAAAATGTATCATTAAATCAAGGTAACAAAATCATGAAAATGTATCATTAAATCAAGGTAACAAAATCATGAAAATGTATCATTAAATCAAGGTAACAAAATCATGAAAATGTATCATTAAATCAAGGTAACAAAATCATGAAAATGTATCATTAAATCAAGGTAACAAAATCATGAAAATGTATCATTAAATCAAGGTAACAAAACCATGAAAATGTATCATTAAATAAAGGTAACAAAAATAATAAATAAATCAACAAACAAATAAAGGTAACAAAACCATGATAAAGTATCATTAAACAAAAGTAACAAAAATAAATAAATAAAGGTAACAAAACCATGAAAATGTATCATTAAATCAAGGTAACAAAAATAATAAATAAATCAACAAACAAATAAAGGTAACAAAAATAATAAATAAATCAACAAACAAATAAAGGTAACAAAAATAATAAATAAATCAACAAACAAATAAAGGTAACAAAAATAATAAATAAATCAACAAACAAATAAAGGTAACAAAAATAATAAATAAATCAACAAACAAATAAAGGTAACAAAAATAATAAATAAATCAACAAACAAATAAAGGTAACAAAAATAATAAATAAATCAACAAACAAATAAAGGTAACAAAAATAATAAATAAATCAACAAACAAATAAAGGTAACAAAAATAATAAATAAATCAACAAACAAATAAAGGTAACAAAAATAATAAATAAATCAACAAACAAATAAAGGTAACAAAAATAATAAATAAATCAACAAACAAATAAAGGTAACAAAAATAATAAATAAATCAACAAACAAATAAAGGTAACAAAAATAATAAATAAATCAACAAACAAATAAAGGTAACAAAAATAATAAATAAATCAACAAACAAATAAAGGTAACAAAAATAATAAATAAATCAACAAACAAATAAAGGTAACAAAAATAATAAATAAATCAACAAACAAATAAAGGTAACAAAAATAATAAATAAATCAACAAACAAATAAAGGTAACAAAACCATGATAAAGTATCATTAAACAAAAGTAACAAAAATAAATAAATAAAGGTAACAAAAATAATAAATAAATCAACAAACAAATAAAGGTAACAAAAATAATAAATAAATCAACAAACAAATAAAGGTAACAAAAATAATAAATAAATCAACAAACAAATAAAGGTAACAAAACCATGATAAAGTATCATTAAACAAAAGTAACAAAAATAAATAAATCAACAAACAAATAAAGGTAACAAAACCATGATAAAGTATCATTAAACAAAAGTAACAAAAATAAATAAATAAAGGTAACAAAAATAATAAATAAATCAACAAACAAATAAAGGTAACAAAATCATGAAAATGTATCATTAAATAAAGGTAACAAAAATAAATAAATAAAGGTAACAAAAATAAATAAATAAAGGTAACAAAATCATGAAAATGTATCATTAAATAAAGGTAACAAAACCATGATAAAGTATCATTAAACAAAAGTAACAAAAATAAATAAATAAAGGTAACAAAAATAATAAATAAATCAACAAACAAATAAAGGTAACAAGAAATGAACAAACATAGCAAAACCAAATAAATGTAAAATAAATAAAGATAACAAAATTATTTTTCTTATACTTCACTTTCAACCAACAACTCTCCTCGACCAACGCTTCCCCGCCTCACCTTGGAACTCTCCGATGTCCCTGCATGTTATGTTTGTTACCAAACTTTCATCATCCGCTTCTAACCGCCTCCTTAAGCTTTCATTACTGCACCACTCAAGTGGGGAGGCAAAGCGGATGGAAGGAGACAATGAGACACAAAGATTAACGATGGAATGTGTTCATGGGTTAATAGGAGTGAAAACAAATTTTTACTTTATTCCTCGATATGACACAAGAGGTCGATGGCGAGTGCAGGAGCAGAGGTTTTCAGGAGGGAGATGAAAGAGAGAAAAAAGATAATAAAATGAACGTAGGTCACAAAATCAACTAAAGGTAACAAGAAACCAACAAAGCTAACAAAAATAAAGATATCAACAAACAAATAAAGATAATAATATCATGAAAATGTATCATTAAATAAAGGTAACAAGAAATGAACAAATGTAATGAAAAAAACAAATAAAGGTATCAACAAACAAATAAAGATAATAATATCATGAAAATGTATCATTAAATAAAGGTAACAAAATCATGAAAATGTATCATTAAATAAAGGTAAAAGATAAAGGTGTATAAATGAAGAAATGTTACAAAAATAATAAATAAATCAACAAACAAATAAAGATAATAATATCATGAAAATGTATCATTAACTAAAGGTAACAAGAAATGAACAAATGTCACAAAATCAACTAAAGGTAACAAGAAATGAACAAAGATAATAAAATCAAATAAATATAACAAAAATAAAGGTATCAACAAACAAATAAAGATAATAATATCATGAAAATGTATCATTAAATAAAGGTAACAAGAAATGAACAAATGTCACAAAATCAACTAAAGGTAACAAGAAATGAACAAATGTCACAAAATCAACTAAAGGTAACAAGAAACCAACAAAGCTAACAAAAATAAATAAAGGTAACAAGAAATGAACAAATGTCACAAAATCAACTAAAGGTAACAAGAAATGAACAAAGATAATAAAATCAAATAAATATAACAAAAATAAAGGTATCAACAAACAAATAAAGATAATAATATCATGAAAATGTATCATTAAATAAAGTTAACAAAAAAATAAAGGTATCAACAAACAAATAAAGATAATAATATCATGAAAATGTATCATTAAATAAAGGTAACAAAAATAAATAAAGGTAAAAGATAAAGGTGTATAAATGAAGAAATGTTACAAAAATAATAAATGTAACAAGCATAAGAAAATTGCACAATTAACAAATGAAAGGAACGAGAAATGAACAAAGATAATAAAATCAAATAAATATAACAAAAATAAAGATAACAAAATCATGAAAATGTATCATTAAATAAAGGTAACAAGAAATGAACAAATGTCACAAAATCAACTAAAGGTAACAAGAAATGAACAAATGTCACAAAATCAACTAAAGGTAACAAGAAATGAACAAATGTCACAAAATCAACTAAAGGTAACAAGAAATGAACAAATGTCACAAAATCAACTAAAGGTAACAAGAAATGAACAAATGTCACAAAATCAACTAAAGGTAACAAGAAATGAACAAATGTCACAAAATCAACTAAAGGTAACAAGAAATGAACAAATGTCACAAAATCAACTAAAGGTAACAAGAAATGAACAAATGTCACAAAATCAACTAAAGGTAACAAGAAATGAACAAATGTCACAAAATCAACTAAAGGTAACAAGAAATGAACAAATGTCACAAAATCAACTAAAGGTAACAAGAAATGAACAAATGTCACAAAATCAACTAAAGGTAACAAGAAATGAACAAATGTCACAAAATCAACTAAAGGTAACAAGAAATGAACAAATGTCACAAAATCAACTAAAGGTAACAAGAAATGAACAAATGTCACAAAATCAACTAAAGGTAACAAGAAATGAACAAATGTCACAAAATCAACTAAAGGTAACAAGAAATGAACAAATGTCACAAAATCAACTAAAGGTAACAAGAAACCAACAAAGCTAACAAAAATAAAGGTATCAACAAACAAATAAAGATAATAATATCATGAAAATGTATCATTAAATAAAGGTAACAAGAAATGAACAAAGATAATAAAATCAAATAAATATAACAAAAATAAAGGTATCAATAAATGTGTTAATAAACAAAGATAATAAAATCAAATAAATATAACAAAAATAAAGGTATCATTAAATAAAGGTAACAAGAAATGAACAAAGATAATAAAATCAAATAAATATAACAAAAATAAAGGTATCAACAAACAAATAAAGATAATAATATCATGAAAATGTATCATTAAATAAAGGTAAAAGATAAAGGTGTATAAATGAAGAAATGTTACAAAAATAATAAATGTAACAAGAAACAAACAAATAAAGATAATAATATCATGAAAATGTATCATTAAATAAAGGTAACAAGAAATGAACAAAGATAATAAAATCAAATAAATATAACAAAAATAAAGGTATCAATAAATGTGTTAATAAACAAAGATAATAAAATCAAATAAATATAACAAAAATAAAGGTATCAACAAACAAATAAAGATAATAATATCATGAAAATGTATCATTAAATAAAAGTAACAAAAATAAAGGTATCAACAAACAAATAAAGATAATAATATCATGAAAATGTATCATTAAATAAAAGTAACAAAAATAAAGGTATCATTAAATAAAGGTAACAAGAAATGAACAAAGATAATAAAATCAAATAAATATAACAAAAATAAAGGTATCAATAAATGTGTTAATAAACAAAGATAATAAAATCAAATAAATATAACAAAAATAAAGGTATCATTAAATAAAGGTAACAAGAAATGAACAAAGATAATAAAATCAAATAAATATAACAAAAATAAAGGTATCAACAAACAAATAAAGGTATCAACAAACAAATAAAGGTATCATTAAATAAAAGTAACAAAAATAAAGGTATCAACAAACAAATAAAGGTATCAACAAACAAATAAAGGTATCATTAAATAAAAGTAACAAAAATAAAGAAAAGGTAACAAGAAATGAAAAGGTAATAAAAAACCATAAATGTGTTAATAAAGAAAACATTAGTAAAATGAACAAAAGCCAATGAAGGTAAATAAAGGTGACAAGAAATAAACAAAGTTAACGAAAAACAATGAAAGATAACAACCAAACAAAGATAGGAAAAATAAATAAAGGTAACAAGAAATGAACAAATGTAATGAAAAAATAAGTAAAGGTAACAAGAAACAAGCAAAGCTAACAAAAACAATGAAAGATAACATCAACCTAACAAAGATAGGAAAAATAAATAAAGGTAACAAGAAACAAACAAATAAAGGTAACAAAAATTAACAAATGTAACAAGTATTAGAAAAGTGCATCATTAACAAATGAAATGCAAGAGAAATGAACAAAGATAACAAACCAAATAAATGTAACAAGAAATGAACAAATGTAATGAAAAACATATAAAGGTAACAAGAAACAAGCAAAGCTAACAAAAACAATGAAAGATAACATCAACCTAACAAAGATAGGAAAAATAAATAAAGGTAACAAGAAATGAACAAATGTAATGAAAAACATATAAAGGTAACAAGAAACAAACAAATAAAGGTATCAACAAACAAATAAAGGTATCAACAAACAAATAAAGGTATCAACAAACAAATAAAGGTATCAACAAACAAATAAATGTATCATGAAAATGTATCATTAAATAAAGGTAACAAGAAACAAGCAAAGCTAACAAAAATAATGAAATGTAACAAGAAATAAGCAAAGCTAACAAAAAATAAAGAAAAGGTAACAAGAAATGAACAAAGATAACAAACCAAATAAATGTAACAAGAAACAAACAAATAAAGGTATCATTAAATAAAAGTAACAAAAATAAAGGTATCAACAAACAAATAAAGGTATCAACAAACAAATAAAGGTATCAACAAACAAATAAAGGTATCATTAAATAAAAGTAACAAAAATAAAGGTATCAACAAACAAATAAATGTATCATGAAAATGTATCATTAAATAAAGGTAACAAGAAATGAACAAAGATAACAAACCAAATAAATGTAACAAGAAATGAACAAAGATAACAAACCAAATAAATGTAACAAGAAATGAACAAAGATAACAAACCAAATAAATGTAACAAGAAATGAACAAATGTAATGAAAACATATAAAGGTAACAAAAATTAACAAATGTAACAAGTATTAGAAAAGTGCATCATTAACAAATGAAATGCAAGAGAAATGAACAAAGATAACAAACCAAATAAATGTAACAAGAAACAAACAAATAAAGGTATCATTAAATAAAAGTAACAAAAATAAAGGTATCAACAAACAAATAAAGGTATCAACAAACAAATAAAGATAATAATATCATGAAAATGTATCATTAAATAAAAGTAACAAAAAAAATAAAGGTAGCAACAAACAAATAAAGGTATCAATAAATGTGTTAATAAAGAAAACAGTAATAAAATGAACAAAGATAACAAACCAAATAAATGTAACAAGAAATGAACAAAGATAACAAACCAAATAAATGTAACAAGAAATGAACAAAGATAACAAACCAAATAAATGTAACAAGAAATGAACAAAGATAACAAACCAAATAAATGTAACAAGAAATGAACAAATGTAATGAAAAACAAATAAAGGTATCAACAAACAAATAAAGGTAACAAAAATAATGAAATGTAACAAGAAATGAACAAAGATAACAAACCAAATAAATGTAACAAGAAACAAACAAATAAAGGTATCATTAAATAAAAGTAACAAAAATAAAGGTATCAACAAACAAATAAAGGTATCAACAAACAAATAAAGGTATCAACAAACAAATAAAGGTATCAACAAACAAATAAAGGTATCAACAAACAAATAAAGGTATCAACAAACAAATAAAGGTATCAACAAACAAATAAAGGTATCAACAAACAAATAAAGGTATCAACAAACAAATAAAGGTATCAACAAACAAATAAATGTATCATGAAAATGTATCATTAAATAAAGGTAACAAAAATAAAGGTATCAACAAACAAATAAATGTATCATGAAAATGTATCGTTAAATAAAGGTAACAAAAATTAACAAATGTAACAAGTATTAGAAAAGTGCATCATTAACAAATGAAATGCAAGAGAAATGAACAAAGATAACAAAATCATGAAAATGCATCATTAAATAAAGGTAACAAAAGGCATCTAAATGAAGAAAGGTAACAAAAATTAACAAATGTAACAAGTATTAGAAAAGTGCATCATTAACAAATGAAATGCAAGAGAAATGAACAAAGATAACAAACCAAATAAATGTAAGAAAAAATAAAGATAACATACGCCTTTTTCTTATACTCTATTCTCAACCACCAACTCTCCTTCGTCAACACCCGCCGCCGCCCAACATGGAACTCTCTGATGTCGCCGCATGTTAAGTTTGCCACCAAGCTCTCCTCGACTGCTTCTAACCGCCTTTCTTAAGCCCTCGTTGCAGCCCTCACTTCAGTGGGGAGGGGCCGCAAGAAGGTGGAACGAGGTGACGGGCAACAAAATTAATGAAAAACAAATAAATGTATCATGAAAATGTATCGTTAAATAAAGGTAACAAAAATAAAGGTATCAACAAACAAATAAAGGTATCAACAAACAAATAAAGGTATCAACAAACAAATAAAGGTATCAACAAACAAATAAAGGTATCAACAAACAAATAAAGGTATCAACAAACAAATAAAGGTATCAACAAACAAATAAAGGTATCAACAAACAAATAAAGGTATCAACAAACAAATAAAGGTATCAACAAACAAATAAAGGTATCAACAAACAAATAAAGGTATCAACAAACAAATAAAGGTATCAACAAACAAATAAAGGTATCAACAAACAAATAAAGGTATCAACAAACAAATAAAGGTATCAACAAACAAATAAAGGTATCAACAAACAAATAAAGGTATCAACAAACAAATAAAGGTATCAACAAACAAATAAAGGTATCAACAAACAAATAAAGGTATCAACAAACAAATAAAGGTATCAACAAACAAATAAAGGTATCAACAAACAAATAAAGGTATCAACAAACAAATAAAGGTATCAACAAACAAATAAAGGTATCAACAAACAAATAAAGGTATCAACAAACAAATAAAGGTATCAACAAACAAATAAAGGTATCAACAAACAAATAAAGGTATCAACAAACAAATAAAGGTATCAACAAACAAATAAAGGTATCAACAAACAAATAAAGGTATCAACAAACAAATAAAGGTATCAACAAACAAATAAAGGTATCAACAAACAAATAAAGGTATCAACAAACAAATAAAGGTATCAACAAACAAATAAATGTATCATGAAAATGTATCATTAAATAAAGGTAACAAAAATTAACAAATGTAACAAGTATTAGAAAAGTGCATCATTAACAAATGAAATGCAAGAGAAATGAACAAAGATAACAAACCAAATAAATGTAAGAAAAAATAAAGATAACATACGCCTTTTTCTTATACTCTATTCTCAACCACCAACTCTCCTTCGTCAACACCCGCCGCCGCCCAACATGGAACTCTCTGATGTCGCCGCATGTTAAGTTTGCCACCAAGCTCTCCTCGACTGCTTCTAACCGCCTTTCTTAAGCCCTCGTTGCAGCCCTCACTTCAGTGGGGAGGGGCCGCAAGAAGGTGGAACGAGGTGACGGGCAACAAAAATTAATGATGGAATGAGTTCATGGGTTAATGAAAGTGAAAATTTCCTTTAATCCTCGATATGACACAATTTCAACTTATTTTTAACATTGAGGTGATGTCGGTAAATTGAGAAAATCACACTGTATCATCAATATTTGCACAAAGATGAAAAACAACTCACAAAAAGTTTTAGGAAAATTTCCTCAACCCACTTAGTTTTAAAAAAATGTGTTTTCCGAGAAACTTTTGTACCCCTTGCATGAATACGTGCATGTTCTTTTGAAAATCACTTGACTAACCTCGTCTTCTGCTTGCTTTTTTTCTTTGTTCACTCATCTTTCACTTGAATTGGAAATCAGTCTCCACCTCCCACCGTATCCACACATCTTCCCTCCCCCATCCTTTATTTGCTGTGGAATCCTAAACATCACCGGAATGGGGTGATGGTGAGTTCCAAAGGGAGGCAGAGACAAAGAAAAAACGAGGTGGCACAAGGCAAGGGGAGGTGACACATGAGAGTTCAACGATGATAGAAAAAGGGCAGTGACTTCGTAAGAAAGGTGTATGGGGGGAGAAGAAAGAGGAGAAAAAATGTAATAAAATGAACAAAGATAACAAACCAAATAAATGTAAGAAAAATAAAGATAACAAAATCATGAAAATGCATCATTAAATAAAGGTAACAAAAATTAACAAATGTAACAAGTATTAGAAAAGTGCATCATTAACAAATGAAATGCAAGAGAAATGAACAAAGATAACAAACCAAATAAATGTAAGAAAAATAAAGATAACAAAATCATGAAAATGCATCATTAAATAAAGGTAACAAAAATTAACAAATGTAACAAGTATTAGAAAAGTGCATCATTAACAAATGAAATGCAAGAGAAATGAACAAAGATAACAAACCAAATAAATGTAAGAAAAATAAAGATAACAAAATCATGAAAATGCATCATTAAATAAAGGTAACAAAAATTAACAAATGTAACAAGTATTAGAAAAGTGCATCATTAACAAATGAAATGCAAGAGAAATGAACAAAGATAACAAACCAAATAAATGTAAGAAAAATAAAGATAACAAAATCATGAAAATGCATCATTAAATAAAGGTAACAAAATCATGAAAATGCATCATTAAATAAAGGTAACAAAAATTAACAAATGTAACAAGTATTAGAAAAGTGCATCATTAACAAATGAAATGCAAGAGAAATGAACAAAGATAACAAACCAAATAAATGTAAGAAAAATAAAGATAACAAAATCATGAAAATGCATCATTAAATAAAGGTAACAAAAATTAACAAATGTAACAAGTATTAGAAAAGTGCATCATTAACAAATGAAATGCAAGAGAAATGAACAAAGATAACAAACCAAATAAATGTAAGAAAAATAAAGATAACAAAATCATGAAAATGCATCATTAAATAAAGGTAACAAAAATTAACAAATGTAACAAGTATTAGAAAAGTGCATCATTAACAAATGAAATGCAAGAGAAATGAACAAAGATAACAAACCAAATAAATGTAAGAAAAATAAAGATAACAAAATCATGAAAATGCATCATTAAATAAAGGTAACAAGAAATGAACAAAGATAACAAACCAAATAAATGTAAGAAAAATAAAGATAACAAAATCATGAAAATGCATCATTAAATAAAGGTAACAAAAACAAATAAAGGTATCAACAAACAAATAAAGGTAACAAAATAAACAAATAAAGATAACAAATCACGATAAGGCACCACTAAATAAAGGCAAAGAAAAAATAAAAGTATCAACAAACAAATAAAGGTAACAAAAATTAACAAATTAACAAGTATCAAAATATTGCATCATTAACAAATGAAAAGTATGAGAAATGAACAAAGGTAACAAAAATTAACAAATTAACAAGTATCAAAATATTGCATCATTAACAAATGAAAAGTATGAGAAATGAACAAAGGTAACAAAAATTAACAAATTAACAAGTATCAAAATATTGCATCATTAACAAATGAAAAGTATGAGAAATGAACAAAGGTAACAAAAATTAACAAATTAACAAGTATCAAAATATTGCATCATTAACAAATGAAAAGTATGAGAAATGAACAAAGGTAACAAAAACAAATAAAGGTATCTAAGTGAAGAAAGGTAACAAAAATTAACAAATTAACAAGTATCAAAATATTGCATCATTAACAAATGAAAAGTATGAGAAATGAACAAAGGTAACAAAAACAAATAAAGGTATCTAAGTGAAGAAAGGTAACAAAAACAAATAAAGGTATCTAAGTGAAGAAAGGTAACAAAAACAAATAAAGGTATCAAAATCATGACAAGTTATCATTAGATAAAGGAGCGAAAAAAATAAAGGTATCAAAATCATGACAAGTTATCATTAGATAAAGGAGCGAAAAAAATAAAGGTATCTAAGTGAAGAAAGGTAACAAAAATTAACAAATTAACAAGTATCAAAATATTGCATCATTAACAAATGAAAAGTATGAGAAATGAACAAAGGTAACAAAAATTAACAAATTAACAAGTATCAAAATATTGCATCATTAACAAATGAAAAGTATGAGAAATGAACAAAGGTAACAAAAACAAATAAAGGTATCTAAGTGAAGAAAGGTAACAAAAATTAACAAATTAACAAGTATCAAAATATTGCATCATTAACAAATGAAAAGTATGAGAAATGAACAAAGGTAACAAAAACAAATAAAGGTATCTAAGTGAAGAAAGGTAACAAAAACAAATAAAGGTATCTAAGTGAAGAAAGGTAACAAAAACAAATAAAGGTATCTAAGTGAAGAAAGGTAACAAAAACAAATAAAGGTATCAAAATCATGACAAGTTATCATTAGATAAAGGAGCGAAAAAAATAAAGGTATCAAAATCATGACAAGTTATCATTAGATAAAGGAGCGAAAAAAATAAAGGTATCTAAGTGAAGAAAGGTAACAAAAATTAACAAATTAACAAGTATCAAAATATTGCATCATTAACAAATGAAAAGTATGAGAAATGAACAAAGGTAACAAAAACAAATAAAGGTATCTAAGTGAAGAAAGGTAACAAAAATTAACAAATTAACAAGTATCAAAATATTGCATCATTAACAAATGAAAAGTATGAGAAATGAACAAAGACAAAACCAAATAAATGTAACAAAAATAATGAAAAGGTAACAACAAACAAATAAAGGTATCAACAAACAAATAAAGGTATCAAAATCATGACAAGTTATCATTAGATAAAGGAACTAAAAAAATAAAGGTATCAACAAACAAATAAAGGTATCAACAAACAAATAAAGGTATCAACAAACAAATAAATGTGTTAATATACAAAAGATAAGAAGAATTATATATAAGGTAACGAAAATATAAAGCTATCAATAAACAAATAAAGATAACAAATCACGATAAGGCACCACTAAATAAAGGCAAAGAAAAAATAAAAGTATCAACAAACAAATAAAGGTATCTAAGTGAAGAAAGGTAACAAAAATTAACAAATTAACAAGTATCAAAATATTGCATCATTAACAAATGAAAAGTATGAGAAATGAACAAAGACAAAACCAAATAAATGTAAGAAAAAATAAAGATAACAAATCACGATAAGGCACCACTAAATAAAGGCAAAGAAAAAATAAAAGTATCAACAAACAAATAAAGGTATCAACAAACAAATAAATGTAAGAAAATAAAGATAACAAATCACGATAAGGCACCACTAAATAAAGGCAAAGAAAAAATAAAAGTATCAACAAACAAATAAAGGTATCTAAGTGAAGAAAGGTAACAAAAATTAACAAATTAACAAGTATCAAAATATTGCATCATTAACAAATGAAAAGTATGAGAAATGAACAAAGGTAACAAAAACAAATAAATGTGTTAATATACAAAAGATAAGAAGAATTATATATAAGGTAACGAAAATATAAAGCTATCAATAAACAAATAAAGATAACAAATCACGATAAGGCACCACTAAATAAAGGCAAAGAAAAAATAAAAGTATCAACAAACAAATAAAGGTATCAAAATCATGACAAGTTATCATTAGATAAAGGAACTAAAAAAATAAAGGTATCTAAGTGAAGAAAGGTAACAAAAATTAACAAATTAACAAGTATCAAAATATTGCATCATTAACAAATGAAAAGTATGAGAAATGAACAAAGACAAAACCAAATAAATGTAACAAAAATAATGATAATATAAGCTTCTTTCTTATACTCCTTAACCAACCACCAACTCTCCACCCCCGCCTCACCCTAAAACCTGCCGCCTCACCGTGAAACACTCCGTTTTTGCCTTACGTTGGCTTTGCCACCAACCTCTCCTCCCTTTTGCCCTTGCTACTGCCTCACTCCTGTGGGGTGGCAAAGGCGGTACAAAGGTGGAGGGAGGAGGCGAGGCAAAATTTAAGGGGGGAAAGTTCATGGGTTAATGAGAGAGAGAACAAATTTTAACTTTAATCCATAATATGACACTATTTTCACTTATTTTTTAACATCGAGATTATGTCAATTTATGCAGAAAATCCCAATGTCTCATCAATATTTGTACAAAGACGGTCAACAACTCACAAAAACTTTTGGAAAAATTACCTCCACTCACTTGGGTTTTTAATAAATGTGTTTTCTCTCTTTGAGAAGCTATCACCTCTGTACATGAGAACAATCATGTTTGAAAATTCATAAACTATCCTTGACTTTTATGCCTTCTTCTCTTTTTCCACTCAGTTTCCCATTACTAAATAAAAAGTAATTTCTTTTTCTCTTTCTTTCTCAACCACTACCTTCATCCCCTCCGTTCATGACTCGTTGTCCAACTCTTATATGTTACCACCATTAGCGTCGCCATTGACCTAATCTTTACTGCCTTCTGCCACCCACTTTGACAAGACTCGAAAGAAGGCAATGTAGGCATCAAAAATTGCTGAAGAACCTCAAATATGACTAAATTATGAGAAGATCGAAGGACAACGTCGTCAAAATCTCAAGAAGACAACACATGGAAGATTGTGTCTCGCCATAGTGCGAGACACTTGTTTGTGCCTCGCCAAAGGAGCGAGGCAACTGGCGCCAGGCGCTCGAGCCGCCGCTAACTACAAATGTTGAGCACTTATGACACTTGTGTTTCTTCAGAGGGCACGCCCCAAAGGCTATAAATACCCCCTACATCCACTTCAAGGGATCGGCAATCGAGATCGATAAGCGAGCTATTGCAAAGAGAGAGAGAGAATCCAAGCTTCCTGAGTTCAAGAACACGATCTACACGGAGATTCCTCGAGTTTAAGCTTTGACTTATTCTTGAGAAGAGTAGATATCTTACTTTGCTAAGATATTTGCTTAAGTTCTTGTTTCCTATGGCATCAACTAAACCCCGCCGATTCGACGATCGTTGCTCGGTGGTCCACGGATTACGGCCCCCAAGACAGCAAAGACCCACAAAAGCAGAGATCTACGCTGTAGCGCCTTCGCTCGAAGTTTGTGAGAGAGTTACTTAAATTTCTTTGTAACTGAGAATCAAAAGTGTAATTTTCTCAAGTTTTACAATAGAAACAACTTTCGACCCAAACACGATGGCTAATTACGTGGGAGCCAACGGTCTCGAAGCTCGAGATCGTTGTGTCGCAGCCTTGTACGATCGCCGACCTCATGGTCGATGGATCGACTACTTCTTCGATCAAGCCAAGTTCAAGAATATCTCTCCTCTTCTTCATCAAGTCCCTCACCGCAAGCATCGGAGGATCTCATCTCCAAAGAAGGAGGTTCGCTCGCTGTGAGGCGCAATGAGTCTCGCTCGCTACTTACGCAGGCGATTTCCTCGCAACAACACCCCGCGGATCTCAAAGCCGGAGCTCGCTGCTGACTCCTTTCGAAGAAGGAGTCATTCAACAAGATCTCAACCGCCTCGACGAAGAGGGCTCGCCAAAGACAATACAAAAGATGGCCCGACAACTTGCCAAGGCCATAGAATCAACAGACGGAGTTCACTACAACACTAACTCACGCGGATCGAGGCGCCAAGAACCTACAATGCCTCAATCTCAATCCATCAACACTCTTCCCAAGGAAGAATGGGTTCTCGCCAAAAGGACCCGATTGACAAGGAAGGAGCACGCCAAAGCGCCAGGCACGCTGTTCGCGGCATCGCCGTTGTTCGCAAGGCGCAGGAGTCGAAATCAACCAAGGAATCGACCCAAAATCACAAAATTTGGGTCCCGGTCGACATCAAAATCGGCTCAAGAGTCCGCCGCCAACAGCCTTCACCGAGACAGTTGAAGCCGCCAAGCATGACAGCTTAAGCCGCTTCGCCAACAGCCTTCACCGAGACAGTTGAAGCCGCCAAGCATGACAGCTTAAGCCGCTTCGCCAACAGCCTTCACCGAGACAGTTGAAGCCGCCAAGCATGACAGCTTAAGCCGCTTCGCCAACAAATGGCAGCCCTCCATGCCTTAGCAAAATGGACTTTTCCGCCTTTCTTCCACTTCTCCTACCGAGGTATCAACCGTTAAGTCCGGAAATCCGCCAACTTCGTTTAATCGCCTTGGTCCACAACCGAAATAAAGGCAAGGCACCAAGAAAGGACGCTTGAGTTACCCACCCGTAAGAGTCCCGAGCAAGTCGAAATATCTCGTGTCTCCGTAATTCCAATTGCATCTCGCTTGAGCATCCCGCAAGGGGTCCGCGAAGTCTACTAAAGGGAAGAACTTGAGGCGCAGGATTCGTGAAGTCACGAGAGATGATAAAATACTTATGATCCATGCCAAGACAACTTCAGCAGATGAAGTTAAAACGCCAAAGGTGCCTCCCAAGTCGAATGATCGACGCCCCAAAAGAAGACGGTCCTCCGCTAAGGACAACGCTACACTTGGGGTGAAAGTACAACCGCTGACAAACCACATCAACCGTGTCATCAGTCGGTGGCAACACACCTAAAGAGAACGATTGATGAAATAAATTGTTCTTGTTCGTGTGCACAACTAATCAAGACGTTGTTGTCGATGTGCCCGTTCAATCAAACGCCAATCACAAAGAGCTTCAAGATTCGAGAGGCTTTCCCCGCCAAAGAACGAAATTCTAAGCCGCCGACAACAACAGGTAAGGTAAACCGCCTCGCTACGCATAGCTCAACCGCTTCGCCAACAAATGGCAGCCCTCCATGCCTTAGCAAAATGGACTTTTCCGCCTTTCTTCCACTTCTCCTACCGAGGTATCAACCGTTAAGTCCGGAAATCCGCCAACTTCGTTTAATCGCCTTGGTCCACAAATTGAAATAAAGGCAAGGCACCAAGAAAGGACGCTTGAGTTACCCACCCGTAAGAGTCCCGAGCAAGCCGAAATATCTCAGTCTCTAGAATTCCAATTGCATCTCGCTTGAGCATCCCGCAAGGGGTCCGCGAAGTCTACTAAAGGGAAGAACTTGAGGCGCAGGATTCGTGAAGTCACGAGATGATAAAACACTTATGATCCATGCCAAGACAACTTCAGCAGATGAAGTTAAAACGCCAAAGGTGCCTCCCAAGTCGAATGATCGACGCCCCAAAAGAAGACGGTCCTCCGCTAAGGACAACGCTACACTTGGGGTGAAAGTACAACCGCTGACAAACCACATCAACCGTGTCATCAGTCGGTGGCAACACACCTAAAGAGAACGATTGATGAAATAAATTGTTCTTGTTCGTGTGCACAACTAATCAAGACGTTGTTGTCGATGTGCCCGTTCAATCAAACGCCAACCACAAAGAGCTTCAAGATTCGAGAGGCTTTCCCCGCCAAAGAACGAAGATTCAAGCCGAGTCAAGACGACTCAAGAAAGAGAAGATCTACCATCCAACCGATGAACTTCCCGGTTACTATTAACATGGTAAACAAAGAGAAAGGACCGCAAATGATGAAGATCCCGACTTTACCCCGAGGAAGAGTTAGCTCTGATTTCCCGAGAATGTCCCGATTGTAATTGCGAAGCTACGCGACGCATTGACTATAGAAGAATGCATGAAGGAGAGTCATCCAAGATGAAATTTCCGACCGCCAAAGAATAGCTTCAGACGATACTATTTCAAGTATGAGTCGCCACCATAGGGAGGCTTTTACCATTACCCCGATGTCCCGCTCAAATGTTACAAGAAGCCTTAGCCAAGCAAAGAGAAGAGCTTAAGGTCAAATGAAAATAGAAATGGAATTAGCCATGCGCCAGATGAGGGAATTGCAAAATCAAACGCCTCATCTACCAATCCACCAACAAGGTGGAGTTACCCACCATAATGCCCATAATGTCGAAGACAAGGATTCGAGATAGATGAACACATTTATGCCGATAAACCTCCTAAGAAAAGGCGCTCACTACCCAAAGCGAAATGTTCCAATTCCTCCCACCGGAAATCATCCAAAACAAGGCGAGGGTGAAAATGAAAAGATGAAGGAGCTTGAAGGCAAAATTAATGCTTTAATGTCCGCCACGAGGTTAAGAAGACCGATCCCGTGTCCATATCCGAGAGTGGGATTCAATCCCTTACCACCAAATTCAGCTTTGATTAATTTCACACCTTTGACGGAGGGGTTCGCCACACAAAGACTTGATCTATTTCAAGTCTCATTTGGGGTGATCTCGAAATGAGCCTTTGATGATTCGGTCATTCGCTGGTACCCTTCGGAGTCAGCCTTCGATTGGTATCAAGACTCAAAGCCGAGCATTAACTGCTGGAATGACATGGAAAGCTTCTTTCTCAGTAATTTCTTCGATGATGACACGGAAGTTTCCATTGGAACTCTTCTAGACGAGAAGCAGAAGGATGGGGAGACAATTGACACTTTCGTTAAGCGTTTCCGCAATAAAGCTATGAATTGCAGAGATCCAATTACTGAAGAGTTCATATTGAAGACTTGCCACAACAATCTTTCTATAGAATTGTTGGAAGTCGTGGGGGTTGCACCACCAACCACTTGGAAGGAATTGAAACTCAACGGTGAAGAAGCAGAACGGTTCATCAGGAGGAAGAAGAATGAGAGAGGTGAACCCACAACGGTTCCCTCCAAGCCGAATTTTGTGCCCCGTGGCAAAGGAAAGGTGCAAGCTAATGCTGTTGAAGCAAATCAGGCATTCCAACAAAGAACAACAAGCGCCACAACAAAGAAGAACCGCAATTGAGGTTTCAACAAAACCTCAAGAATTGCGTAAGGCTCCGGATACTAGGTTCCAAAAGAGCTATACTTTCAAAGAGGAAGAAGTACCAGTTATCTTCAAATACCTCTTAGATAACAATAAGATCAAATTGCCTCCGATTACAAATCGAGGAAGTCGACAAGACCTCGACCCCAAATATTGTGCGCACTACGTATGGGTCCATCATCCCACCAAGAGTTGTTTTGTTCTTAAAGACAAAATTCAAGCTCTAATCGATGCGGAATCATAACGCTAAGAAGGAGAAGAAAGTTGGTTCAAATATGGTGGCTATCAACTTTGGATCTCTACCGCCCATGCCATATTTACGTAAGATTGTCCCCGAGGTTGAAGTTAAACCGCATGATGATCCACATGGGCAACGCCGTAAAGGGTTGGTATCATACACACCCTAATGGCGGTACTTTGATTCATCCGCATCTTCTTCAAGATGAGCAATGGACGGGTCTTCTTCAACACGAAGTCCAAGCGTAAAGGCAAGCTATGTGCTCATATTTCGCAATTCCGAAGAGGGTGACGAAAAGCTCCAACTCTTTCATTATCCGAAAATGAACATGAAGTTCTCGCGACGTAAGGTAACCCACCTTATGCTACCGTATGGGCATAAATTCAGCTTATCAATACCCGAGAATTCGACCAATGCCAAAACTCTAACGAATCGGGGTGGCAATGACTCCACCTACAATAACTGAAAAGCAGGAAGTAGCCAAGGAGGATACAACCAAGCTGAAAGATAAACAACCTCAAGAGGTGCAAGTCCCGAGGCATTCCGATTTAATCATCCAATTAGAGGGACAAACCGAAGTTCAGCTCATCATATCGCTTCGACGTTATGACCCGCTTGGCCAACATTCCAATGAGGATAACTCTTTACGAAGTTACTACGCCTTTCTAAAGAGACTAGAGAAGCCTTACAGAAGCGCTAGTCGATTCAAGCTTTTATCACTCAAGTCAAGGTGTTCCGAGAAGACCAACACCGCAACTTGGCAAAGAACACAACTCCCTTGCATAACCTTTACCCGAGAGGATATGCGTGAAAAATTCAAGCATGACAGCCGCTATACTTCACCGTACATTGGCTCGACATCGCCAACAGATTCAAGTGGATCCTGGTCCGCAGCTAGCATTATGCCACCCGCTGATGTATCATCTTGGAATTCGCCAGCAAGTCGGCTTCTACCGCACGGTGATTTATGGATTTAATACCGCCGATCCGCACCTTTGGGTAAAATCCGATAAAGTGCCGCCTTTGAGATCTCAAGTCCAAGTCACATGTTACGCCATCGATGCAGACTTCGCATAACTTACTATTGGGTCGACCTTGGATCCACGGTAGCCTTATAGTCCCATCCACATTACATCGCTTGAAGTATGTTGACACCGATAATGTGGTCAAGACGGTGGTCGCGATAAGCAACCATTCAAGGGTTAGAAAATTATTTTATCGACTCTCTTTGTATGGTGTCAATCCGACATCAACCATCGCCCGTGGTACGGACAGCGGTAATGAAGCCGATACCGAGGCCGGCTCGACACGATGGAAGCTTTGTATTTAATGACATCAACCTCTTGTAATCGATCTTGACGGATCTGAATCGTCAGGAGAAAGTTGTAACTGGCAGCTTGTTGATGAACATATAATAAATGACGATTTAGAGTATGTACATAGTATTGATACTGTAATGCATGTATTGTACAGGGATCATGATGTACATGTACCACTCTCATCGCTGGAGCCGTGAAGAAATGCCTTCAAAGTTCGACGATCAACATTCCTCCTTCCTTCGAAGATGCAAAACAAACAATCTTTGAAAAGGAAGAAAATCCCCACCACGAGATTATTGTGAGGAGACTAAGATAGCAACGAAGATCCGTGCAAACATTTTCCAAAATATAGCTCACAAGCGCATCATTACATGAAGAAATGGGGATATGACTTTGCACATGGACCCGGTCTTGGCTTCGGACGCGGTGTTCGGATCCCGCCTCGACCTTCTCATGTTCAAGGGAAACCCGACGCTATTATGAATATAAAAGGGGTTTGGGCTATGTTTCTTCATCTTCTGACGAATGCTGTTGGCAAATTGATGATCACGACAGTTCGTCAGATTCCTCAGCTTGGGATCCGGATTTTAGTCTTGGTGAAATATTCAAAGGACTAATGTCTAACATGACCACAATAGGTCCCATAAAGTCCAAGAAGATGATTATTTACCGTAATGGGAAGACCCCGACTTTCCATCCAATGTTCGGCCGTGATAGGTTTGAACAAAGAGAACCACCCACCAAGATACAGCTTGTTCAAGTTAATATGGGTGATGAAGATAATCCAAACCCATATTCGTGGAGTGGTAGTCTTCCTCCGTAAGAAAAAGAGGAATTGATTTCTCTTGTTCGGGAATATATTGATGTATTCACCGAATTATGAAGACATGCCCGGCTTGATCCGTATAGCAAAGGCAATCGACTTAATATCGCCGTAATCTAAACCTCGGAAACAACAACAAATAAGATTTCGGCCCGAAATCATGGAAGCAATCAGAATGAGGTTAAGAAGCTCATAAAATCGGTTTTATCGTGGAAGAGCAACATCCGATTGGGTGGCAAATATTGTTCCCGCTCTAAAAAGAATGGGACAATTAGAATTTGCATCGATTTCGAGATCTAAACTTGGCATGCCCTAAAGATGACTTTCCACTCCCCATCACGATGTCATCATAGATAATACGTATGGTTTGAAAGAATGTCATTTATGGACGGTTCTCTCGATATAATCAAATCAAGATGCATCCCGACGATGAGAAACATACCTCATTTCGACACCTCTTGGCATCTTTTGTTATACCGCTATGCCCTTTGGTCCAAGAACGCAGGAGCTACTTATCAACCGCAATGACAAATATTTTGAGGATCATCTAAGAAAGACCGCCGAATGCTATGTTGACGATTTAGTAGTGAAAAGCCGATAAGAGCCATCATATTAAAGATCTCGTGACGGTATTTGAACTTATGCGGGTCATCAATTGAAAATGAATCCAACTAAATCTTTCCCCGAATGGCCGGTAAGTTCCTTGGTTTCATTGCCACGCCAAAGGGAATTCATATTGATCCGCATAAGGTGAAGGCGACACGAGTTACAACCCCAAGAATCTCAAAGAACTCGAGGGTTGCAAGGGAGATTGGCTTACATAAGACGGTTTATTTCAAACCTTGCGGCAAATGTCAACCGCTCTCTAAGCTAGCCAAGAAGGGTGTTTCGCTCGCTTGGGATGATGCTTGTCAAGGCTTTTGAAGATATTAAAATGTATCTATCAAATCCTCCTATTCTCGCCGCGACCAAATCGAAGGCCGCTCTTGATTTACGCCGAGCGACCAACCATTCATTAAGTGCTTTATTAGCACAAGATGATGATAACGGTCACTAACAAGCGGTATATTATTTGAGTCGGACGATGGTTATGCCAATCTCGATATCCCGATATCGAAAGAATGCCCGGCTTTGGTGTTTGCAGCTCGTAGCGCCATTATCCGGCCTGACAGACGATACATGTTATTTCAGATGTTAACCCGATTCGGTGTTCATGACACAACCAAATTTCTTTGAATTGGTGATTAGCAAGATGGGCATTACTCCTTTCGCAATACGACATCCACTTCAAACAGCCAGGTCGGTGAAGGGACAAGCGATTTGTGATCTTCTAGCCGCCACACCGCTAGCTTATAAAGCTATACTTTATGAAGATTTACCCGACGAAACCTATGAAGTCAATCATACGCCTCATGAACACGCAGTGGCAATTGTACTGACGAGCCGCCTCGCAAGAACCAATGTGGCAAGTGATCCCGATCTTCTAAGATTTCACGAGTCGGAGTTGTCTTAGTTTCCCGAGAAACACGTGATGCCTCGCTTATTCGCCGACCGAACCGTATTCCAATAATGTGGTCAATACAATGCTACTTATTGGGCTCAGCTTTGCTAAAGAGCCGGGGTCAATATCTTGAAGCTGCTCGGGATTCCCAACTCATAGTTAAACAAATTCGTGGAGATTATGAAGTTAGAACCGGATTTGATCCCATATCATGAAGTGGCAATAGAGATGGCGTAATCATTCAAAAGTTTCTTCATCGAATATATACCACGGCCGTAACGCTTATGCCGATGCGCTGGCAAAGATCGGCCGTTTATCAAGCAACCCTCAAACAGAAAGCAGCCACACCGTGGAGGACACACCAACTTTTCATACCGTAATATATTTTGATGTCAAAGAAGCACATGCTACTTCAACGGACCCGAAGCCGAGATTGGCGCTCCGATTATAGATTATGTCTTACATGGTATTTTACCGTAAGATGCAAAAGAAAGGGAATCTATCCGAAGAAGAGCACCGAGATTCTACTACAACGCAAAGATCTCAACACTTTATCGCCGCATATATGATGGATTGTTACCCTGTCTTTCGACCGAGGAAGCGGAAGAGGCACTTAAAGAAGCTCATGACGCACTTGCGGTGCGATCAACCCGGTCCTAAGCCGAAGATAGACTAAAAGATTAGGCTATTATTGGTCGACCATGATTAGAGATGCATCAATACGCCAGACGATGTCACACGGTCAAATACATGCAAATTACATGCATCACCGTAAGATCTACACCCGCCGCCTACTTCTTGGCCGCTTGAAACATGGGGAATGGATGGTAGGACCCATATTTCCGCCAAGAAAAGGTGATCGCTTTATTTTAGCGACACCGACATTTAAATGGGTCAAGCAATTCCGCCAAAGAAGTCAAGACGAAGTATTGTCATCAAATTCATTAAACACCATATTATCTATCGATATGGTGTTCCGAGACTAATTGTGCATGACAATGGTCCTCGCTCATCGAACGCTTCGCCGATTCTCGCAAGTTCGTAATACAAGACGCTCGCCCACGCCTTATAATCCCACCGCAAATGGTTTAGCCAAGCCTTCAATAAGACTATCATTAAGATCTTAGCAAAGCTAGTCAAAACCAATAAACGCGATTGGGATGATAAACTTGGTGCATCTCTTTGGGCATACCGCCACAAATCAACACCAACAGATTCACACCATATTCCTGGTATACGGATGTGAAGCCGCTTTTGCCTTTAGAGATACAAATTCGCCACTTCGTAGCCCTTTGCATGTGGATGACAAGCGATGAGCAACATCAAAAGCGCCTTGAAGAGCTTGAGATGTTAGACGAGAAACGCTTGGGAGCTCAAAGAATGATTGAGCTATACCAAGCCGTAATTTCCAAAGCCTTTAACAAGAAAGTCCCAGATCGGAGTTTCAAGGAGGGAGATTGTGCCGCCGCTCGCATCGATGATTCTCAATTCCAAGAAGAAAGGCAAATTCCAAATTTAAATGGGAAGGACCGCTTATAATTGATACGGTCTACTCAAATGGAGCATATCGCTTGATCACTCAAGATGGTGACAAGTTAATGATGCCAATTAACTAAAGTTCTCAAGATATATTATCCCTAATGTATTCAGATAACTGCTGCAGATTGAATGATTAGACTTGTGAACAAATACATTCACTAAGCTCCCATTCGGCCGAAAATCTTAAACGATTGAAGCCACCGATAATATTAACACCTATTATTAATTTCTTTCATGAATCGTGGTTCGCTACCAAGAGAAGACACAACAGGTTCGCTGCCCCAAGAGAAAACACAACAGGTTCGCTTCCAAGAGAAGACACAACGGGTTCGCTACCCCAAGAGAAGACACAACAGGTTCGCTGCCCCAAGAGAAGACACAACAGGTTCGCTGCCCCAAGAGAAGACACAATTCCAAAAGTCTATATATTCAATACATAGCCGGTTTCATTATTTGTTAAATCTACGCCTATTTATGCGTAGTAGGTGTTATTCCTGTCCTTAAATCGAATAAGTCAGCGTCTAACACACGCCGCCGGGTAGTCAATTCCCGTGATAATTGATAAAGCCTATGTATTCAATATCATAGCACAAAGTCTAAAAGAATTTATTCTTTTAGCACAACGTTATATGTAGAACGGACTTAGATAATCTACATACTAGCCCAACTCAAACAAGAGTTGGTAAAGGCATATCAAACCGCTGATGGTCGAGGGTTTGCCAAAATCCTATTGAAATTATGTTCAAAATGTAATAGATGAAACATAATAAAAGAAATTGTATTTCATATAAAAGTCAATTACAAAATGTTGGTTAAGTCATCAAAACTAATGTATGTCCTACAAAGATAATTGGCGGCTAATTCGCCCTTTTAGCTCAAAGTTCACCGGTATTTGTCCTCTAATTCCTTCTCGAAGGGCTTTGAAGCATCGCCGAGAGTCGAAGATGAATGATCTTTTGATCCAGCTCACAGACCGCTCATCGACGCTTCAACCGCTTCTGCTAATTTAGAGCCGGTCTTTTCGAACCGCCGATCAATTTTCAGAAGAGCACGAGCTTCTTCAGCATCTTCAAGAGCTTTCTTCAGGCGAATAATCTCAAGGTCTTGTGCCTCGACGGAGCGGATTAAATCAGCATTGGCCTCATTCCGCCTGTGTAAATTGGCCCTTATGCGTTCAGATTGGGCTTGTGCTTGTTGCGCTTCTTCAACAAATTCGCTTAATTTCCCGAGCCTGCATGATAGATTCAACTCGGGAGGAGATATAAGAGGAAGCGCCTTCGGACTGTAGTTTCTGAAGCTCTCCCAATTCTTGTTCTAATTGGACTAAGTCTTCAGCAATAGAGTCCGCCAAATCCGCGAAGCCCTCATCCCTTATGATAACCACATGCCTGTCGAGAAGACGCTTTGCAGAACTAAAAGAGGAGCCTGTATTTATAACCTTTTCGATCAATTTATTGAGGAGAAAAGTGAAGCCCTCGAGTTCTGCGCTGATGAGCATCTTTTCTGGGTCTTCATCCGCCATTAAAGCTTTGATCGTGTCATACAATACTGAAGAAGGCGCTGTAGAAGAAGAAATGTTAGTTTTTGAAAGTCTTAAATGCTTGAACTTTCATGAGAAACAAAATTGGGAGATATACCGATGCGGCTAGAAGATCCTCCAGCAGGTGTTGTTTCCATACTCATCAATCCAGCTTGGGGAACCACCGGAGTTGATTCAATTTCAGGTTGGATAGCCGGTGGTCCAGGGTGGATAATAGGGCCTTCAATTTGAGTTGTTTGCTCCATAGTTGGTTGTTCAGTCTCGTGAACCACCGAAACTGATTCAGGTTCGGCTTGAGTAGTTGGTGGTCCAGGTTGAACAAGCAGACTCTCGACAACAGTGGATACAATGGTGGACTCGGTTTGGGAGACGTTCAGTTGAGTCTCGAAGCCGGGAATCGGAGCCTGTTCTACGATAGTAGCAGTGGGATCTACAAATAAAAAGTATCATTAGGTATCAAATGTTGATGACATGATTAAGAGGGTCTGAATCATAAAGTGTAAACCTGCAGAAGAGCTGATATCAAAAGAGTCCTTCTGAGCCTGTTCCGACAACATCTCTTCGATCAAGGTGTGATCAGACTCAGAAACGGAAATCATCTGACTTAAACCATGTTCAGATGATTCCTCGAAACCCTCTTCAGGTACAGGCTCCATTTGCATTGGTTCTCCACCTATGGTGATAGTGACACATACTGAGCGTTGGTAAATAGGTATTAATATATACTAAAAAGACAATGGTATATGTGCATACCGGACCAACTCGCAGTTCGCTTGAAGTTCCCGGTGCCTCGCCTAAGACGGCCCCTCCTTCAGCTTGTTCCTCCACTACCGAAAACGCAATATGTTAGCTTTTCAATATGGAGAAAAGAAGATACAGCGAAAATTAGACTTCATACCGTGAGTTGGCTCAGTCGGCTAATGCTTGCGCCATTTCTTGAAATTTTCTAAAAGAATATGAAGCCGTAGCAATAAGTGGAGGAACCAACTCGACTCTTTCATGATTCCGAAGTCGCCATCCGTGATGAAATGGTCGTGACCGCAGCAGCACCTCGTAAACCGGAGGGATGTCAATGTCACGTAGTGGTATCGAGCGCCCCGATCCATAGCTTCAGCGCTGGTATCGCCAGCCGATCCTCATAAGTGAACGCTTCGAGGAGAAGGTTCACCGAACCTCGCCTTCTTCGATAAGTAAAAATGGAATAATTAATAATCATAGGTGAAATGGTAAAGTCTGAGATGATGAATACGAGTCATACCTTCTCTTCCGAACGGAAAATCGGTGTCTATCGCCGTGAGTTGGGGATTTTGGGGATCTCGACGACGAGGCCTATGTGCGACCTTCTTCAGACGCATTAATGCCCGCGATAGAAGCGAAGTATGAACGGCCGGTGATGGACGAGCCCTCTTCGAGTATAAGCTCTGACGCTTCTTCTTCTTCCCTTGTTTCACCGCCATCCGTGGGGTAAGTAAGAATGACCTTCGGCGAGGCCGCTTCAAAGGACGCCGGAGGAGGCGAACACGAGGAGAGGGTTTGATCGGTACATCCCGCCGAGCCGAGAGCCATGATGGTACTACCACTTCGGCCCGATTCAACCTCTCTGGATCTAATAGTCATTTCTTCTTCTTCTTCGGCGTGGATCAGATAATCAAATTCATCTTCCTCACTTTCTTCGACGACCTTCTTCTTGCCTTTTGATTTCTTTGAAGGTCGAGCTCGCTTGGGGAAGCACGTCAGGTAGGTTCTTCATTATATTCTACTTCGCGGGAGCATTAGCCGCAAGGAGCCATTTGCGATAGGAAAGTCATCTCAAGCTTCGCCGACAATGGAGACTATTTGGATCAGTACCGCTATGTTCCAATACCAGCGCCGCACCGCCAATAAGACCTCCATGAGTCTTCATTCCCCGATTTGGATTCCCGACATAGATCTGATCGTAGCCAAACTGACGAGAAAAGCGGCATGGGAAATAAGGCTCGATGTCGCAGGAATTCTTCACCCGGAAGATCAGGTAACCGATGCGAATGTTCATTAGCCATCGGAAGCAACCAAGATCCAGAATAGTTCGGCTTCCGCTAGGCCCAGCAGCATCTACAAGCACTTCATCATATCGGCCTGAAAAGTTCGAAACATTTGAAGAATTCCCAACTCTTGGCAATTAATTGGCAGACGCTGCATCATCGCTCGCTTCCATTTACATTCTTCCAAGATCTCAGAATAAGGCGCTCATAATCTACTATGTCGGGCCGCCATCGATCCGGGCGATGAAGCACGAGCCAGGCCATCAAATATGTATACGGCAGTTCTACTTTGACGGCTGGAATGTCATTTGAAGACCCTTTACCCTTGTGGAGAAAACCGGAAACTATCCGTCGGAGTCCCCCATGAATGTCCGCCACCATCGCCGGAAGAAGAGAAAGGCGACGACCGGTGACCAGCTCGACGGCTGGGAAGAGCACTTCTAAAGGCAGGGCATCTGAAGATTGGTGCGGGACTACACATTTCTTCAACCAGATAGCCAAGTAGCCCGCCAAGAGAGTTTGTGGCTTGATCTGCTTTTGTAGCTGCCACAAGAAAGTCTCAAATTTCGCCCCTTAGGAATTTTGCCCTCAAAGATATGGGGTAGTGAAGGATTGGGCATTTATCTTTGCAATCGCTTTGTTGATGGCGTAAGGGGTGGAGGTTTTCGCCATTTACATCCTCGCCGCTTCTAAGTTCTCAAACAAATAGTCGGCGAATCGCTTGGGTCGATTCATGGAGTCTCCTAGCCTTCACGCCCACCGCCGCTATTGCAGCCTTGATAGTGGCAAGTCAACTCCCGTGAGAATTTCGTAGTGTGATCCTTTTCTTTCATCTCCCTCAATCGCGGCTGACGGAAAATATTCCCGATATGGTGCCTCACCCATTGGAAGACCGACACCTTCATCATCTCATGAAGCGGTAGACCCAATTCCCCATTCTTCGCCGAAGGTGTTGGTATCCGGGTTGTAAATTTCAAAGAATGCAGGAAATGATGCGAGCCGAGGAATTCCATACATGCTAGCACGGATGGGAACATATAATCCAATCTTTGAGTTCCCGACTCCATCGGCCGAGAACGTAAGCCGCCATCCGTGTCCACCATCTCGGCAGAGAATGTACCCAATCAAGCACCGGTGAGATTTCTTAGAGGCAACTCCTTCCTATTTTGGCCAAGCGATTCTTCAATATGTCACTTTGACCAACAATTCATTATGGGTGGGTCCCCGACCCACAATGCCCGTAAAGCTCAACATAATTCTTATCGCTAGAACTTGAACCGCTTTGCCGATGTATCAGAGTGTATGCTCCAAATCTTCACCAATCTCCGTGACATATTCCTCTTAACCGATAGATTGCGCAGCCGTAAGATGGAGTGATGACGGGCGAATGGAGGTAGATAAAGACGAGAACCATCACCTTCATACAGCCATGGTTCAGTCTGAACAGATAAAGCTTCCGGATCCGCAACGGAATCCCCAAATAAATAACTAGACTTCCTCATCACCTCTGTGGATCCAGCATTTTTTGTCAGTAGGGCGTCGGTGATCATTCTTCGTAAGTCACGACGATCACCATGTTCTAACGCCCAGCATTCGAGGTGCATTTGGACCGAGCAGAGGAGCATCAGTCACTAGTGGCGCCTCTTGAGAAGAGGAAAACACAGAGCTGTGCAATCCACTTGGCTCATGAACATCAAATGCCGTAGGGGGAAACTCAACTGCAAAGCACATGTACACTTATAAGTGTTGAGTCGAAGTTAACATCAAAAAATGGCTAAGTGTTGGGGCACCGATCCGCTAGCAAATGAGGGTAGCCAAGCTCTCGCCAGCCGACAGCTTCAGTTATTCGCTCGCCAGCCGACAAATAAACTGCAGCCAACAACAGACAGCTTCGAATCGACTTCCGCCAGAAGCGACAGCTTAAAACCGCCAAGTAATGAACATCCCAACCGCTCACGGAAGCAGACACCACAAACACGACAATCGGCTTTGTTCGTTGATTTGACAGGTGTTTTGGCTATGCAAAACACTTGTTTTAGCCCAGATCCCCGCAAAGGAGGACCTCGACTCTTCATGAATGACCCGCAAAGGGGAACAAGCAAAGATCCATACCCAAAAATGTGACTTTTATACAAAAAAGTATGATTTTTTTATATAGAGGACTTACCCCCGAACGACGAGGCCATGAGTTCTTCAGATTCGAGGTTTGGGTGGGAAGTACCTTGGGAACCTTAGATCGGCTTACATGATTAAAGGTCGGGTTTCTGATTCAAACAAGAGAGAACGATATCGTGTTTGGGTCGAAAGTTGTTTCCACTGTAAAACTTGAGAAAATTACACTTTTGATTCTCAGTTATAAAGAAATTTAAGTAACTCTCTCACAAACTCTTTTAATGCCTTCAAGTTCCATCAAAATCCGACCGTTCTCTCTTGTTTGAATCAAACCCGACCTTTAATCATGTCGCCTAAGAGATCTAAAGTTCCTAAGAGTACTTCCACCGCCCAAGCCTCAATCAAGAACCCATGGCCTCGCTGCTCGGGTAAGTCCTCTATATAAAAAAATCATACTTTTTGTATAAAAGTCACATTTTTGGGTATGGATCTTTGCTTGTTCCCTTTATGTCATTCATGAAGAGTCGAGGTCCTCCTTTATGGGATTCGGCTAAAACAAGTGTTTTGCATAGCCAAAACACTGCCAAATCAACGAACAAAGTTTCATTGTCTCAGAGCCAGGAGGTTGCCTCGCTCCGGCGAGACATTGATCGTCATTACGCATGGCGCTTGAAATCGCTCGCTTCGGGCGAGACAGCTTGAGCCGCCTCGCCGGGCGAGACAGCTTGAGCCGCCTCGCCGGGCGAGACAGCTTGAGCCGCCTCGCCGGGCGAGACAGCTTGAGCTGCCTCGCTGCTAGCGAGTCAGTGCCCCAACACTTAGCCATTTTTTGATGTTAACTTCGACTCAACACTTATAAGTGTACATGTGCTTTGCAGTTGAGTTTCCCCCTACGGCATTTGATGTTCATGAGCCAAGTGGATTGCACAGCTCTGTGTTTTCCTCTTCTCAAGAGGCGTCACTAGTGATCGATGCTCCTCGCCGGTCCAAATGCACCTCCGTAATTAAGCTGCGAACATGGTGATCGCCGTGACTTACTTAAGAATGATCACCGACGCCTCTACCGACAAAAATGCCGGATCCACAGAGGTGATGAGGAAGTCTAGTTATTTATTTGGGGATTCCGCTATGATCCGAAGCTTTATCCGCTCGTGACCGAACCATGGTCAGTATGAAGGTGATGGTTCTCGCCTTTATCTACCTCCATTCGCCTCGCCATCACTCCATCTTACGGCCGCAATCTATCGGTTAAGAGGAATATGTCCCGAGATCGATCAAGATTTGGAACGATACACTACGGATACATCGCTAGCCTGTGTTCTAGCGACAAGAATTATGTTCGGCGCTTTACCCGCATTGTGGGTCGACACCACCCCATAATGAATTGTTGGTCAAAGTCGACATATTGAAGAATCGCTGGCCAAAATAGGAAGGGAGTTGCCTCCTAAGAAATCTCACCTGCTTCTATTGGTACATTCTATCACGAATCGATGGTGGACACGATGATACCACGCTCTAATCGATGGAGTCGAACTCAAAGAGATTGATTATATGTTCCCATCCGTGCTAGCATGTATGGAATTCCTCCCACCGCATCATTTCCTCGCATTGCCGGAAATTTACAACCCGTGATACCAACACCTTCCCCGACGAAGAATGGGGAATCGGGTCTACCGCCATGAGATGATGAAGGTGTCCGGCCTTCCAATGGGTGAGGCACCATATCAGAATATTTTCCGCCAACCGCGCATTGAGGGAGATGAAAGAAAAGGGATCACCGCTACGAAATTCTCTCGAGTTGACTTGCCACTATCAAGCCGCAATAGCGACAAGGGACGGAAGGCTAGGAGACTCCCGCAGATCACCACAAGGCTCAACACTATTTATTTCGTAACTTAGAAGGCGACGAGGATGTAAATGAGCGTAAAACCTCCACCCCTTCGCCATCAACAAACCGATTGCAAAGATAAATGCCCAATCCTTCACTACCCCATATGCCGAGGGCAAAATTCCTAAGGGGACGAATTTGAGACTTTCTTGTGGCAGCCTACAAAAGCAGATCAAGCCACAAACTCTCTTGGCGGCTACTTGGCTATCCGGTTGAAGAAATGTGTAGTCCCGCACCAATCTTCGATGCCCCGCTTTAGAAGTGCTCTTCCCACCGCTGAGCCGGGTCACCGGCCGCTTTCTTCTTCCTGCGATGGTGGCGACATTCATGGGGACTCGACGATAGTTTCCGCTTTTCCACAAGGGTAAAGGGTCTTCAAATGACATTCCAAATTGCCAAAGTAGAACTGCCAGATACATATTTGATGACTGCTCGTGCTTCATCGCCTGTGATCCGATGACGTACTCGACATAGTAGATTATGAACCTTTATTTACGATCTTGAAGAATGTAAATGGAAAGCGAGACAGTGGTCTGAAGCGTCTCGCCAATTCAGAATTGCCAAGAGTTGGGAATTCTTCAAATGTTTCCCGAACTTTTCAGGCCGATATGATGAAGTGCTTGTAGATGCTGCTGGGCCTAGCGGAAGCCGAACTATTCTGGATCTTGGTTGCTTCCGATGGCTAATGAACATTCGCATCGGTTACCTGATCTTCCCGTGAAGAATTTCGCGACATCGAGCCTTATTTCCCATGCCGCTTCGCCGGCCATACGATCGATCTATGTCGGGAATCCAAATCGGGGAATGAAGACTCATGGAGGTCTTATTGACGGTGCCCGCGCCTGGTATTGGAACATAAGCGGCTGCACTAATGCCAAATTTAGTCTCCCCGCTGTCGAGCCGAAGCTTCAGATGACTTTCCTATACTGCAAATGGCTCCTTGCAGCTAATGCTCCCACGGAAGTAGAATATGACAGAGAACCTACACCAACCCGTGCTTCCCCCAAACGAGCTCGACCTTCAAAGAAATCAAAAGGCAAGAAGAAGGTCGTCCAAGAAGAAAGTGAGGAAGAGGAATTTGATTATACAGTCCACACTTCTGAAGAAGAAGAAACGACTATTCGTCCAACAGAGGTTCGAATTCGGAGCGAAGTGGTAGTACCATCGCCCCGCCGCTCTCCAGCTCGACGGGATGTACCAGTCAAACCCTCTCCTCGTGTTCCGCCTCCTGCTGCCCTTTGAAACGCCTCGCCGAAGGTCGTTCTTACTTACCCCCACCGGATGACGGTCGAAACATGGGAAGAAGAAGAAGAAGAAGAAACGTCCGAGCTTATACTCCGAAAGAGGGCTCGTCCATCACCGATCGTTCATACTTCCGCTTCTATCGCCTCGCATTAATGCGCACGAAGAAGGTCGCATAGCCTCGCTGCACGAGATCCCCAAAATCCCCAACTCCCCGAGGCGATAGACACCCATTTTCCGCCTAAGAGAAGGTATGACTCAGATTCATCATCTTAGACTTTACCATTTTACCTATGATTATTAATTATTCCATTTTTACTTATCTGAAGAAGGCGAGGTTCCAGCTGAACCTTCTCCTCCAAGAGCGTTCACTTATGAGGATCCCAGCCTGGCGATACCAACGCCTGAAGCTATGGATCAGGACGCTCCCGATACCACTACCGGCGCTGACATTGACATCCCTCCTGCCGAGGGTGCCGCCGCAGTACCACCATTTCATCCGATGGCGACTCGTAATCATGAAAGAGTCTGAGTTGGTTCCTCCACTTATTGCTAACGCGCTTCATATTCTTTTAGAAAAATTCCAAGAAATGAGCGCAAGCATTAGCCAGCCTGAGCCAACTCCTGGTATGAAGTCTAATTTTCGCCAGATCTTCTTTTCTCCATATTGAAAAGCTAACATATTATGCCAGAGTGGAGGAACAAGTCAAGGAGGGGCCGCCTTAGGCGAGGCACCGAACTTCAATCGAACTCGCAGAGTTGGTCCCCTGTGATGCACATATACCATTATCTTTTAGTATATATTAATACCTATTTACCAACGCCAAGATGTGTCACTATCACCATAGTGGAGAACCAATGCAAACGGAGCTCGCGACTGAAGAGGGTTTCGAGGAATCATCCAACATGGTTTAAGTCGATGATTTCCGCTTCGAAGTCCGATCACACCTTGATCAAGAGATGTTGTCGAACAGCTCGTAAGGACTCTTTTGATATCGCCTCTTCGCAGTTTGCGCTTTATGATTCGACCTCTTAATCATGTCATCAACATTTGATACCTAATGATACTTTTATTTGTAGATCCCATCGCTACTATCGAGAACAGTTCGATTCCTGGCCAGACTCAACTCAACGCCTCCCAAACCGAGTCCACCATTGTATCCATCAATGTTTAGAGTCCGCTTGTTCAACCTAGACCACCAACTACTCAAGCCAACTCGACCGCCGTGGTTCACTAGACCAACAACCAACTATGGAGCAAACAACTCAAATTGAAGGCCCTATTATCCACCCCGACCACCGGCTATCCAACCCGAATTGAATCAACTCCTGGTTCCCAAGCCGATTGATGAGTATGGAAACAACACCGCCGGAGGATCTTCTAGCCGACGCAGATATCTCCCAATTTTGTTTCTCATGAAAGTTCAAGCATTTAAGACTTTCAAAAACTAACATTTCTTCTTCTACGGCGCCTTCTTCAGTATTGTATGACACGATCAAAGCTTTAATGGCGGATGAAGACCCGTAAAAGATGCTCATCAGCGCAGAACTCGAGGGCTTCACTTTTCTCCTCAATAAATTGATCAAAAGGTTATAAATACGTGCTCCTCTTTTAGTTCTCGCAGCGCCTTCTCGACGTGCATGTGGTTATCATAAGGGATGAGGGCTTCATGATTTGGCGGACTCTATTGTCAAGACTTAGTCCAATTAGAACAAGAATTGGGAGAGCTTCGTAAACTACAACCGGCGCTCTCTTATATCTCCTCCCGAAGTTGAATCTATCATGTAGTCTCGAAATTAAGCTTAAAGGTCATGAAGAGGAACCGCAACAAGTACAAGCCCAATCAACGATAAGGGCCAATTTACACAGGCGGAATGAGGCCAATGCTGATTTAATCCGCTCCGTCGAGGCACAAGACCTTGAGATTATTCGCCTGAAGAAAGCTCTTGAAGATGTTGAAGATGCTGAAGAAGCTCGTGTTTTCCAAAATTGATCCGCCAGCCCAAAAGACCCGCCTAAATTAACCGAAAGCAGCTTGAAAGCGCTCGATGAACGGTTCACGAATCGATCAAAAGATCATTCATCTTCTGACTCTCGACGATGCTTCCAAAGCCCTTCTCGAAGGAATTAGAGGACAAATACCAGTCAACTTTCGTGAGCTAAAAGGACGACTCACGCCAATTATCTTTGTAGGACACTTCGCTAGTTTTGATGACTTAACCAACATTTTGTAATTGACTTTATATGAAATACAATTTCTTTTATTATGTTTCATCTATTCTGCTTTTGAACATAATTTCAATAGGATTTTGGCAAACCCTCACCATCAACGGATTTGATATGCCTTTACCAACTACCGCTTGAGTTGGGCTAGTATGTAGATTATCTAAGTCCGCTCTACATATAACGTTGTGCTAAAAGAATAAATTCTTTTAGACTTTGTGCTATGATATTGAATACATAGGCTTTATCAATTATCACTGAATTGACTACCCTACGGTGTTAGACGACTTATTCCCCGATTTAAGGACATGAATAACACCTACTACGATAAATAGGCGAGATTTAACAAATAATGAAACCAGCTATGTATTGAATATATAGACTTTGAATTGTGTCTTCTTGGGGCTTAAAACGAACCCGTTGTGTCTTCTTGGGGCTTAAAACGAACCCGCTTGTGTTTTCTCTTGGGGCTAAAACGAACCCGTTGTGTCTTCTCTTGGGGCTAAAACGAACCCGTTGTGTCTTCTTGGGGCTAAAACGAACCCGCTTGTGTTTTCTCTTGGGGCTTAAAACGAACCCGCTTGTGTTTTCTCTTGGGGCTAAAACGAACCCGTTGTGTTTTCTCTTGGGGCTAAAACGAACCCGTTGTGTTTTCTCTTGGGGCTTAAAACGAACCCTCGATTCATGAAAGAAATTAATAATAGGTGTTAATATTATCGGTGGCTTCAATCGCTTAAGATTTTCACCAATGGGAGCTTAGTGAATGTGATCGCTCACAAGTCTAATCATTCAATATCGCGAACGGATTATCCCAATACATTAGGGATAATATATCTTCGTGAACTTTCCGCTAATTGGCATCATTAACTTGTCACCATCTTGAGTGATCAAGCCGATATGCTCCATTTGAGTAGACCGTATCAATTATAAACGGTCCTTCCCATTTAGGCCGAATTTGCCTTTCTTCTTGGAATTGAGAATCATCGACGAACGGCGAAAGCACCAAGTTCTCCTTGAAACTCCGATACCGGACTTTCTTGTTAAAGGCTTTGGAAATTCGCTTGGTATAGCTCAACTGCTGTCGAGCTCCTGCCGCTGCCTAACATCTCAAGCTCTTCAAGACGCTTTTGATGTTGTTCGTCGCTTGTCATCCCCGCCGCAAGGGCTACACGGCGACGGAATTTGTATCTCTAAAGGAAAATGGCTTCACATCCGTGATACCAAGGAATATGGTGTGAATCCCGCTGGTGTTCGAATCGGGCGCAGATGCCCAAAGAGCTTCACCAAGTTTATCATCCCAATCGCTTATTGGTTTTGACTAGCTTTGCTAAGATCTTAATGATAGTCTTATTGAAGGCTTCAAATAAACCATTTGCAGTGGGATTATAAGTCGTGGACTAGACGCCTTGTATTCTCAACTTGCCGCAGACCGACGGCGCTATCGATGAATCGAGGACCATTGTCATGCACACTGTTCTAACACCATATCGATAGATAATATGGTGTTTAATGAATTTGATGACAATACTGCCTTGACTTCTTTGAGCCGAATTGCTTCACCATTTAGAGAAGTAATCGTAATCGCTAAAATAAAGCTTATCACCTTTTGCCGACGGGAAATATGGGTCCTACCACATCCATTCCCCATGTTTCAAACGCCAAGAAGTAGCCGACGGTGTAGATCTTCTAGCGGCCGATGCATGTAATTTGCATGTATTTGACACGCGGACATCGCTCGCAGATTCGACAGCATCTCTAATCATGGTCGGCCAATAATAGCCTAATCTTTTAGTCTATCTCCCAGCTTAGGACCAGTTGATGCGCACCGCAAGTGCCGCCATGAGCTTCTTTAAGTGCCTCTTCCGCTTCTCTACGAAAGACACCGAGTAACAATCCATCATATGTACGACGATAAAGTGTTCGAGATGTCGCTGTAGTAGAATCTCTGCTCTTCTTCTGATAGATTCCCTTTCTTTGCATCTTCCGTAAAATACCATGTAAGACATAATCTATAATCTAAAGCCAATCTCAAGCTCGGGTCCCGCTGAAGTAGCATGTGCTTCTTTGACACCCAAAATATATTCCGTATGAAAAGTTGGTGTGTCCTCACAAAGGACGAACCGCTCGCTTTGAGGGGTTGCGCCAATGAAATGCCTGCCGCCAACGATCAAGATAAGCGCTCAAGCCGTGGTATATATTCGATGAAGAAACTTTTGAATGATTCTGCCATCTCTATTGCCACTTCATGATATGGGATCAAATCCGGATTTCTAACTTCATAATCTCCACGAATTTGTTTAACTATGAGTTGGGAATCCCCGAACGCTTCAAGATATTCGACCCCAAATTTTTAGCAAAACCGAGCCCAATAAGTAACGATTGTATTCACCACATTATTGGAACACTGCTCGGCCAATAATAAGCCCGAGGCATCACGTGTTTCTCTGGGGAAACTAAGACAACTCCGACCCCGGCAGAAATCTTAGAAGATCCAGGATCACTTGCCACATTGGTTGCGCGAGACGCTCCGTCGAAGTACAATTGCCACACGTGTTCATGAGACGTATGATTGACTTCATAGGTTTCGTCAGGTAAATCTTCATAAAGTATAGCTTTATCGCTAACGTCGCTACGCTAGAAGATCACAAATCGCTTGTCCCTTCACCGACTTCGCCGCTTGAAGTGGATGTCGATAAAGGAGTAATGCCCATCTCGCTAATCGCCAATTCAAAGAAGCCGGTTGTGTCATGAACACCAATCGGGTTAACATCCAAATAACATGTATCGCCCGTCCGACCGATAATGACGCGACTTTCGAATCGCGAACACCAAAGCTGCATTCTTTCTCGATATCGGATATCGAGATTCAGCCAACCATCGTCCGACTCAAATAATATACCGCTTGTTCGCGGACCGTTATCATCATCTTGTGCTAATAAAGCACTTAATGAATGGTTGGTCGCTCTGACGTAAATCAAGAACGGCCTTCCTGATTTCGGTGCGACGAGAATAGGAGGATTTGATAGATACATTTTAATATCTTCAAAAGCCTTCTGACAAGCATCATCCCAAACGAACGAAACACCCTTCTTGGCTAGCTTAGAGAACGGTTGACATTTGCCCGCAAGGTTTGAAATAAACCGTCTTATGTAAGCCAATCTCCCTTGCAACCCTCTGAGTTCTTTGAGATTCTTCGGGGGTTGTAACTCATTAATCGCCTTCACCTTGTCTGGATCAATATGAATTCCCTTTGACGTGACGACGAAACCAAGGAACTTACCACTGGCCATTCCCAGGAAAGATTTAGTTGGATTCATTTTCAATTGATGATCCCGCATAAGTTCAAATACTGTCCTGAGATCTTTAATATGATCGCTCTTATCCTGGCTTTTCACTACTAAATCGTCAACATAGCATTCGACGGTCTTTCTTAGATGATCCTCAAAAATATTTGTCATTGCCCGCTGATAAGTAGCTCCCGCTCTTCGCACTAAAGGGCATAACGGTATAACAAAAGATGCCAAGAGGCGTCCAAATGAGGTATGTTTCTCATCGTCGATGCATCTTGATTTGATTATATCCAGAGAACCCGCCCATAAATGATATTCTTTCAAACCCGCACGATATCTATGATGACATCCGTGATGGGAGTGGAAAGTCATCTTTAGGGCATGCCAAGTTTAGATCTCAAATCGATGTAAATTCTAATTGTCCCATTCTTTTTAGAACAGAACAATATTTGCCACCCAACTGATGTTGCTCTTCCCCGATAAAACCCGATTTTATGAGCTTAACCTCACCACGATTGCTTCCATGATTTGCGGACTAAATCTTCACGTTGTTGTTTCATTGTGTTTAGATTCCGCTTGATATTAAGTCGGTGCACCGCTACTCGATCAAGCCCGTGCATGTCTTCATAATTCCGTGCTAATACATCAATATATTCCCGAACAAGAGAAATCAATTCCTCTTTTTCTTCTGGAGGAAGACTACCACTCACGAATATGGGTTTCGGATTATCTTCATCACCCATATTAACTTGAACAACTGTATCTTCGGTAGGTGGTTCTCTTTGTTCAAACCTATCACCGAACTGAACATTAAGATGGAAAGTCCAGGGGTCTTCCCATTCTGGTAAATAATCATCTTCTTCAGACTTTATGGGACCTATTGTGGTCATGTTAGACATTAGTCCTTTGAATATTTCACCAAGACTAAAATCCGGATCCCACGCTGAGGAATCTGACGAACTGTCGTGATCATCAATTTGCCAACAGCATTCGTCAGAAGATGAAGAAACATAGCCCAAACCCCTTTTATATTCATAATAGCGATCGGGTTTTCCCTTCGGAACATGAGAAGGTCGAGGCGGGATCCGAACACCGCGTCCGAAGCCAAGACCGGGTCCATGTGCAAAGTCATATCCCCATTTCTTCATGTAATGATGCGCTTGTGAGCTATATTTTGGAAAATGTTTGCACGGATCTTCGTTGCTATCTTCCGTCTCCTCACAATAATCTCGTGGTGGGGATTTTCTTCCTTTTCCAAAGATTGTTTGTTTTGCATCTTTCAAGGAAGGAGGAATGTTGATCCCGCCGAACTTTGAAGGCATTTCTTCACTCGCTCAACGATGAGAGTGGTACATGTACATCATGATCCCCGCATAATATATGCATTACAAGATCAATACTATGTACATACTCTAAATCGCCATTTATTATATGTTCATCGCCAGCCGCCATAACTTTCTCCGACGATTCAGATCCGCCAAGATCGACATAAGAGGTTCGATGTCATTAAATACAAAGCTTCCATCGTAATCGAGCCCGCCTCTGTGACGCCTTCATTACCGCTGTCCGCACTCGGGCCGATGGTTCAAGATCGATTCAAAGACCATACAAAAGAGAGTCAAGAAATAATTTTCTAACCCCTTGAATGGTTGCTTATCCGCATCATCGCCTTGACCACATTATCGTCAACATACTTCAAGCATCGATGTAATGTGGATGGGACTATAAGGCTACCGTGGATCCAAGGTCAATCTAATAGTAAGTTGTACGAAGTCTCTGCATCGATGACATAACATGTGACTTCGGACTTGAGATCTCCAAGCTGGCACTTTATCCGGATTTTACCCAAAGGTCTGGATCCGCTGGTATTAAATCCATAAATCACCGTACAAGAGAAGCCGCCTTGCTAGCCGGAATTCCAAGATGATACATCAACCGGAGTGGCATAATGCTAACTGCAGACCCAGGATCCACTTGAATCCTGTTGACAGTAATCGAGCCAATGTACCCGGTGAAGTATAACGGCATGTCATGCTTCGAATTCTTCACCTGCATATCCTCTCGGGTAAAGGTTATGCAAGGGAGTTGTGTTGCTGCCAAGTTGCAGTGTTCGGTCTTCTCCTGAACCTGCTTGACTTGAGTGATAAAGCTCAATCGCCTAACGCCTCGTAAGGCTTCTAGTCTCTTTAGAAAGACGTAGTAACTCGTGAAAGAGTTATCCTCGCCGAATGTTGGCTAACCGGGTCATAACGCCGAAACGATATGATGAGCTCGAACTTCCCGCTTGTCCCTCCTAATCGATGATGAAATCGGACCGCCTCGACTTGCACCTCTTGAGGTTGTTTATCTTTCCGCTTGGTTGTATCCTCCTTGGCTACTTCCTCGCCGCCTGATTGTGTAGGTGGAGTCATTGCCACCCCCAGCCCGCTAGAGTTTTGGCATTCGAATCGAATTTCGGTATTGATAATCAATTTATGCCCACTTCGTAGCATAAGCCGGGTTACCTTCGCCACGAACTTCATGTTCATTTTCGATGACGAAGAGTTGGAGCTTTTCGCCACCCTCTTCCTAATTGCCAAATATGAGCACATAGCTTGCCTTTACGCTTGACTTCCGTGTTGAAGAAGACCCCGCCCATTGCTCATCTTGAAGAAGATCCGATGAATCCAAAGTACTTCGCCATTAGAGCCGTATGATACCAACCCTTTCTCGACGTTGCCCATGTGGATCATCATTAACAGTTTTAACTTCAACCTCAGGGACAATCTTCTGTAAATATGGCATGGGCGGTAGAGATCCAAAGTTGATAGCCACCATTTTTGAACCAACTTTCTTCTCCTTCTTCGCCGTTATGATTCCCGCATCGATTAGAGCTTGAATTTTGTCTTTAAGAACAAAACAACTCTTGATCGGATGATGGACCCTTCTGTGGTACGCACAATATTTGGGGTCCGAGGTCTTGTCAGCTTCCTCCTGATTTGTAATCGGAGGCAATTTGATCTTATTGTTATCTAAGAGGTATTTGAAGATAACCGTACTTCTTCCTCTTTGAAAGTATAGCTCTTTGGAACCTAGTATCCGAGCCTTCGCAATTTTGAGGTTTTGTTGAAACCTCAATTGCGTTGCCGCCGTAGACGCTTTGTTGTTGCCGTTGAATGCCCGATTTGCTTCAACAAAGATTAGCTTGCACCTTTCCTTTGCCACGGGCACAAAATTCGCTTGAGGGAACCGCTGTGGGTTCACCTCTCTCATTCTTCTTCCTCCCGATGAACCGCTCGCTTCTTCACCGCTGAGTTTCAATTCTTCCAAGTGGTCATGGTGTAACCCCACGACTTCCAACAATTCTATAGAAAGATTGTTGTGGTAAGTCTTCAATATGAACTCTTCAAGAATGGATCTCGCATTCATAGCTTTATTATGAAACGCTTAACTAAAGTGTCAATTGTCTCCCATCCTTCGCTTCGCCTAGAAGAGTTCCAATGGAAACTTCCGTCATCATCGAAGAAATTATCGAGAAAGAAGCTTTCCATGTCATTCCAACAGCTTAATGCTCCCAGCTTTGACTCTTCGATACCAATCGAAGGCAGCCTCAAGGGTACCAACGAATGACCGAATCATCAAAGGCTCATTTCCGAGATCACCCCCAAATGAGACTTGAAATAGATCAAGTGTCGTAGGCTAACCCTCCCACAAAAGGTGTGAAATTAATCAAACCAATTTCGACGTAAGGGATTGAATCCCACTCTCTGATATGGACACGGATGCCGGTCTTCTTAACCTCGCGGAGCGCATTAAAGCATTAATTTTGCCTTCAAGCTCCTTCATCTTTTCATTTTCACCTCGCCTTTGTTTTGATGATTTTAGGAGGAATTGGAACATTTCCGCTTTGGGTAGGGAATGCCTTTTCTTAGGAGGTTTATCGGCATAAATGTGTTCATCTATCTCCGATCACCGCCTTCGACATTATGGGCATTATAGTGGGTAACTCCACCTTGTTGATCGGATTCAGTCAGATGAGGCGCTTGATTTTGCAATTCCCTCATCCGCCGCATGGCTAATTCCATTTCTATTTTCATTTCGCCTTAAGCTCTTCTCTTTGCTTGGCTAAGGCTTCTTGTAACATTTGAGCCGTGACATCGAGTAATGGTAAAGCCTCCTATGGTGACGACTCATACTTGAAACAAGATCGCTCAAGCTATTGCCGAAGCAAAGGCCGAAAATTTCATCTTCTGATAACTCTCCTTCATGCATTCTTCTATAGTCAATGCGCCGCAGAGCTCGCAATTGCAATCGGACATTCTCGGGAAATCAGAGCTAACTCTTCCTCCGTGGGTAAAGTCCGATCTTCATCATTTGCCGGTCCTTTCTTTGTTTACCATATTAATAGTAACTTCGTGAAGTTCATCGGTTCTGATGGTAGATCTTCTTTCTTCGGGTCGCCTTGACTGGCCAATCTTCCGTCGGGCAGAAAGCCTCTCAATCGAAGCTCTTTTGGGTTGAGGCGCATCTGAATGCACATCCTAACAACGCCTTGATTAGTTGTGCACACGCAGCAAGAACAATTTATTTCATCAATCGCTCTTCGCGGTGTTGCCACCCCCAACCCGATGACACAGCTTGATGTGGTTTGTCATCGGTTGTACTTTCACCCCAAGTGTAACGTTGTCCTTAACCGAGGACACGCTTCTTTGGGGCATCGATCATTCGACTTGGGAGGCACTTTGACGCTTTAACTTCATCCGCCGGTTGTCTTGGCATGGATCATAAGTGTTTTATCATCTCGTGACTTCACGAATCACACGCCAAGTTCTTCCTCTAGTAGACTTCGCTGACTTTGCGGATGCTCAAACGAGATGCAATTGGAATTCGAGACCCGAGATATTTCAGCTTGCTCAGACTCTTCTCGACTGGGTAACTCAAACGCCCTTTACCGGTGCCTTGCCTTTATTTTCGAAATGAGGACCAAGGCGATTAAACACCGGTTGACGGATTTTCGTGACTTAACGGCTGATACCTCACCGAGAAGTGGAAGAAAGGGGCGAAAAGTCCATTTTTGCTAAGATGAGGACCTTCGGGCCGGGTTGGCGAGTAGTTGTGACTGCTAGCGCCGAGATTGCTTACACCGCCGTCATGGTGCGCTTTAGTCGCTTTGCTTCTCGAGGTACCGAATCGCCTCTACCAAGACCGCTGGGCGCGTAATCTTGAGCCGATTTTGATGTCGACTTCGGACCCAAATTTTGTGATTTTGGGTCGATTCCTGGTTGATTTCGACCGCCGCTTTGCGAACAACGGCACGCACGAAAGCAACGCGTGCACGGCGCTTTTGAGCGTCCTTCCTTGTCAATCGGGTCCTTTTGACGAGAACCCATTCTTCCTTGGGAAGAGTGTTGACGGATTGAGATTGAGGCATTGTAGGTTGCTGACGCCTCTGATCACGTGAGTTCGTGTTGTAGTGAACTCCGCCTGCTGATTCTACGGCTCGCAAGTTGTTCGCCATCTTTGACGCCGTTTTGACGAGCCCTCTTCGTCAGAGCGGTTGAGATCTTGTTGAATGACTCCTTCTTCTGAAAGGAGTCAACTTGAGCAGAGCTCCCGGCTTTGAGATTCACCGGGGTGTTGTTGCGAGGGGAAATCGCCTCGCCGTAGTTTAACGAGACTCATTGCGCCACAACGTAATCCAACCTCCTTCTTTGGAGATGAGATCCTCCGATGCTTGCGGGCGAGGGGACTTCGATGAAGAAGAGGAGAGATATTCTTCAACTTGGCTTGATCGAAGAAGTAGTCCACCATCGACCATGAGGTCGGCTTGATCGCCGCAGGTCGCGACACAACGATCTCGAAGCTCGAGACCGCTGGCTCCCACCGTGGTCGCCATCGTTTGGGTCGAAAGTTGTTTCCATTGTAAAACTTGAGAAAATTACACTTTTGATTCTCGCTACAAAGAAATTTAAGTAACTCTCTCACAAACTCGAATGTAAGACGCTACACGCCAGATCTCCTCGCTTTTGTGGTCTTTGCCCGCGTCGGACGCAGAATCCGTGGACCACCGAGCAACGATCGCCGAATCGACGGGTTTAGTTGATGCTTCGCAAAGGAAACAAGAACTTAAGCAAATATCTTAGCAAAGTAAGATATCTACTCTTCTCAAGAATAAGTCAAAGCTTAAACTCGAGGAATCTCCATGGATCGTGGTTCTTGAACTCCAAAGCTTGATCTCTCTCTTTGCAATAGCTCTTTATCCGAGAGAGAGAGAGAGAGAGAGAGAGAGAGAGAGAGAGAGAGAGAGAGAGAGAGAGAGAGAGAGAGAGAGAGAGAGAGAGAGAGAGAGAGAGAGAGAGAGAGAGAGAGAGAGAGAGAGAGAGAGAGAGAGAGAGAGAGAGAGAGAGAGAGAGAGAGAGAGAGAGAGAGAGAGAGAGAGAGAGAGAGAGAGAGAGAGAGAGAGAGAGAGAGAGAGAGAGAGAGAGAGAGAGAGAGAGAGAGAGAGAGAGAGAGAGAGAGAGAGAGAGAGAGAGAGAGAGAGAGAGAGAGAGAGAGAGAGAGAGAGAGAGAGAGAGAGAGAGAGAGAGAGAGAGAGAGAGAGAGAGAGAGAGAGAGAGAGAGAGAGAGAGAGAGAGAGAGAGAGAGAGAGAGAGAGAGAGAGAGAGAGAGAGAGAGAGAGAGAGAGAGAGAGAGAGAGAGAGAGAGAGAGAGAGAGAGAGAGAGAGAGAGAGAGAGAGAGAGAGAGAGAGAGAGAGAGAGAGAGAGAGAGAGAGAGAGAGAGAGAGAGAGAGAGAGAGAGAGAGAGAGAGAGAGAGAGAGAGAGAGAGAGAGAGAGAGAGAGAGAGAGAGAGAGAGAGAGAGAGAGAGAGAGAGAGAGAGAGAGAGAGAGAGAGAGAGAGAGAGAGAGAGAGAGAGAGAGAGAGAGAGAGAGAGAGAGAGAGAGAGAGAGAGAGAGAGAGAGAGAGAGAGAGAGAGAGAGAGAGAGAGAGAGAGAGAGAGAGAGAGAGAGAGAGAGAGAGAGAGAGAGAGAGAGAGAGAGAGAGAGAGAGAGAGAGAGAGAGAGAGAGAGAGAGAGAGAGAGAGAGAGAGAGAGAGAGAGAGAGAGAGAGAGAGAGAGAGAGAGAGAGAGAGAGAGAGAGAGAGAGAGAGAGAGAGAGAGAGAGAGAGAGAGAGAGAGAGAGAGAGAGAGAGAGAGAGAGAGAGAGAGAGAGAGAGAGAGAGAGAGAGAGAGAGAGAGAGAGAGAGAGAGAGAGAGAGAGAGAGAGAGAGAGAGAGAGAGAGAGAGAGAGAGAGAGAGAGAGAGAGAGAGAGAGAGAGAGAGAGAGAGAGAGAGAGAGAGAGAGAGAGAGAGAGAGAGAGAGAGAGAGAGAGAGAGAGAGAGAGAGAGAGAGAGAGAGAGAGAGAGAGAGAGAGAGAGAGAGAGAGAGAGAGAGAGAGAGAGAGAGAGAGAGAGAGAGAGAGAGAGAGAGAGAGAGAGAGAGAGAGAGAGAGAGAGAGAGAGAGAGAGAGAGAGAGAGAGAGAGAGAGAGAGAGAGAGAGAGAGAGAGAGAGAGAGAGAGAGAGAGAGAGAGAGAGAGAGAGAGAGAGAGAGAGAGAGAGAGAGAGAGAGAGAGAGAGAGAGAGAGAGAGAGAGAGAGAGAGAGAGAGAGAGAGAGAGAGAGAGAGAGAGAGAGAGAGAGAGAGAGAGAGAGAGAGAGAGAGAGAGAGAGAGAGAGAGAGAGAGAGAGAGAGAGAGAGAGAGAGAGAGAGAGAGAGAGAGAGAGAGAGAGAGAGAGAGAGAGAGAGAGAGAGAGAGAGAGAGAGAGAGAGAGAGAGAGAGAGAGAGAGAGAGAGAGAGAGAGAGAGAGAGAGAGAGAGAGAGAGAGAGAGAGAGAGAGAGAGAGAGAGAGAGAGAGAGAGAGAGAGAGAGAGAGAGAGAGAGAGAGAGAGAGAGAGAGAGAGAGAGAGAGAGAGAGAGAGAGAGAGAGAGAGAGAGAGAGAGAGAGAGAGAGAGAGAGAGAGAGAGAGAGAGAGAGAGAGAGAGAGAGAGAGAGAGAGAGAGAGAGAGAGAGAGAGAGAGAGAGAGAGAGAGAGAGAGAGAGAGAGAGAGAGAGAGAGAGAGAGAGAGAGAGAGAGAGAGAGAGAGAGAGAGAGAGAGAGAGAGAGAGAGAGAGAGAGAGAGAGAGAGAGAGAGAGAGAGGATAAAACGAATAAACAAAATGCTAAAAAATAACCCCGCCCAAGTGGATGTAGGGGTATTTATAGCCTTTGGGAGGCTGCTCCAAGAAACACAAGTGTCATAAGTGCTCAACATTTGTTAGCGCGCATACCGAAATGCCGCCAGTCACGCCACCGGTGAGGCGTCACGGCGCATTGCCATGCGGCGGTGATGGGCCGCCAACCATGTGAAATCGTCGCCCCTCCAAACCGCTTGTAACGGCTTCGCTTTTTAGGCACGATTAAATGCCCTAAAATCACGCTTAGTGGGCGATTTTCGCCTTGTAACCGCCATTAAAGTATCCGAACGCCTCTTTGCGCTGATAAAGTCAAGTGGGCCCCACCAAAGATTGATTTAGACCCTTCAAGAGCTCATTTTAAATATTTGCTCCCCGCTTGGCAAGTAGGCGCTCGCTCTATAGCTTAATACACACATCAAGGTGTCTCGCCGTGGCATTAAACAAGTGTCTCGCTAGTAGCGAGACACAAGCGAGTGTCTCGCTTGTAGCGAGGCACAAACAAGTATCTCGCACTATGGCGAGACACAATCTTCCCATGTGTTGTCTTCTTAAGATTTTGACGACGTTGTCCTTCGATCTTCTCATAATTTAGTCATATTTGAGGTTCTTCAGCAATTTTTGATGCCTACAGGCAACAAGAAGCGAAAATTAAGGATAGAATGAGTTAATACGAAAATTAAGGATAGAATGAATTAATGGATTCATGAGAGGGATAACGAGGGATAATAAATGTTGATCTAATTCTTTGAACTTCAAATGATTATTTAACATCAAAATGGCATTGACATATCGAGAAAATCTCGATGTATCATCGATATGTGCTCAAAGAAAAATAACAACTCCTAAAACTTTTGGAAAAATGGTCTCCACCCTCCAAGGCAGCATAGAAGAGTTTGGCGGCAACAAAGAAGAGGTCAATGGCGACGAAAGAAGAGAGAGAGAGAGAGAGAGAGAGAGAGAGAGAGAGAGAGAGAGAGAGGATAAAACGTAAATAAACAAAATGCTAAAAAAATAAAGGTATCAGAATTGAATAATGTTAAACAAAAGTCACAAAAATATCATTAATCAATGAAAGGTAACAAAATAAAAAGTTAATGAAAACAATAACGGAATAAAATAAACATGCCAAAAACAAGCAAAGGTAACAAGCAAAAAGAAAACTAATAAAACAATGAGAGGTAACAAAATATGAAGAAATAATAACAAAAAACAAATAAATGTATTAATAAACAAAACAAAATTTGAACAAAGGAACGAAAAATAAAGGTATCAATAAATAAAGAAACGTGAATAAGAATCACTAAAAGATATCATCATTTAAAGGTAATGGAGAAAAATAAATTTATCAAATAAAGAAAAGTAACAAGAATTGAATAATGTTAAACAAAAGTCACAAAAATATCATTAATCAATGAAAGGTAATGATTAATGAACAAAGGTACCAAAAACCAAATAAACGTAAAATAACAAAAACCATCTTTTCTTTTCTTTCTTTTTCTCAACTACCACTTTTCCTCCGCCGATCTCTCCTCTGTTGTCTCCTCCTCCGGTCCTCATTGCGGCCCACTGGGCACGAAGGGAGGTGCAGGCGGAGAGGAGGTGTCGGGTACTGGAGGCACCAATGGGGCCGGTATTAAGGGTGGAATGAGTTCGTGAGAGAGATTGGTAAAAATGAGGGAGTGAAGATGGAGAGGATATGGATAGTTTAGAATTGGGACAAGGGCTAGAACACCTTTGTGTGATCCATCACAAGACCTCCCAGTTACATCGCAGAGAATGAGATTAAATCAAAAAGTATCATTAGTTAGTTTGACCATATAAACATCATTACTCTAAAATATCACTTATTATTTAATTCATGCACATAATAGAAAATGATAGAAATTAAAGAAAAGAAGATGATTGGGTGGTGACTATCCACACCGGAAATAACCGCAACCTTGTCATAAGTCTTCCGAGAGATCAGCTAGCAAAACAATCTTAATCTGCATTCTTGGTGAGCCATTAAGTCGAAGCTAACAATAAAAATCCAGTAAACTTCACCTGCAGGAATTTATCCAAATACTGCAGGCCAGGAGAAGTATCAACAAGACCTTCAACGAACCAAGTCGCCAAAGCTGCATGCAAGTAAAAAATTTCTCTTGACATAGTGTTGACTCATCACAGATATCTAAATAATAAAATACATCTAAGGGAATCTCAAGGTTTCAAAACTCAAAGCCTTCAGTATAATAACTCTGCGATAAGATAAATCATAAGACCTCAAAATTTATGAAAGAATGGAGAGACTATAGAAGACTATAAAGTAAAATGACACCAATGAACGGCTACAAAAATGTTTAATTACAAAGCAAAACCATTTCAAGTTTGAATGGATGTAAGGATATAAAGTAGAACCTCTATACAAGCAGTATGGATTTTCTTTCTGACTACATATAAATTGCCAAAATTGCTTTAATTTTTTAGAAAAGCACTTTTGAGTGTAAACATCATTCTGACAATTTCCAAGAAATTCTTAAAGCACAATAGCTACAATGTTTCTAAGCAGATAAAAGTAAAACAAGTATCCAGCATCTAAACCTAAGAAATAACAATGAACAGGAAACCAGTTAAGTTAACTGGGTCCTCTGGCAATACAAAAAGCTAATTATTAATTAAGATATTTTCAGCTAAAGAGCCTCTATACTTTCACAAAGATCTAAATTTTCACGATCATTTTCAGCGATTAATTATTAATGTGATATCTATGACTTCATGGATCATCTTAAACAGGACTCTCCAGTACAAATCACCTAATCTGATATCTAAAACCATTTCAGTGAGTAGCAAAGTTCAGAAGTAGTATCTAAACACTAGCTTAATCAGTATAATTCAACTAATTGTAACCGAAATCTAATTGAACAACGTGCAAAGTCAAAACCATGACCAAATCCTGAAATCAGAAGGAGAAAAACCTGCAATAATTGGGAACAAACACTGCAGAATTTGATCTTATCAATGAGATGAAGCAGAAACTCTGTAATCGTCTAATTGGAAGGAAAAACACATAACATTGACGCAAAAGTCAGACTACCAAATAGAGAGAAGATATACCATTAGGATCGTTGATGAGCCTCTTGGCCTTGTGCGACCTTCTCGAACTTGGATCCGAGGCTAGAAACTCCAATCACGCTCTTCGATTCCGAGAAAAGAAAAATAGGAGAGAGCAAAACCTACATCCGAAAGGAGAAAGAAAGAATGAGAAATCAAAAATTTTTTAAAAAAATCTGCAAAAATTGGGAGCAAAACTACACGAACTCGGTTCTAGAAATTTCAAGAACGCATCCGAATCCGTATTCGCAATCTTATCGATCAGATGAAAAAGAAACTAAATGATCGTCTAATTTGAAGAAAAATGCACATCGACGCAAAAATCGCTATCGAATAGAGGAAGTGAAAGGAGTTGGATCGAAAACCTTGTGCAAAATTTTCGAACTCGATCCAAAGGCTCGAAACTCCAACCGAGAAAAGGAAAATCGAAGAGAAAAAACCTAGGTTTGAAAAGAGAAAGAAAACGTGAGAACAAGAAAGCTTGACGAAATCAGAAATCAAAAAAGAAAAAAAAAAGCAAAAATTAGGAAATAAACTGCACAGAATCGATTCTTGAAATTTCAAGAACGCAACAAAATCCACATTTGCGATCTCAGCATTCAGATGACAAGAAACCAAGCGATCATCTAATTGGAAGAAAATTACAGATATCGAGAGCAGAGATCAAACCGTTAGAATCGCAAGTTTCTTAGCCTTCGACGACATTAGAAAACGACCTAGATCTGACAGCAGAGAGAGTGCAAAATTTTGAAAGAGAAAAGCCCTCGATTCTGACCCTCAACTCTTCTATTTATAGCATCTCCCTGTTTCGCCCTCCTTCTTCACGAAGAAGCTCGCCAAAAAACGGTCAGTCCGTCCGAATAAAATATCTAATTATAGGCATACCCTTTATTTGTAAAATAATTCCAACGTTATCATATGATACATGTTTTGCGAAGACCTATAGTGGCAGAAGATGTAATTTTACGGTACTTCAGTGGTTAATATAAAGATGGTCTTTCTTTTTTTTTTGACAGGGTCTTTTTTTTTTAATTACTGAAAGATGTTCTTTGTTGAAAAATAGAAGCGTCAGAGTGATTAAACAGGGGATGGTTGGTGAACAATAAAAGGACCTCTCAAGTTTGAATTTGGAAATGGTTAAATATCAGAAAACCCCCATTAACTTTGGACAATTACCGGAAAACCCCCCTTAACTTTCAAAATATCAGAACACCCCCCTTAAGTATTGGGATTATCACAAACCCCCTTTAACTTTTAGATTTTATCAGAAAACCCCCTTAACTTTGAGATTTTATCAAAAAACCCCCTTAAATTAGGGAGGTTTTCTGATAAAATCTCAAAGTTAAGGAGGGGTTTCTGATAACCCCTAAACTTAAAGGGGTTTTCTAATATTTTCAAAGTTAAGGGGGGTTTTCTGATAATCATCCAAAGTTAAGGGGGGTTTTATGATATTTAGCCATTTGGAAATGTAGCTTTTTTTTTTTTGTCTGTCTTTGTGCCCATAATTGGAAAGTCCATGACGTTCCTTCGTTTCTCTAGCTTAGCAAGTTGATATCCGCTGTTTTTCCATATTGTTATAAGTAAAAGAGATTTATTTATAAGCTCCAGAATTTCTCTTGTTAGAGTTTTTTTTTTTTTAATTAGTTTAGTATGATGTGAAGACTGATTCGCATGGATGTTAAGGAAGATATTTGTCTAATATAAATGTGCCATGCGAATCTTATCTATGCATAGTCCATGATATCTTTATCTTACTTAAAATATGCATAAACGTTTTTTACTAAATAATTGCATCATAGTCTGTTGTTACTTCTTACAACAAATATTTTATTCCATTACAATAACAATATAAATATTCTTCGTAAATGATTAAAACTGGAGTAACCTATAAGCAATTCTATGAATCCCCTAATGTAGCTTCAAGTTGAAAATTCACGGTGGACATAATCCCACTGTGCATAAACAAAATAACAATAACATAAATGATTTTGACACAATTTTCATATATGGTAAGTTTATTTTTGAGAACGTGCAACATTGTTTTTGGGTAAGTAAGAATATATTTTATTACCGACAGTAAAATGTGATTGCAACTTCCCCTATAAAAAGAGGCATTGCTTTTACAAGTGGGAACATCAATTGCATTGAATTTTTACTTAGGGTGCATACCCTTAAATCATGGTTATTTGCAAAAATACCCTCTAAATCTTAATATTTGCAAACCTACCCCTTAAATAATCAATTTTGGAAAAAAAATTACCATCAAAGCAATTAATCATCAACTTTAATAAGCTAATTTGTAATTACAATTGTTGGGCGCGCGGACCGCGGAACCGTCGAGAGAAACCACCACAAACAGAAAAGCCACAAACACAATAAAAGAGTAAAGACACGAGATTTACGTGGTTCGGCAAGTTGTCTACGTCCACGGGGTAAGGAGGGGGGATTTTCACTAATAGAAAGAGAGAACACAAATTAGGATTACAAGTTCTCACAAAGAAACCCTAAAACAAACCTCTCAATCTCAAAAGATCTCCTCTCCAAAGATGCACAAAACCCTCTCAAAGGTCGCTCCAAAACGTGCTTGAAACTTCCCTAATAATCGTTTAGGGTTATATATAAACTCTAAATGAACCGGTTTAAAACCAAACCCGTGATTCGAATCTGCCAGATTAGTCGACTAATGCATCAGATTAGTCGACTACAATACGATTAGTCGACTACAATACGATTAGTCGACTACAATACGATTAGTCGACTAATGCATCAGATTAGTCGACCATCGAACCTCAAAACTGCCTTGTGCATGTTTTGTGCATGTTCTACAATTCTCCACCTCGCACATCATTTGATTTACCTCAAATTTTGGACTAACACCGTAAGAACACCAAGAACATCTAGAGATCTCCATCACCAATCCAGCCAATCCAACAAGGCCACTACACCGCTGGTCGCCTACGCATCTCCACCGGATCAAGCTCATCGTAGTTCACCTCAAATCATCTCCACCTTACCCATTACCAAGGGCCATGCCCTCTTGGGCGATCAACACGGTTGATATGAAGCAAGTCTAAGCAATGCTTAAACTTACTACCCGGACCACCTTGGTTAACATGTCCGCTGGATTCTAATTCGTGTGCACCTTCATGAGAGAAATATCACCTTCCTCTATGACATCCCGCACAAAATGATACCGACATCGATATGCTTGGTACGAGCATGATGAACCCGATTCTTCGCCAAGTGAATTGCACTCGACCGCCACACCACAAGTTCACGCTTCCTCGCCAATCCCCAAATCGCCTAGAAGACCCCATAACCACAAGCTTCCTTCACTCCCTCTGTCATGGCCATGTACTCACTCTCAGAGTAGAAAGTGCCATCAGAGTCTGTAACATCGACGCCAACTAACCGGAGCTCCATGTATCTTGAATACATAACCAAGAGTAGATCGCCGCCTATCTAGATCGCCGCATAATCGAGTCCACAAACCCGCTAACGACATGTTTCTCCACCAAAACACGGACCGTATCAGCGGTACCCTTTAAGTACTGAGGACCCACTTCACCGCTTCCCGGCGCCTTTCCGGATTCGCCATGAATCCATCGACCACACTAACCGCTGAAAATATGCGTGTACACACCATTGCATACATTAAACCGCCAACCGCACTAGCATAGGAACATGCTCCATGTGCCTTTCTTCCACAGAGTGGGAGATTGATTACCGTAAAGCCTAAAGTGTGGAGCCAATGGAGTCACCACCGACTTAGCACTTTGCATCCCGAACCTCGCGATCACCCGCTCTATGTAGCCCTTCCGACTCAAGAACAATCGCCGATTTGCCCTCTTCTAATCTCCATACCCAGATTTTCCTAGCAAAGACTCATGTCCTTCATCTCAACTCTTCACCAAGTTGAGATTTCAACCTATCTATCTCCACTCGCTCTTAGAAGCAATAAGCATGTCATCCACATACAAAAGAAGATAGATAAAATTACCTCCGCTAAGCTCAATGTAAACACAACAATCATGATCGCCGAAAACCCATGCTTCAAAGATGAAGGAGTCAAATCGCTTGTACCATCGCCGGAGATTGCTTTAATCCATACAAGGACTTCCTCAAACGACACACATGATTCTCCTTATCCTCAACCTTGTAGCCCTCGTGTTGATGCATGTAGATCTCTTCATCCAAGTCTCCGTAAGAAGGCCATTTTAACATCGAAGTTGTTCCACCAAGATCACCATGAGCAACAATACTCAATAGCACCGAATAGATGTGTGTTTCACCACCGGAGAAAATATCTCATTGTAATCCACACCTCTTTCAGGCAAAACCCTTAGCCACTAGCCTCGCTTTGTATCTTACACCACCGAAGCTCAAAGATCTTCCTTTCTTTTATACACCCACTTACAACCAATAGCTTTTCTTCCTATGGGCAATGGGACCACCTCCCATGTATGATTCTTCCAAGAGATTCCATCTCTTCCTCCATCGCAGCCCAACCAACTCTCACTATCCTTGTCCCGAATAGCTTCCTTGAAGGAGACCGCCGCCCTCCTCCACCGAGTGCGATTCAACCATATTAGCCGCCCATAGTGCTTCAGGTTGATCAGCCCCGGCTTGAACACGCTTGTATGCTCGCTGGCCTAGTGGTAGCCAAATTATCCTCGAGCTGTTGTTGTAGTGCACGTGTATTTTCTGCTGAACCTCCTCCCCGCCAAGCTCATCATCTACCGACTTCCCACTTGAGCACGATTAGAACCTAGTTGGTCTTTAGGTTCTATTTCAATAACTCGAGACTTAGAAGTCTCACCGGCCATTACACCATCATCCTTGGACGCCTAGCAATCATGGATTTCTCATCAAAGGTAACATCATCGCTGACCACTTAACTTTGAATCTTCCAGACACCAAAGGCGATAGCCTTTACGCCTTTGCATATCCCAAGAATATTGCCTTCTTGGCCTCGCGTCAAGCTTTCCCTCGTTGACGTGATAGTAGGCGGTACATCCAAAATTCCGAGCCTATCATAATGCATGCTCCTCGCCACACCCTATAGGTGTATCACCATCCAATGTCGAATGTGGTGAACGGTTCACAATGTAACAAGTCAGAGCCACCGCCGCCCACCATTCGCCTAATCACGCATAAGATCGCATACTCACTGCTTTCTCCGCGGTGTTGGTTCGATCTCTCCGCGACCCCATTCTGGCGTGGTGTAGACACGGTGTCGGTGTCGAACAATTTCCTCGATCCGCAGAACTCCTTGAAAGTACCATCCAGATACTGCACCGCTATCGATCTCGGCGTCTTCAATTTCTTTCTGTCTGTTCTCAACCATTGTTCTCCACTTCTTGAATGTCTCAACACCTCATTCTTGTGCTTCGTAAAATAAATCCAAGGATACCTAGAATAATCATCTATAAACGAGACATAATACCTGAACCTCCCTTGAAGTTGTCCGAGCCGGACCCCAAACATCCGTGTGCACATAATCTAGTATCCTCTCGCTCTTAGACTTGCTGCTCGAAACTTGACCCCGTGTGACTTTCCATACATACAATCCTCGAAAATCCATGCTAGGTTCCTTCAGATTCTTCGCCAGACTCTCTTTACCAAGCGTAACTAGACCCTTCTCGACATATGCCCAAGCCGCCTATGCCATAACCGTGTGCTCACATGGGTCTCCACCACTTCCTTCAGTCCGCCGCATCTCCTCCACCGCCGCATTCGAGAGTATATAGATTACCGTGACGAACACCCTTCATCACTACTAAGGAACCACGAACAACCTTCTTCACTCCGTTTTCCGTCACAATCCGCAACCACCGGAGTCCAAAGCACCAACCGAGATAAGATTCTTCCGCAAGTTGGGAACATGCCTCACATTCGCCAAGGTTCGAACCACTCCATCATGCATCTTGATTTTGATATTACCTAGCCCCACCGCTTTTACAAGCATGGTTATTCCCCATCAATACAGTTCCACCATCAATGTCGAATGTGGTGAACGGTTCACAATGTAACAAGTCAGAGCCACCGCCGCCCACCATTCGCCTAATCCTCGCATAAGATCGCATACTCACTGCTTTCTCCGCGGTGTTGGTTCGATCTCTCCGCGACCCCATTCTGGCGTGGTGTAGACACGGTGTCGGTGTCGAACAATTTCCTCGATCAGAACTCCTTGAAAGTACCATCCAGATACTGCACCGCTATCGATCTCGGCGTCTTCAATTTCTTTCTGTCTGTTCTCAACCATTGTTCTCCACTTCTTGAATGTCTCAACACCTCATTCTTGTGCTTCGTAAAATAAATCCAAGGATACCTAGAATAATCATCTATAAACGAGACATAATACCTGAACCTCCCTTGAAGTTGTCCGAGCCGGACCCCAAACATCCGTGTGCACATAATCTAGTATCCTCTCGCTCTTAGACTTGCTGCTCGAAACTTGACCCCGTGTGACTTTCCATACATACAATCCTCGAAAATCCATGCTAGGTTCCTTCAGATTCTTCGCCAGACTCTCTTTACCAAGCGTAACTAGACCCTTCTCGACATATGCCCAAGCCGCCTATGCCATAACCGTGTGCTCACATGGGTCTCCACCACTTCCTCCGGTTCAACGGCGCATCTCCATCGTGCGTCGCGAGAGAGTATATAGATTACCGTGACGAACACCCTTCATCACTACTAAGGAACCACGAACAACCTTCTTCACTCCGTTTTCCGTCACAATCCCGCAACCACCGGAGTCCAAAGCACCAACCGAGATAAGATTCTTCCGCAAGTTGGGAACATGCCTCACATTCGCCAAGGTTCGAACCACTCCATCATGCATCTTGATTTTGATATTACCTAGCCCCACCGCTTTTACAAGCATGGTTATTCCCCATCAATACAGTTCCACCATCAATGTCTCGTAGGTAGTAAACCACTTCCTATTTGGACACATATGGTAAGAGCAACCGTAATCAAGTATCCACTTCTGAGATATCCTCGCCACCGTGACGACATAGCACTCCTTATCGCTCCCTTCCTCAAACGTAGCTCGCTTCTTCCTTGCCCTCTCCTCTCGGCCTTGTTGTTGTTCTTCTTTCCACCTACTCTCTTATTTGACACCGACTTTGAAATGCCCAGCTTCACCGCGACTTGAAACATCATTTTCCGCAAGAGGTCTTGATTTAGATCTAGACTTTCCTCCCTTGTCTTTTCCTCGCCATTGCTCCTTCCTCTTGCAAACAATCCTCGCTTGTTCCTTGTTACCACCAGTGGCCATGTCACTAGTTGCAATCTTCCAAGATCGTCCGCTAGAAGTGCCGTTCTAGTCTCATCCATCTTCAAATTTTCTCCCACAAGCATCAGTGTTTGCACCAGTTCTCATAAGACTTGAGGCAGTAGTAGAAGCGCTGATCCTCGCCTCCTACTTTAACATCTATGTCTTTCAAATCGATATGATCCTATCAAACTTGTTGATGTGTTCCTGATTGATGAGCCCTCCTCCATCTTGCAAGTATACAATTTAGATTTTAAGTAGATCCGGTTAGTTAGACTCTTCGTCATGAAGGTACCCTCTAACTTCTTCCACACGCTGTACCGCTTCCTCTCCATCTACCAAGAAAGCTACATCCCTCTCAAGGCATAGGATAATCGGCCCGTGCTTCGAGATCCAACTCCTCCCAATCCTCACCGGACATATCCTTATTCTTCTTCTCCTTTCCATCCAAAGCCTTGTACAATTTTTACGAAATTAGAAAGTTTTTCATCTGCATCCTCCAATAGGAAAAGTCGTTCTTCCCATTGAACTTTTCAATCTCGAATTTTCCCACTTTGATCGATTCATCGTTGACGCCATCCTCTCGCTTGTTCGTGAATCCGCTTCTCGGGAATCACCGAACACCCCTCAAATTAGAAATTACACCACTTCCAATCAACAATAGCTCGATACCAATTGTTGGTAGCGGACCATGAACCGTCGAGAAACCACCACAAACGTAAAAGCCACAAACACAATAAAAGAGTAAAGACACGAGATTTACGTGGTTCTAAGTTGCCTACGCCCACGGGTAAGGAGGGGATTTTCACTAATAGAAAGAGAGAATACAAATTAGGATTACAAGTTCTCACAAAGAAACCCTAAAACAAACATCTCAATCTCTCAAAAGATCTCCTCTCCAAAGATGCACAAAACCCTCTCAAAGGTCGCTCCAAAACGTGCTTGAAACTTCCCTAATAATCGTTTAGGGTTATATATAAACTCTAAACGAACCGGTTTAAAACCAAACCGTGTGAATCTGCCTGAGATTAGTCGACTACTACTCAGATTAGTCGACTAATGCCTTAGAATAATCATCTATAAGCGAGACATAATACGGAACCTCCCTTGAAGTTGTCGGCCGGACCCCAAACATCCGTGTGCACATAATCTAGTATCCCTCTGCTCTTAGACTTGTTGAAACTTGACCTGTGACTTTCCATACATACAATCCTGCAAAAAATCCATGCTAGGTTCCTTGATTCTTCGCCAGACTCTCTTTACCAAGCGAACTAGACCCTTCTCGACATATGCCCAAGCCGCCTATGCCATAACCGTGTGTGCTCACATGGGTCTCCACCACTTCCTTCGGTTCAACCGCTGCATCTCCTGTCGCGTGCGTGCACGAGAGTATATAGATTACCGTGGACGAACACCCTTCATCACTACTAAGGAACCACGAACAACCTTCTTCACTCCGTTTTCGTCACAATCCCGCAACCACCGGAGTCCAAAGCACCAAGCGAGATAAGATTCTTCCGCAAGTTGGGAACATGCCTCACATTCGTCAAGGTTCGAACCACTCCATCATGCATCTTGATTTTGATATTACCTAGCCCTTGTTTTACAAGCATGGTTATTCCCCATCAATACAGTTCCACCATCAATGCCTCGTAGGTAGTAAACCACTTCCTATTTGGACACATATGGTAAGAGCAACGAATCAAGTATCCACTTCTGGAGATATCCTCGCCACCCGTGGCGACATAGCACTCCTTATCGCTCCCTTCCTCTCAAACGTAGCTCGCTTCTTCCTTGCCCTCTCTCCTCTCGGTCTTGTTGTTGTTCTTCTTTCCACCTACTCTCTTATTTGGACGGTCGACTTTGAAATGCCCAGCTTCACCGCGACTTGAAACATCATTTTCCATAAGAGGTCTTGATTTAGATCTAGACTTTCCTCCCTTGTCTTTTCCTCGCTCATTGCTCCTTCCTCTTGCAAACAATCCTGCGCTTGTTCCTTGTTACCACCGATGGCCATGTCACTAGTTGCAATCTTCAGAAGATCGTCCGCTAGAAGTGCCGTTCTAGTCTCATCCATCTTCAAATTTTCTCCCACAAGCATCGGTGTTTGCACGGGTTCTCATAAGACTTGAGGCAGTAGTAGAAGCGCTGATCCTCGTCTCCTACTTTAACATCTATGTCTTTCAAATCTGATATGATCCTATCAAACTTGTTGATGTGTTCCGGATTGATGAGCCCTCCTCCATCTTGCAAGTATACAATTTAGATTTTAAGTAGATCCGGTTAGTTAGACTCTTAGTCATGAAGGTACCCTCTAACTTCTTCCACACGCCTGTACCGCTTCCTCTCCATCTACCAAGAAAGCTACATCCTCTCAAGGCATAGGATAATCGGCCCGTGCTTCGGATCCAACTCCTCCCAATCCTCACCGGACATATCCTTATTCTTCTTCTCCTTTCCATCCAAAGCCTTGTACAATTTTTACGAAATTAGAAAGTTTTCATCGCATCCTCCAATAGGAAAAGTCGTTCTTCCCATTGAACTTTTCAATCTCGAATTTTCCCACTTTGGTGATTCTTGGTTGGCGCCATCCTCTGTTTGTCTTCGTGAATCCGCTTCTCTCGGGAATCACCGAACACCCCTCAAATTAGAAATTACACCACTTCCAATCGAACAATAGCTCGATACCAATTGTTGGTAGCGGACCGGCGGGCCGTCGAGAGAAACCACCACAAACGAAAAGCCACAAACACAATAAAAGAGTAAAGACACGAGATTTACGTGGTTCTGCAAGTTGCCTACGCCCACGGGTAAGGAGGGGATTTTCACTAATAGAAAGAGAATACAAATTAGGATTACAAGTTCTCACAAAGAAACCCTAAAACAAACATCTCAATCTCTCAAAAGATCTCCTCTCCAAAGATGCACAAAACCCTCTCAAAGGTCGCTCCAAACGTGCTTGAAACTTCCCTAATAATCGGGTTTAGGGTTATATATAAACTCTAAACGAACCGGTTTAAAACCAAACCCGTATTCGAATCTGCCAGTTAGTCGACTACTACTTCAGATTAGTCGACTAATGCATCAGATTAGTCGACTACAATACGATTAGTCGACTACTACTTCAGATTAGTCGACTACAATACGATTAGTCGACTACTACTTCAGATTAGTCGACTACAATGCCTAGTAGTCGACCATCAACCCTAAAACCTGCCTTGGCGATGTTTTGTGCATGTTCTACAACAATGTAAAAGTTATCAACAAAATAGTCAAAATTTTATCACCAAATTGTTGGGTTATTAATTTTAGGGGTATCTTTTTCCAAAATTGATGATTTGAGGGTTAGCTTTGCAAATATTAAGATTTGGGGGGTATATCTGATCGCATTATTTCTATACAAACATTCCTCTAATTTGAAATTTTCTTAAATTTGAATGGTCGCATCCTGTTATGGATACATACAACAGAATGGAGGATACAACTCAACTATATATGCAAAGCAGCATGAAAAGGAAAATGGATTACATAATGTTATTCAGACTCTACACAATTTCCAAAACTATAACCTTTATTTCTTTGATCTCATTATATAGTAACATACATCCAACTTTCTTTTTTTTCCAGAAAATTAAAGGGAAAATGTTTGAAAGTACCAAAGTAGTAAAAGAAAAGAAAAATTACAAAACTAGATAAAGATATGCAACGCAGGTAAAAACTCTCCAATGTTAATTTACGCTGTAGGCAGCCAACTCTCTCTCCACGGCTTCCTTCAAGAAGCTCCCCTCCTCGACCACCATCTGCACAGGCAAGAACCCAATCCCGTTCGCCACCGCAATCATCACCTCCTTCATCTCAGCCTTGAACTCCTCTAAATCCACGCTCCCGTTACCGTCATGATCAAACCTCGCGAAAAGGCCTCGGTAGAGCCCGACGAGCTCCTCTGAGCTCAGGCCGGCATTGTCAATGCCGAAATGAGTCTCGAGGACCCTCAGGCTTCTTAACTCCTTAGCCATTTCAGAGTAGGAGAGGAGCCCGTCGTGGTTTGAGTCGAGGTAGGCAAACCGGTCCTTTACGGACTCGGTGAAGGCTGCTTCGTCGTCGATGAAGGCTCGGATCGTTGCTCCGTCGAGAATCTCTACACTCATTTTTGTGATAGAATAACTCAATATGAAGAAATTTTGTTGTGATTGATGAAGAGGTGAGGTTCTTGTATGTGTTATATATAGATGCACTTTTGGGAGAGGGAGAGTTCAAGTTATGGGACTTGAGGCCCATAGGAACAAAAAGAGGATCCGCGTTGGTGATCAAAATATATGTTAAGGTCAAAATCCACGACTCCCGCTCAATTTAAAAAGAAAAGGAAGTCAAAAACATGTTGTATGCAAAGTCAAAATCCGGTGGATTCAGAGCCAGCGATTTTCTACATTGGGAACAGAAGGTCGTCATCAGGAGAAAGCAAACAACTATACGGTGGGGTGTCCAAAGGTTCAATTTCTAAATAGTTTAAGTTCAAACTAATAGCCGTCCCATTTCACCTATTTTTTTGGTTGCAACCTACAAAATTCCATTTCTTTGCCAGAAATCCCGACTTTTGCTGCGAATAAAATAAAATTTGCACTTTATATTCTAGGATGGTATATTCTGCACATATTCTACACCCTCTGATATTGTTTGCTCTAAACTTAAACCCCACTCATGGGTTTTGACCTTGACCTATATTTGCACCGACCAACACGAGCCCGTCCTTTTCTATGGGCGCATTAACTCGAACTCTTTACCCCCACAATGCACATTGTATAAGTAGTAGTAGGTTCCCAGCTCTCTTCGCCAAAAAGAAAACTTCTTCATTGAGAGAAATCATTTGACTACAAGATGAGCGTAGAGATTCTCGACGGTGCAACGATCCGCAACTTCATCGACGACGAAGCAGCCTTCACCGACTCGGTGAAAGACCGGTTCGCCTACCTCGACTCAAACCACGACGGTCTCCTCTCCTACTCGGAGATGGCTAAGGAACTAAAAAGCCTGAGGGTCCTCGAGACTCATTTCGGCATCGACGATGCCGGGCTGAGCCCCGAGGAGCTGGTCCGGCTCTACCGAGGCCTGTTCGCTAAGTTTGACCGTGACGGTAACGGGAGCGTGGATTTAGAGGAGTTCAAGGCCGAGATGAAGGAGGTGATGATCGCGGTCGCGAATGGGATCGGATTCTTGCCGGTGCAGATGGTGGTCGAAGAGGGGAGTTTCTTGAAGAAGGCTGTGGACAGGGAGTTGGCCGGAGCTGCATAAGCTTAATTATAGTAATTACATGCATATGTATGAGAGATGCTTTTATTGTATTTTCTATCTTTCTTTTTCTGTGTTTTAGATGAAGCATGAGATTACAATTAAAGAATAAAGAGTGGTATTTTTGGAAATTTATTAAGTGTGCCTCTTGCAGTCCAACCGTTTGTTCACCTTCAATTCCTCTATCAATGAAAATTCAAGTTCTCAATCCATGAAAATCAAAGTCAATCCTCTTGAAAGAAACACCGGTCCTTTTTGCCCTCAATAAGGTGCTTATTACATAGTATAGCAAATAAGCATTTCAAACATAACCTAAATCCTTAAATTCATCTTATCAATATAAAACATCCTTCACACTTTTAAATAGTAATAGATAGATAGTTAACTGAGATACGTTGAAATTGAACATGAAGTAATATGAAAAATATCTACGTACAATATGCTATATTTGTATTTCAAAGGCATAAGTGAGTCATTAGTTATTCGATTCCTCTATAATACAAAATCTCAAATAACTTTTTTACCCTTTTTCTCAATACAATCTCTCTGCCTTTTCACAATACTTAGGAAAAAACTTATTATGCAAAGTCAAAATCCGGTGGATTCAGAGCCAGCGATTTTCTACATTGGGAACAGAAGGTCGTCATCAGGAGAAAGCAAACAACTATACGGTGGGGTGTCCAAAGGTTCAATTTCTAAATAGTTTAAGTTCAAACTAATAGCCGTCCCATTTCACCTATTTTTTTGGTTGCAACCTACAAAGATTCCATTTCTTTGCCAGAAATCCCGACTTTTGCTGCGAATAAAATAAAATTTGCACTTTATATTCTAGGATGGTATATTCTGCACATATTCTACACCCTCTGATATTGTTTGCTCTAAACTTAAACCCCACTCATGGGTTTTGACCTTGACCTATATTTGCACCGACCAACACGAGCCCGTCCTTTTCTATGGGCGCATTAACTCGAACTCTTTACCCCCACAATGCACATTGTATAAGTAGTAGTAGGTTCCCAGCTCTCTTCGCCAAAAAGAAAACTTCTTCATTGAGAGAAATCATTTGACTACAAGATGAGCGTAGAGATTCTCGACGGTGCAACGATCCGCAACTTCATCGACGACGAAGCAGCCTTCACCGACTCGGTGAAAGACCGGTTCGCCTACCTCGACTCAAACCACGACGGTCTCCTCTCCTACTCGGAGATGGCTAAGGAACTAAAAAGCCTGAGGGTCCTCGAGACTCATTTCGGCATCGGCGATGCGGGCTGAGCCGAGGAGCTGGTCCGGCTCTACCGAGGCCTGTTCGCTAAGTTTGACCGTGACGGTAACGGGAGCGTGGATTTAGAGGAGTTCAAGGCCGAGATGAAGGAGGTGATGATCGCGGTCGCGAATGGGATCGGATTCTTGCCGGTGCAGATGGTGGTCGAAGAGGGGAGTTTCTTGAAGAAGGCTGTGGACAGGGAGTTGGCCGGAGCTGCATAAGCTTAATTATAGTAATTACATGCATATGTATGAGAGATGCTTTTATTGTATTTTCTATCTTTCTTTTTCTGTGTTTTAGATGAAGCATGAGATTACAATTAAAGAATAAAGAGTGGTATTTTTGGAAATTTATTAAGTGTGCCTCTTGCAGTCCAACCGTTTGTTCACCTTCAATTCCTCTATCAATGAAAATTCAAGTTCTCAATCCATGAAAATCAAAGTCAATCCTCTTGAAAGAAACACCGGTCCTTTTTGCCCTCAATAAGGTGCTTATTACATAGTATGGCATATAAGCATTTCAAACATAACCTAAATCCTTAAATTCATCTTATCAATATAAAACATCCTTCACACTTTTAAATAGTAATAGATAGATAGTTAACTGAGATGCGTTGAAATTGAACATGAAGTAATATGAAAAATACTTACGTATATGATGCTATGTTTGTATTTCAAAGGCATAAGTGAGTCATTAGTTATTCGATTCCTCTATAATACAAAATCTCAAATAACTTTTTTACCCTTTTTTCTCAATACAATCTCTCTGCCTTTTCACAATACTTAGGAAAAAACTTATTATTTAATAGATTACAAACCAGGATTGCTAGAGCATATTTCTTTTTGGTGGAGCTCTAACATCTTCACCTCCGGATTGCACAGCCCTGAGCACATACTCTCAGAAACTGCTATTGACGACGGCGTGCATTTAGGCTCACACAGTGCTCGGTCATCTTCATGAGAGACGTTCATAGCGAGCATCCACGCTCCGATCGTCACATCCTCATTGTTGAATAGTCGAATGGCGTCGCTTCTCAAGCTAACCAGATCATCCACGACCTCATATGACAGCGCGTAGATACCACCACTGGCATACAAGAAGTATTCGTGTCCGAGAAGATTCGACTGCGGCTCATACCACTTTTGTTTTGTGTCGGTCAAGACCGGACCCTTATTCATGCATCCGATGTAGGTAAGGGTATGGGGGCGATGTCTTGCCAAGAGAACAGAAAGACGATCCGGTCTCAAATAAATATCATCATCCATCTTCACGTAAAATTCGGCGTCGTACACTTCGTATGCTGCTCTGAAAAACGATAAGGTCTTGCCTGGTAAATTGTTGTACCGCTCCTCAATGTCTTGCAATAGCAAGAAGTCGCCGAACTCTTCGACTTCTCTTTTAAGGGTCTCCATCTTAGCCTCGTCGCTGGTCTTCCCGATCACGAATCGAAAAGCTAGACCCGTCGATTCTTCAAGCTGGCGTAGACTTTGAGGATCAGAAGGGAACCAAGTCTGTCGAAGAGCTTTCCTCCTGCCTGTCGATCCAAACCCCGTCTGCACCCCTACGAATGCGAGCACCCTGTGCCTCTTGCCGATATCGGGTGCCGGTGCGACGGAGCCACCCACAATCCTATTGTGATTCCAAGAAGTCAGTTTGAAGCTGTTGTTGTTGTTGTATAAAGTCATGGTTCCGAAAAGAAACCCGAGGATTCCACTGGAGAGGCAGAATACGTTGAAGGCGGAGGACAAGGATAAGCGTCGGCGGCGATGGATGGAATCAGAAAATATGATTTTGCTCGACATTGTATTGTTCGCTGCTGGTAGGTTAAAGAAATTTTTTTTCTGTCTCTCTCTGTCTCTATTGTTCTCAAGTTTTGTTGAAGCAAAGAAATCCAAGTGCCTTTATAGCAAAATCAAAGAATCCAAATAGGATAACAAATCCTTGTCTTACCATATATTTTAAATTATTCGCAACATAACTAGAACTCATAAAATATCTCTAACTTAATCAATCCTACACTAATCCTCACGCTATCAGAACTCAATATATTTTAAATTAGTAATTTTAACAAAACTAGAATTCACTAATGTTTTAAATCCTATAACTGAAAGCTTATAATCATCAAGTTTCTGATTCCATCTCTGAGCTGGCTATAGAAACTTTGCACTTTAAAAATTTGAGAAGGAGGAATCCTACGTGGCAAGCTCTGGTGAGTTTTTGAGATCATTTGGTTTTGCTTTAATGTATACCCTAGTAAAAGATTAAGAAGATTGTCAGATCTCCATGAAATTTAGATTCCATAGATGGTGATGAATTGTTTGGATCATCAATAAAGACATGATATGCAACTCTTAGAAATTTCAATAACCATCTCTCCCTGAAGCAAAACGTAGAACAGATGGTATGCAACACTTAAAAGCATTACATTTCAACAATAATATAGTTGTACATCACAAGGAAGAAATAGAGAAGCCCATTAAAACACATTCCAAATAGTTTACTCCAACTAAACAATCTCTGTCTCTCTCTCTCTGTCTCTATTGTTCTCAAGTTTTGTTGAAGCAAAGAAATCCAAGTGCCTTTATAGCAAAATCAAAGAATCCAAATAGGATAACAAATCCTTGTCTTACCATATATTTTAAATTAGTAATTTTAACAAAACTAGAATTCACTAATGTTTTAAATCCTATAACTGAAAGCTTATAATCATCAAGTTTCGATTCCATCTCTCGAAATGGCTATAGAAACTTTGCACTTTAAAAATTTGAGAAGGAGGAATCCCACGTGGCAAGCTCGTGAGTTTTGAGATCATTTGGTTTCTTTAATGTATACCCCAAGAAAAGATTAAGAAGATTGTCGATCTCCATGAAATTTAGATTCCATAGATGGTGATGAATTGTTTGGATCATCAATAAAGACATGATATGCAACTCTTAGAAATTTCAATAACCATCTCTCCCTGAAGCAAAACGTAGAACAGATGGTATGCAACACTTAAAAGCATTACATTTCAACAATAATATAGTTGTACATCACAAGGAAGAAATAGAGAAGCCCATTAAAACACATTCCAAATAGTTTACTCCAACTAAACAATCTCTGTCTCTCTCTCTCTGTCTCTATTGTTCTCAAGTTTTGTTGAAGCAAAGAAATCCAAGTGCCTTTATAGCAAAATCAAAGAATCCAAATAGGATAACAAATCCTTGTCTTACCATATATTTTAAATTAGTAATTTTAACAAAACTAGAATTCACTAATGTTTTAAATCCTATAACTGAAAGCTTATAATCATCAAGTTTCGATTCCATCTCTCGAAATGGCTATAGAAACTTTGCACTTTAAAAATTTGAGAAGGAGGAATCCTACGTGGCAAGCTCGTGAGTTTTGAGATCATTTGGTTTCTTTAATGTATACCCCAAGAAAAGATTAAGAAGATTGTCAGATCTCCATGAAATTTAGATTCCATAGATGGTGATGAATTGTTTGGATCATCAATAAAGACATGATATGCAACTCTTAGAAATTTCAATAACCATCTCTCCCTGAAGCAAAACGTAGAACAGATGGTATGCAACACTTAAAAGCATTACATTTCAACAATAATATAGTTGTACATCACAAGGAAGAAATAGAGAAGCCCATTAAAACACATTCCAAATAGTTTACTCCAACTAAACAATCTCTGTCTCTCTCTCTCTGTCTCTATTGTTCTCAAGTTTTGTTGAAGCAAAGAAATCCAAGTGCCTTTATAGCAAAATCAAAGAATCCAAATAGGATAACAAATCCTTGTCTTACCATATATTTTAAATTATTCGCAACATAACTAGAACTCATAAAATATCTCTAACTTAATCAATCCTACACTAATCCTCACGCTATCAGAACTCAATATATTTTAAATTAGTAATTTTAACAAAACTAGAATTCACTAATGTTTTAAATCCTATAACTGAAAGCTTATAATCATCAAGTTTCTGATTCCATCTCTGAGCTGGCTATAGAAACTTTGCACTTTAAAAATTTGAGAAGGAGGAATCCTACGTGGCAAGCTCGTGAGTTTTGAGATCATTTGGTTTCTTTAATGTATACCCTAGTAAAAGATTAAGAAGATTGTCAGATCTCCATGAAATTTAGATTCCATAGATGGTGATGAATTGTTTGGATCATCAATAAAGACATGATATGCAACTCTTAGAAATTTCAATAACCATCTCTCCCTGAAGCAAAACGTAGAACAGATGGTATGCAACACTTAAAAGCATTACATTTCAACAATAATATAGTTGTACATCACAAGGAAGAAATAGAGAAGCCCATTAAAACACATTCCAAATAGTTTACTCCAACTAAACAATCTCTGTCTCTCTCTCTCTCTCTTTTCTTCTACAATGATGAAGACATTAGAGCTGTAACTAAACACCTAGGGCTCCCCCAAACCGGAAGATCTATAAGAACCTCTCCCATCCTCTCCTCCTCAGCATCGCACACTGCATCCACGTAGTCAAACAGCTCCCTCGCCTTCTCTATTGCTGATTCCTGAGCCTCAACCTACATCAGACATAGACCATCAATCAAAATTAAACCCTAAACCCACATTTTGAACCAAAACCGAGAAAAACCCTAACCATACCTGAAGCAGGAGCAATTCCTCAATCTCCGTTGAAGGTGCAGTAACAGTCGTAGAAGCAGCTGGAGGACGATAATTAGGAGAAGGAGGGGATTCGGTGATTAGGGCTAAAGTGGAGGAGAGCTGCTCCCGTAGCTCTTTACTGTACTTGTCTCTAAGAGAGAGGAGGGTTTTCTTTTTCCGAGCTCGGCGGCTCTCGGCGTCGCGATTGCAGGAGGAAGAGGGAGAGGGGGGTCGGAGAGAGTCGTCGACGTCTCTGGGGAGGTGACGGCGGTGACGCTTGTACACAAACCCGTTGTCGTTGCAGATCTCCCACTCTTCGTCGCCGCCGTTGTCCCAATTGGTGAGGAGAGCCATCGGAGAAGAGAGAGAATTTGAAATTTGAGGAGTTTGGGGGAAATTTTGGGAAATGGGAAATTTTCTTCTTTGTATATACATACATACATACATACATACATACATACATACATACATAATTAAATTGAAAAGGAGAGTGAAATAGATAGTTCCTCTACATAGAATCCAACAACATATGAAATATTACATATGAGACATCAAATATCTAATATGACACACATGACCTCTCTCTCTCTTTTCTTCTACAATGATGAAGACATTAGAGCTGTAACTAAACACCTAGGGCTCCCCAAACCGGAAGATCTATAAGAACCTCTCCCATCCTCTCCTCCTCAGCATCGCACACTGCATCCACGTAGTCAAACAGCTCCCTCGCCTCTCTATTGCTGATTCCTGAGCCTCAACCTACATCAGACATAGACCATCAATCAAAATTAAACCCTAAACCCACATTTTGAACCAAAACCGAGAAAAACCCTAACCATACCTGAAGCAGGAGCAATTCCTCAATCTCCGTTGAAGGTGCAGTAACAGTCGTAGAAGCAGCTGGAGGACGATAATTAGGAGAAGGAGGGGATTCGGTGATTAGGGCTAAAGTGGAGGAGAGCTGCTCCCGTAGCTCTTTACTGTACTTGTCTCTAAGAGAGAGGAGGGTTTTCTTTTTCCGAGCTCGGCGGCTCTCGGCGTCGCGATTGCAGGAGGAAGAGGGAGAGGGGGGTCGGAGAGAGTCGTCGACGTCTCTGGGGAGGTGACGGCGGTGACGCTTGTACACAAACCCGTTGTCGTTGCAGATCTCCCACTCTTCGTCGCCGCCGTTGTCCCAATTGGTGAGGAGAGCCATCGGAGAAGAGAGAGAATTTGAAATTTGAGGAGTTTGGGGGAAATTTTGGGAAATGGGAAATTTTCTTCTTTGTATATACATACATACATACATACATACATACATACATACATACATACATACATACATACATACATACATACATACATACATACATACATACATACATACATAATTAAATTGAAAAGGAGAGTGAAATAGATAGTTCCTCTACATAGAATCCAACAACATATGAAATATTACATATGAGACATCAAATATCTAATATGACACACATGACCTCTCTCTCTCTCTCTCTCTCTCTATATATATATATATATATATATATATATATATATATATATATATATATATATATATATATATATATAAGGCTCCTATGAACTTAAGTTCATAATGAATAGTGGTGCACCAACTTTTTATCCACTCATCTTGAGATTTGTGATGCACAAATCTCAAAGTGGGTTTTATAGCTTTCACTGATCCCAAAGCAAGATGAGTGGTTAGAAAAGTTCAGATCACTATTCATTATGAACTTAAGTTCATAGTTTATATATATATATATATATATATATATATATATATATATATATATATATATATATATATATATATATATATATTATGGATGGAAATTTATATAGAGAAAATAAATATCTAATAAAGAATAGAACTAAACTTACATGATGGTATTCAAAAGGAGGATATATATATAAAAGGAAAAGGAGAGAGAGTGTCACCTACTTTTGTTCTCAAGGAAGTACGCTTGTAGTTTTAGATTTTGAAATTTAAAATGCCGATATAGATGATTTTTTGCCTTTTGAGGCCCTTTGAGAGGGAACAATTGTCGAACTCGTGGATGGTCCAAGAAATAATTTATCAGAGCTAAGAGTTCCTCTTTTAGGTATAAAAAGTAGTTGATACATACACTATATAATCTTTTTTCCTTTGTCAAGGTGTATAAATGCATCAAATTTTGATTTGACCATAACTCCGTAAATTCTACCAAAAAAGTCAGAATGAATTGACATGACATTATCATATTTAACCAAAATGATAAATTGCAGTTCACTCATCATCTATACCTTCATTATCAATTTGAAATTTACCCATGTGAAAAAAGAGCAATAACCAAAAAACATACCTGAGAATTCCTCATATTTAACCAAAAGGGTAATTTGTAGATAACCTACCATCCGTATCTTCATTATTGATTTTAATATTACCCATGTGAGACAAAGATCAATAAGCATAAAAAATACCTGAAGATTGAGCAATTTGATTTCTTCTAATGATGTTGTTATCTGCGGCAAGAACATCGAAATGTGAGTGGGTAAGAACCTAGAAGATGGAGATAATCCACTTTGTATGATAGTCGACATCCTCCACCATCACCATTTACATTGTTCCTATCGAAGAAATAAAATCTTATAAAAAAGGGTGAACTTCAAATTATTACAAATTTGATTAAAATAGCAAAAGTATCTACTTCACCAAACATACAGAAGTAACAATTTGAATATGTACTTAAAAGTAGCAACTTAAGTAGAAAAAAGTGAAAATAGTAAAAGCTTGGTAGAATACAAAAGTACAACACCATGAAGTTTCCAGAGGAGGTAAATAAAACACAATGAAGCATCTCAAAGATGTAATAGCAAGATTTTTTCAAAAGAAAGGTTGAGAATAGAGGTTTTAGCTCTACAGGGTATTAATGTGTATTATCCCTCATGAGGATTAAAGACAGCACAGTTAGTCACAGAATCCCCATCGGTATTCAAACATTTGAGGGGCAAAACATGTTTCTGATTCGATACAGTAGGCATACCACAAACGCAAACCTATCAATAAAAAAAGCGTAAGAATCTTAACGATATCAAAAAATAGGATGATGAAACATAACATATTGTTGTTTCTGATATTACTGGTTTGCGCTTAAAATGCCCTTTTGAAAAAATTGCTAGATGTATTAGAACCTCTAATAAAATTTTCTTGATTAAACAAAAGAAAAAAAGGAAAACTAAACTAACGTTGCGTAGATTATCATATCAGGGAATTTGTCAGCTTTATGAAAGCTATTTTGGGTAGATTACCCATTTCAGAAATAACCAAAAAAAAAAGAGAGAGAGAAAAGAATTTGAACAAATAAGATTTCACTCAAAGCAGAAAATACACAATTCATTTAATGAACAAAAAATCAAGGGAAAACCTTGCAATTTAAAAGAGAAAGCAATCAATCACTTGTGTTCCTCATAGAACATCTTAGTCTTCCAATAGCCAACATGCACCCCCATTGCTTGCATTATTGTAGCTGCAACCAAAACAGAGGTGTGAAATAAAAATCAGTAACTAAAGGAAATATGATTTCATTTTGTAAAAAACCCACCGGTTGAAATCAAAACCAAAACACACTCACAATTTCTCGATGACTACCATTTGTTTCTCTTTGTTGGTTTTTATTATTATTTATTTTCTTGCTTTTTTAGTGAAGGATAAGAAAAGATAAAGAAGAAGGAAGAGCTAACATTCAAGAGAAAAACAATTCAAATTGTGAATGAGAGGTTATTGAAGTTGAAAATAGTGATAGATATAAACTTTACAAACACATAGTTATAAATAACTATGGAAAGAATATCCTCTCTTTACTAAGAAAAGCATAATTTACACCAATGGAAAGAATATCCTTCTCAAGTTTTGTTTTTAATCTAAAAATATACTTTACAAATACATAGTTATGAATTATGCCTTAGCAAAATTAATTATTCTAGTTCCTACATAATTAAATAATTAAAGGTGATATTAATACATCCCAATAGTTACTTTTCTAAGTATATCATGAATCAACTCCAACAAAAAAGAAATTGAAATAGCACAATAGAGGTCAATTTTTGAGAGCATTAATGCATGCGAAGATCCATTTTTAAAATTTAAAACAAAAACACAGAAACAAAATTACATTCCACAATTGTGACGAACTGAGTGGATCCTCCAATTTGACCTAGCCATCATCATCTTCGATGTAATCAATCTCCACTCTCTAACCCAAAACCAAACAAAACCAATTAATACTTAGCAACCAAATCTTTCAAAGATTGAAATTAAGCTAATAATTTTACCTCTTAATAAAAGTCACCATTTTTCCATAGATAACATCCTTGGATCCACCTGAAGCTCTTCCTCAAGAAGCCCCTCCAGCACAAAGAATAAAGGGGACCTCTCAAATAATTTTTCCATAAAGAATGAACATCTTAGCTGAAATAAATATGAAAAGCTTGAAATTTAGACAAATACTTTCTCTCTGACCCTTCACCGTGCCCCAAGAACAAAGGCTTTGTAGTTTGCAACCCTCTTCTTCTTTTGGAGCCAGATGAGTTCTTCCCCTTCTTGATCTTCACTTTCAAGTTTGTGTTTTCTCGGGTTATTTGCACTTTACTACCCCAAAGTTTCACACACTGAATCAAGAAGAAAGTTGGATTCTTTATTAAAAAAGATGATGGGGTGATCTGAGCTCCGGTGTCTTCATTGTCGTTGGCAATAACATCGTTGGACTCCTCCACATCTCTGAATCAGCATCACAGGTCGCCATGGCGGTAATTGAGAGAGATTTAAGAGAGAAGCTTAGGAGGGAAGGTACAGGTACTGCATCTTGATCAAACTCCGAGTCAGAATCGGAGCGGAGCTAGAACGGTGGCTTTTTGGGGCATACTTCTGAATGGATCTGGAATTGAAAAGGGGGGAGAGAGTTGCAAAGAAGAAGAGGGGGGCATTTTGGGGGTTCTGGTCTTTGGTGGAAGACAGCTATTTCTCATAGTTTTTGAAATTCAAATTTGGTGCTAATATGTAGAGGAGAAAATGGCAGTGACAGATGATACGGGCCACAATTTGTTTATCGTAGAAGCTACAGTGCTCTCGGAGGTTTTGCTTTAGGTATAAAAGTAGTTGATAGAGGCAGGGATGCCCCATTTACCATGAAATAGAGGCATCTCCAATCCTTTTGAAGACCATTACTAATGCAATTAATATCTTGAAACAAATCAAAACATGATAATATGTGTTTTCCTATAGACGGATAAGAGAGGCTAACTGACCAGTATTGACACCAAAATCATAGTTGCTTAGAAGATGGTTTGTTCAATTTGATAAATTTGTAGCATTCACCCGAAGTTTAAAGCATATATATGGTTAAAACTATGTAATAAATTCATATTCATATGTAACCCTAAGCTAAAGCAAATCACTTATACAATTAAGAATCTTTCATTCTACCCTATTGGCTACCAATCATTTGAAATCTCAATATCTACCACTCACCAGCATTGCAATCAAACAAAAAATTAACTAAAATACCAAAAAATCATAAAGAAAAAAGATGTTAATTCACTTTCAAAGATCTCAGTTCCATTCATGCCAAAATCGTTCATCTAAAGAACAAACCAACGGGTTTTTAGGGGAAAATGATGGATCCAAATGAGGGTTCAACTCCCAACTAATATGTGCACACTATAACTTGCTAATAAAAATTTGTAATATTTGAATAAGAGTAAATCATTATGGATAGATACAACAATTTCTGGGTATTTAAACTGAGAAATAAACCATCAAACCAAACCCTACTCTCCAAATTTTTCGCAGAAGGACCACCAAATTAAAGACCCGCTGCCATCAAAATGGTGAAAGGTTAGAACTTTTTCGATTATATTCCCTATGAAATTCTATATCTTGCACCATCAATTAGATTTCACAACATTTCCAATAAATCAAAAGTTTTGGAGATCTCACTGAAGGATAGTCGGGGATTTGAAGAGGAATTTCACCAAATCGAAGAGGAATTCATGAAATCGATCAAATCTAACCTACAAATATGAGATTTAGAATTAATGAGAAACCTTAACGCTAACCCTAGTTTTTTAGATTTTGTTTGTTTTACCTGGAATTGGCCAACTTGGCAGTGAATTTCTTCTCAACGCCAAGGGTGGCGTTTTCAGTGCCGCCAATCCTGATAGCGGCGTTGCCCTTGCAGACAGCGTCGAAGGCATATTCGACTTTGAAGAGGTGACCATTAGGGTTGGGGGTTTGGGGAGATCTGGGTAAGGAGGGGGAGAGAGGATGTGAGGTTTTCTTTTTTCTTTTTTGCTTTTTTTTTCTACATGGGGAGTTTTCAACAATTTGAATTTCAAATGTGAGATAACCTGGAAACCGGTTTAAAAATCCCATTAAAATCGGCTTAAAAGCTGAAAATTTTAAAAATATTACTACTCATTTTGGGATTAGATTTCCATTCTAAGGGTCGGTTTGACAAAACCCTTAAAACTGGGCTAGAATTGATCCTGGTCCAGTTTTATCCTAAACTGGGCTAGAGTTATTCCATAGGGGATGGTTTGAAAAAGAACCCGTTTAAAGGCTAAAATTTAGCTTAAAAAACTGGGTCAATTTTGGCCTTATTTTATCCAAACACAAAATAAGAAAAAATTGGGTCAGGTTCAATCCTGGCCCAGTTTTAAGCAATTGCCAAACACACCCTAAAAGGTTTGTCTTCAGTTATATAGTAGTAGATGAGCAAAAATAATTAATACCCATCCAACTCAACAACTAATTAACTCTGAAAAGCACGTGAAAAAGAAAACTTACAATCTTATCAAGAAACCATCATAAATTAGCAGTTAACTAACAAAAAATTACTTTTCTTGGCAGGCAGCGTCCCAAATCTGAGTCTCGAAGGTCTTGTGATCTATGAGTTCTTTTCCTATTTCCTTCTTCATTGATTTGGGTCCATAGTGATTCTGAGTGAACAAAAAAAGGAGAGAAGAAGAAGAGTAATAGTGGAGAGAAGAGACAGAAAAAACTTAAACAAAGATGGACATATAACCATGACAAATATTTTCTTTACTAACAACCACAACAGAAACATGCAATCTAATATACTGCACACAAAAAAAAGCCTCATATTATATAAGCAAGCTCAAAATCCCATACAAATGCTAACATGCACAATCACCAAAACCCAAATTAAGGGGGCAATATCCTAGATCAGCCCAATCTAACATTCATGTATGTTAAAATGGACATAAATAAGAATCAGTTATAAGTACTGATCATATACAAAACTCTCTACTTCCCTTAAGTCGCACATTAGCCTAATATTTTATTTTCAACTTATAAGAATAAAAATAATATTTCGATCATAGTATAAACTTGATGAACAAAGGAACTTGAAACCAACCTCACAGATAGTAGTATCATTTAAAATTCCCTTTGGTTTAGTAGATGCATAACCAACATCTCTCATTCATAAAATAGGGAAAACACCAAAAAGTTTTTTTAAAAAAATTTGATATCGATGAAATCGAAGCACAAAATTCACCAAAATCACAGCTTATTTCAACTACAATTACCCACCATAGCTCATCGTAAAAAAACATGCCCTTTGAGAAGAAGCCAAAAATCTTAAATGAAACTTTGAGACACATGAACTCTTCTATTATTATACAACTGAATTTCTATCTAAAAAAATAAATGAAAGCCTTAAGAATAATTAAATGGTATTCTGAAAAATACCACTCACCCTAAATTGACGGATGGGTAAATAGTATCAGTTCTCACATTTAATTCAAGCTCTAACAGAGCATAATAAAAGGATTTCATCAAATGTATTTTAAAATTTTCTAATGTTAAATGCATAACTTATGATTTATCCTTTCTATTCCTTTACATTAGAAGTTTAGTAAATTTTATATTAGAACACTTTTGATAACTTAACTTCTTCAACATAACAAAATTTGATCGTAGAAACCACCAAGTTGCACAAAACTAATCAAAGAATCATTACATTCTAAAACTAATCTAAGAAATTAAAGATTTAGACACATAATTACCATTGAGAGGACATATGTTCAGAAATAAACACAACATTGAAAACATGAAGATCAAATACCTTATTTTGGCTCTAGTACTTGAAATTTGGTACTCTTGATTAAATTAGCTTTACGTTGGCTTGGTTTCTTTTATCTTGGCAGTTGATTTTGAGCAAGTAGAAATTGGATGAAGCAATCTACTTTCTATTTTGGATCCTTCCTGCGATAACAAGTTTTAAAATGAGGATATAAAATAAATTCTTGGTTGATTTGCACTATAATTTTTTTTTTCCAATCAAACATGAAATTTGTAAATTTCTAGCTTAACACAACCTCATTCATCATCACAAAAAAAATTATTAAAAGGGAAAAGCTCGGTCATTCGCTTGCAACAAAATTCACCTAAAAATAATCAACTTTAAATAAGTACAAACACATTTTATTCGAGTATAATCTGCATAAAATTAATGAACTTCAAGTAAATTCAACTGACATTGGAAAAGATCGAAACTTTAGCCAAAAACCTCCAACAAAATTTGCCTCAATTTGTGCAAATTTATATATGAACCTGCAATCTCGCATGAAAAAGTCTTAACATAAAACCCTAACAAACCACTCTAAGCAAAGTACATAGTAGGAAATCCAAACATGTAACTGGTAGATAAGAAAAATAAGAGATAAACATAGTATGAAACTTCCAATATGTACCAATCAATGGGAAATTCCATTATAGGCTGTCAAAAAGAAATCAAGAACAAATCGATAATAATATGGAACAACGGAATCCTCAAATTAGAGTTCGCACACACTTAAGATTCCATGATTTCACGTAGATATGAAGATTTCTCTTTCGTCATATAGAATTAAATTTCAAGATAAAACCTCAACGAATCACAAAATACAACAAAAAAGATTCAAATTTCAAACTTGAGACACAAGACCATTAATATCTCTCCCAATCTGAAGTCAAATATCTATAGTAGGTCTATCCAATATTGCTAAAACCAACTTATGTAATAGCACTAACCTGGGCATGACATTTTCAAATCAATTCAAATAGAAATAAGACGATCTAAAAATTGATAAAGTTTATAATCTTTAATTCCCCCAAGAAATACTTCCGTAACACATCTGTCCTTTTCCTACCCTATTAGGATTTTAATGATTTACCTAATAGCAATTTAATAATTTTACCTTGTATCATTTCAATGATTTCTCAATCAACTACTCTAGAAACAAAACAAAGAACAACGAAAATCACAATAAAACTTGAGACAAATCTCTAAAACAAATCAAGAATTGTACTCTTCCAGTAATGCATTCAATAAGGAAATTTCAGTTCGATTTAATTCAACTTGATCTCTAACCACAAAGCAAGTAAATTTCTCAAGTTAATCAAGGAACTTTACCTTGTCCATGTTGATCTTGACCTGTCATCCCCTACAAATAAAAAACCGGAAGAAATTTCTCAAGTTAACAACACAGAGGGCTTAGGAGGGCGAAGCATTTGTGTGATGCTCCATTCTTTTTCTTAAATAAAAAAATTAAAAAAAATTTGCACCTTATAGTCTTCTTGAAATTATAGATCATCTTCTTCTCTTCTTTCCTGCACCATCATAGGGAGGCGGCCAAGGCAGAGGGTTCTCATTTAGGCGAGAGAGAGATTTAGATATTTTATCTGTTTAATCTTCAGGGAGAAGGAGAGGGAGAGAGAGTGGCGATGAGAGAGATTCATCTAGATTATTTGTTGAACAGTGGAGTACAACTGGCATCCACATAGTTAAGGGTGATATAATAATTTTTTAGCAATTTGAAATTCAAGCTGAGTAAAACTTGGAAACCGGCAAAAATATCCCCAAAACCGACTAAAAACCGGTAAAATTGGAAAATTATACTGTTCATTCTTGGATTGTAAATCAATTGGAAAGAGTTTGTCTTTAGTTATATAGTGGTTGATATAGAGCAAATCTCTTATAAACTTAAGTTTATAGGGAATAGTCATACACAAACTTTTCTATCCATTGATGTTGTCTTTGGGATCCATGAAAGATATGAAGCCTATTTTGATATTTGTGCATCTCTTGATGGCACAAATCTAAAGGCAACATCAATGGATAAAAAAGTTGGTGTATACTATTCTGAGATTTGCTTCTCTCTCTCTCTCTCTATATATATATATATATATATATATATATATATATAGAGAGAGAGAGAGAGAAAGAGAGAGAGAGAGAGGCTCCTATAAACTTAAGTTGATAGGAAATAATATACACCAACTTTTGTATCCATTGATGTTGTCTTGGGATCTGTGAAATCAAGAGATGCACAAATCTCAAAGTGGACTTTATATCTTTCACTGATAGATAAGTTAGTGTATGACTATTCCAGATACACTTAAGTTTATAGGAGCCTATATATATATATATATATATATATATATATATATATATATATACACACACTCAAAACATAGAGGAGAGATTCAATTCATGAGTACTTTTTCTAACAAGTGTGATGGACATTATTTAATAAAATATTATCATAATTTTTAACAAAATTTTCACTTATCTGAAGTATAAGCACTCAAGCAAAGGATGTAATATTTTCTCAAAAAAAAAAAAGCAAAGGATGTAATATTAAGAACACCACTGATATTCGAATAATCTTTGTTGTTCTTATGCACATATTTTTTACCTTCTCAATGCCCCTTAGCATTCTTCAAAATTGGCTCGATTACAATGCGATCCTAATAAAGTAATTATTGACCTCCTATCTGAATTGATCTTAATTTTGTTTTTTATCTATATTGGATAAAAGTTTCTAACTTGAAAAATGTGTAACTTTTGTACTTTATCATCTGTATTTTGATGATGATGATGTTTATAAATCTTGGATTAATATTGGTACTTCTTGAAGATTCTGCTGATTTTTTATGTGAATTGTAATTTATGCATTTTATGCATGCTTTTTGTAAAACATTTGATGTTTTAGTTTACACTGGAGGGATGTTTTATTAATCTCTAATAATTAGATCATATTCATTGTGAGCATAGTGAATGTAACTTTAGGATTATTATAAAATGAATTAATCTTCAAAACCTATGATTGGTAGGGTAAGAGTATTCTCCAGGCCAATATATTATAAAAAGAATGGAACCAAAAGACAATATTTATGAAAATGTTGTACAATAGATCCGCATGTTTTTCCCTTCTTTGCTAATCTGATTTATATTTGAGGGATGTTTTATTAATCTCTTATAATTTTATCATATTCATTGTGAGAATAGTGAAGGCAACTTTAGAATTATTATAAAATGAATTAATCTTCAATAGTTGAGATTGGTAGGGTAAATGTATTCTCCAGGCCAATATATTATCAAAAGGAATAGGCCAAAACATAATATTTTATGAAAAGTTGTACATTAGCTCCACATTTTTTTTCCCTTTTTCCTAATATGACTTATATTTGACAGGTCAAGAAAGAAGCCAATGATAAAGTCCTGGAGGTGGAGCAGAAGTATAATAAGATCTGTTGGCTTGTGTACAAGTAAAGGAATGAGGTTAGTCAATGTATTCTAGACATTTAGTTAATTGTGCGTTTATAGACAGAGGTATTGGATTCATGGGTCTTGCCTTTTCTAAGACCTTTATCCAATTTCTATTTCTCCCTTTGCAGTTCTTGAGTATGTAGTTATTGTTTACTTTAGCCTTACCTATTTGCGAAATTAGCAAAAGGTAAAGGTTTTTTTTTATTGCTAATCTTTTATGGTCCCTTGATAGCTTTCATTTCTGGATATTTGGGGGCTTATGGGTAATTGTATTGATAGCTTTCATTGCTTATGGTCCTTTGATCATTTAGGTGCTTATTTAGCTCTTGAGAAGGCTAAATTCTTCGCCATAGTTTGGATTGCCGCAAGCTTTATCTTTTGAGTTTATTTTAGTGCTAGAAATTTCGTAGATAGGTATTATTAATGAGTCTGAATAAATGGATGCTCCTAATAGGCCTTAACGTGCTTATAAAATGAGAAACCACATGTTTCCTCTTTTTCTAGACTTTTTAATGACTGAGTATACATGGTTCAATATTTACCGTTCATATGAAGATAACAGGAAGCAGTTTGCACCTTGGTGTCTCCTCAAATGACTCTTATAAGTTATATTTTATTGGAGATGTCATCTTAAATTAATAAGTTCTCTATAATACTACAGAATGATTAGTTAAATACCTTAAAGTGAAGGACAAAGAGATTTTGCAGAAGTGTTTCTAGATATCACTCGCATTCACTCATATCTGATGCATTCACTCATATCTGATGCCTAAGCCACTAATTATTTAGTGCAAATGCTTATGAGACACGTTATTGTGTACAAAGACATAAAGTACAACTATATCCTATATCCATCCTCTTTTCCTCATTTTCAACTTAATTTTTGTTGCAAGTGTTCTTATGTTGATTATATATTCAAATGCATATATTTATTTTATGTTTGCACTATCATACTTGTCTCTTAGAAATGTCTGTATTTTTCCTTCAAATAAACCCTTCCTGTATCTCTAGGCCATTTTTTTTTTTACTCCCAAGCCCGAAAAAGGTTTGCTCCATCCATCCAACATGTATTTAAGTTTTTTGTACTCTGGTGTGTTTGTGTAATACTTTTGTAGCTAACTTATAGGTTGCAGGAAAAAAAATGAAGGAGCAGCTACTGTTTATGAGCATTTGCCCATCCATCTCCATTTCTTTTTTGCTTGATACAAGACTACAAGGAAATAATGAAGCAGCTAATTTTTCCTGGTGTTCATTATTGTAGCTAACTTGTAGGTTCTTCTCTGATTGTCCTATGTTGTGGTGGAAAATATAAAGAATGTTGAGCATGACATTGTTAGGAGCCACTCTTCTCTTTTTCTGGATATGCATGGATACTTGCAGATTTGTTGCCGAAATTTCAAGCACGAAGTAGGCCAGGTAGTACAAACATGCTTGGTTTTGCATATAATAGGTTTTTTTTAACATAATCTACATCTATTTGAGAAACTGTGCATTGCTTTTGTGGAACTTTTAATGTTATTATTCATCATACTTTGAACATTAATAATGTTCTTTCTTGTGATTTGTGGAGTATATATATTTCGTGTATGATGTGTTCTTAAGGCTTTGGGGTTTTTCAATGCTAACTTAGTGCTTAATTTTACATCAAATTTATTTTGCTTTATGGTGTCTCTTCTTCTTGGTTAATTGTTTGTAGTTTGCGCGGATGTACATCTCTTATTTGATGTATGTCATATATCTCTTATCTAAAAATGTTATTTGTGTCAAGTACAATCAGTTACTTATTTGTTCGTGTAAATATTTTTCGGACTGAAAGCCAAAAAAATTGGCAAATCATAATATCTCAATTTCATAATTGCAAGAATTAACCCATGCATTACAAACCGTGAATTAAAAAGACTTTAGAAACTTCATTCAACGAAAATACTAAGTATTTTAAGTAAGGTATGGATCAAACCATTACTGTTTCTTTTTTCATTGCGCAAATACAATGTAGCATAGATGTTTAGTGAAATGTCAAAGGGAGATGAGTATTGTTGTATGCACTTTTATTTGTTCTGGGTATTGTCATGGTCTCACTATATACATATATTTTTATACATTAAATCAATCCTGATGTAGTTTTGGCCACATTGACTCAGTGATGAAATTCGAATAAGAGATGGATTTGCTATCATACCTTATTTCCATTTGTGGATAGAAAATCTACATGTCATGCTATCTAAGATCACGGAAACAAAAAAGCAACTCTCTCCATATTGCAATGTAACAGGAGAGGGTACAGTAAAAGGGGTGAAGATGATGGATTTGTTATGTTGCCAATTTGGTGTCTCAATAAGATTATACTCATTGTTCATTACAAATTTATGCACAAATAGGCAAAATATAGTAAATTCAAACTGACGATACTAAGGGATCTATCCTTAATTTACCATAGAAAAGGATTGAATGTGTCCCAAGTGATTTCTAAGTAACTCCAAACTCATGATATATCCTTAATTTACCCCAGATAAAGTTAGTATGAATAAATAACTTTTAAGATCTGGACAAAAGATGAATCTAACAGAGTCATAGGAAATAAATAAATAAATAAATAATTATTATGATATTTATCGACATGCATTTGCACGTGCATTGCATCTAGTAAAGAATTAAATCGAACAGAGCAACTGGGTCATAAATGTAATTCGGGGAGCCAAGTGGATTTCTTCAAATGTCGAAAATTTGGCTCTAGAGAAATTATGTCCGAAACGACCCATGTATAATTGGGCCCTAACAAGGTCTTTGAGTAGGCCGAACTAAGCCCTCTACTTCGGCTTTCATCTCACTTGTCATAAGAGGCGACAATCTCGCATTCATCCTAATTTTCAGACAAAAAATGGTAAAAAAAATAAAAATAAAAAAACAGAGAGATTAAAAAATAGAATAATACACCCTTCTTACATCCATCCACTATTGAAACCGTTGTTTTCCATTGGAGAAGAGAAGCGTGTGTCATTAGAAGAAAGAAAAAAGGAAGAGAAAATAAAGAGAATAATTGCAAAATCTCGATTCCAAACTCCATCGATGAGCGACCCTCTGATCTCTTCCCTTGGGCTCTACGGTCTGGGATGAATTGCTATCAATTCGCAAGATCGAGCTAGAATTTATTCTATTTTCCTCCATTTTTTTTTTTTGGATTTTTAGGGTTAGGGTTAGAATTTGGGGGTGATTTTGATGGAGCCCCGCGTGGGGAACAAGTTCAAGCTCGGGAAGAAGATCGGGAGCGGATCGTTTGGGGAGATCTATCTAGGTTTGACCTTTTTGCTCATCCATTTCTAATAGAAAGATTGGATTTTTATTGGTTCCTGATGGTTTTTGTGCTGCCTGATTTGATTTTAGGTACCAATATACAGACGAACGAGGAGGTCGGAGTTAAACTTGTGAGTATTATCATCTCTTGATGGTTTTGGATTTTGATTGTTTTTGTTTGTAAAATTTCTCCCTATTTTGGACAATCCTTTGCAATTTGAGCCGCAAAAACATGCTTAATTTGTGCAATTGTGGATATATGTGAGCATAAGCAATACAATTAGCGATTGGTTCTGAAGTATAGTCTTATTTAGTTATATATACTAAAGTACGAGAATAAGCTCATATTGGATCAAAGAAAGAGAAAGAGGAGATAGAACATTATTATTAATTCACATGGCTGCCCACAAATATACAAACGTGTTGATCTGGTGCCGTTAACAATTGGTAGAATTATACATTTCAAGCAAGGAGCTACTATCTCCTCTTGGTAGGTCAGGATATCTATTTTCTGCTAAATCCTTTTTGAATGAAACACTAGGAATCTCTCAAGAAAATCATCATCAACCAGAGTTGTTAAACATCGGTATTGATCATGGTCTCAACTTGCCTATTATTGGTTCAATATGTTCAGATTGAAATCATCAGTACATGGAGTAAATCAAAGTTTTAATACAAGCTTTGCTTAAAGTTTTGTTATCCTTTTTTACTTTTTCTAATGCAACAGTATCAAATCAACTTTTGCGGTTCAATCTTTGGATATCTTCCCTTACCAGATGTTATTAGATATCATCAACATATGTTATCATGGTTAGCAAATATTTCGTTTTTCATTTCCAAGGGTCATTTCAGCGTGATGAGAATCCAATCTGACACTGACACTTCAAACCTTGAGTATTAACATGACACAGGATTATGAATTAGTACCAGATTCTTGACCAAGGGAGCAAGAGGGAATCATTGTTGATGTGATTCGTATTGTGATTAAGTTCATCTTTGAGACATAAGTTAAAGACATAAGACAGCACTTTCGTTTCATTCAACCAAATCCTCTATTTTTGGAAGGTGTTTAGAAAAACAAATAAGATAGGATTCAGTATGGTGATTAAGTTCATTTTTGAGCCATAAACTAAGACAGTGAGTCCTATAAAATTAGTGCTGCAATTAACGTTATTGTGAAGGCATTAGAAGTTAAATGCAGTATTTGTCTCTGTAGCATAGTCCTTCCTTTTCCGTGTTATTAGTTTATACTACCTACTATGGATTTGATGATATTTTCTATTGTTTTTGAGAGGAGATTGTCTCTCCTCCCACTATTATAACCATTGGGTTCATAATCCAATAGTTAAGAAATAAATAAGGGGACATGATATCATTTCAAAAAGAGTGGAGATGATGTCCACTTCTTTTGTGTAATAGGATATCCACATCCATCCATGGTAGAAAAGTGTATGTGTGTGCGCGCACGTGCGCACACGTGTTGTTCAATCCATGCCTTCAGCACTTCAGAAGATATTGTTTGATTCTTTAAGCGTCTTTACTTCTGATCCTTCCGCAATGGTGACGGCAATTTTTAATACTTCTCTTCAGGAAAATGTTAAGACAAAGCATCCCCAATTGCTATATGAGTCAAAGCTGTACAGAATCCTGCAAGGAGGAAGTATGAATTTTTTTTAGCCTTTTGTTATGTCAGTTAGTTATCAGTGACATTTCTAAGTTGTGTTCTAATTTCTGGTCCTTTTTCTTTACTATTTTTCTTTACTATTGCAGCTGGGATTCCAAATGTGAAGTGGTTTGGTGTTGAAGGCGACTATAATGTCCTTGTAATGGATTTACTGGGACCCAGTCTTGAAGACCTTTTCAATTTCTGCAGTAGGAAGCTGTCACTAAAGACTGTTCTTATGTTGGCTGATCAAATGGTAAGTTTTACATGCCTCAATTGCTTTTGATTCTATGCATAACTGACTGTAATTTCCTTATTTCTGGACTTTCTTTGACAGATCAACCGGGTTGAATTTGTTCATGCGAAATCTTTTTTGCATAGGGATATCAAACCAGACAATTTCCTAATGGGATTGGGCAGGCGAGCAAATCAGGTATCTTTAGTTTTGTAAAGTTAAGTGTACTCTTCTGTTTCCTTTCGTTTGTGATTAAAAGTATATACTTTTGACTATTTATTTTTTGCACTTTCATATAGGTTTACATTATAGATTTTGGCCTTGCTAAGAAGTATAGGGATACTTCAACGCACCAACACATACCTTATAGGTATTGTACATGTTTGATTGCAGATTTGTTTCTTGTGCAAATAGCTTACAATTAGACATTGCAGTTTATATTGTAAATTTTAATAGCATTTTAAAGCATTCAATTACAATCTGTGTTTAGTGCAAAGCCAAGTGGTCCTAAATGATTGTATAATATTTGTGCTAAATTTTCTTTTAGTTATATTTTATTTCCCATTTCATGCAATTGGCAGACACAATATATTTGGAACAAAACCAAATTGCTTTTATATATGTGTGTACCACACATACTATCTTCTGTGTTTTTGTGTACATTTTATGGATTGACTGTATATTGCTACCCCAAAAAAAAAAAAGCTTGTACATGTGCCTTTATGCATGTGTTTGTTTACCTAAATTCATGTGTTGCAGAGAGAATAAGAACTTGACTGGGACTGCGAGGTATGCAAGCATGAACACCCACCTTGGTATAGGTATGTATTCTCATATTAATTTCTTAAAACACTTCCTAACATATTTTAGTTTTCTTTTTACACCTTGCTGAGGTTGGCAGATACTTATCATATTTTATATACTTGACTTATGTACATTGGAATCTTAAGAACAAAGCAGGAGGGATGATCTGGAATCTCTTGGATTTGTTCTCATGTATTTTTTACGAGGAAGGTCTGGTGTCTATCTCAACTTCATTTTTAGTAGTTTTGTCCATAGTATGGTGTAACGAAAGTTTGTTTTTCTTGTTGTTTCCAGTCTTCCCTGGCAAGGTCTAAAAGCTGGAACAAAGAAGCAGAAATATGAAAAAATTAGTGAAAGAAAAGTTTCTACCTCTATTGAGGTAAGATCTTATTCACATAATGAAGTTGGGAGCCTTGACGACATCTTTTCTTACTTTTCTTAATAATGACTAAATAGATATATATTTTTTTAATCATGACAACATTGATATATTATCTTCAGGCATTATGTCGTGGATATCCTACAGAATTTGCATCCTACTTCCATTACTGCCGTTCACTACGTTTTGATGACAAACCTGATTATTCATATCTTAAAAGAATATTCCGTGACCTTTTTATTCGCGAGGGTAAGTTATTCTCGTAACTCATACTGTTCATGTTGACGGGGAATTCTGTGCTGATGGCAGGGTTAGATATCTGTAATTCTCAAGCAAGATGGTGACTGATGTTGAATCTTAATCTACAGGATTTCAATTTGATTATGTGTTTGATTGGACCATATTGAAGTATCAGCAATCACAAATTGCTAGCACTCCTCCGCGACCTCTTGTAAGTCATGCATATATAGGCTTATTTTACTGCAGATAGGTTTTCATTTGTTTTGATTTCTTTTTCTCTATCATAGCAACAACTTGCTCATTTTTTATCTTCTGTATAGGGTTCTGGTGCAGGACCTAGCTCTGGGTTGGCACCAGCTCTTGGTAATGTCGATAGGCAATCTGGTAATTGATTTTGCTAACTGTTCCTTTGGTAGTCTTCTGTTAAGTTTGTTACATCTGTTTATGTCATAGAATAAATCCTGTTTCACTTTCTTTTTTATTAAAAAAAAAATCCTCTTTCATGCTTGCTCCATTACATGTTTTATCTGTTTCCAGACCAAGTGCTTCTGTACCGTTCAGTTATTGTGTCTCATTAACATGATCATTTGTACATAGACCTAATATAGATAAAATGTGTTTATAATATCTTCATTTTCATTAACTACTGCCAAAAATACCTTTCCCTGACTAACAATTACTAAATTTCCTACTTGAAAACTTTAATTTAGGTGGTGAAGAAGGGAGAACAAGTGGTTGGTCAGCAGACCCTTCTCGTCGCCGTGCGTCAGGACCGGCTGTAAATGCAGGCAGCTTATTAAAACAGAAGACACCGGTAACAAATGATTCAAAAGAAGCTGTGGTGAGTCAATAGTTCTATATGTCATTGTTTTTAGCCTGTGATAAGTCAGCTTCAGTGGATCTATGCGACATCTGAATTTGATTCTCATAAGAAACTTATTGGAGCCCAATCTGAGAGTGAACCGTACAGGAGAAATATCAATTAAAGCCGATCCATATCTGTAAAGACAAATCTGATTCTTGTTAGTTATAGTATCATGGTTTTCCTCCTTTGGTTTCATCTGCAATTGATTTTATCAAAATTCTTTGTTCTTACTTGCTAAGGATGAAATTATGTCCTAGTTAATTTAAAATACACTCATAAGTAATAAATATCAGCTTAAATCAAACAAGATATATGGTACTTAATAAGCCTACACACCAAGAGAGCTCTTTTGGTAGTGAGAGAACTAATATCAGAATCTTCCACGACATATCTTAGAGCCAGAGGTAAGAAATAGTAGAAGGGAACAGAAAACTTGGATAGGCGATTCGGTATTTTGCTATGGTTCATGACAGCAAACCTGCTAGTCTCGCAAGGAAATTTGTTTCCCATCTCTTTCAACTACTGGTTGCTGATATCTATTCATACAAACACCACAACGCCTCCTAGGCGCGACACCTACGCTGTCTGCGCACACACATGGCCAAATCCTCTACTTGATTGAGTGTTGGTGATTATTCCTCTCTCGTTCTCTCATCACATGCAACAACACTGCAATACATATTTTGTGCGAATAACACAGAAAACTCTACTGACTTCCATGTTTTAGTCCCATTGCTCCAGATTTTAGGTTTATTATTGGCTGTCTGATTGGTTAAAGGAATAACAATGCAGAAAAGTGAGAGTAGAGTACTAGAACAGGGAGTAAAAGACGATTGAGGAGATAGAAGAAAGAAACTTTATGAAGGACCTGACCCTCATAAACAGCTATAACCGTGTCCTTCACTGTCATTTGCTGTCAAAGTAAACCTGTGTAAACTCTGATCACATGATAAAAACATGATAAGTCTTGAAATTCCATAACTCTGAACTTTGATATTGCTATTCACTTGAGATAAAGCTAATGATCAAATTCAAACTCTTGGATTTTGTAACTGTCATGCATGATGATGGACCAATTAACTAGCTGTAAGTCCTGATCCTACCTCGATTAATGGAAAGACTGCAGATTTTGATTAACAACAGTGCTTGGTAATGTCTCCATGAATCTTTCTTTACTTCCGGTCCCTTATCAATTTCGTTTGGTTGGAAAGCATTTGTACCTTATCAACTTGTGTCTTGTCAATTGTCTTTGGTCACATTTTGTGCATCTTCCTTCACTGCTTCTTCATTATTGAAGATGAGTATCAACCTGGAACCTACCTTGGAGTTGCAGAATATACTTCCACAGGAATACCAACAGGAGGGACAGTACATGGAGCACTTTGAGTGGATGATCTACACTCTTGATGCAACATGAAACCCTAATCCTAAATGTCCAGATCTTCACATCCTGAGTCCAAAACCTGTAAATTGTATGTTCTCTTTTCATCTTCTTGATTTATAGGCCTCAAACCTTAAGTCCCCAGCAGCTAAATGAAGAACCAGATTTCCGGCTGTTGTGACCACTCAAAAGCAAAGATCTGCAATAGCCCTCAAGTGCGAAGCAAATTTCTTCAAAGAAAAATACTCCCCAAGAACGTTAAAATCTAAGGATTTGTCCATCCAACTGCTAAACGAAAAAAATATTTGCTTCTCTGCTAATGCAATCAATTATAGAACATGTGGAGGTTGTTGTATGTACATGTGTTTGTGAAAAGGTATATTTAAATTTGTGCTGTAGGTCTTTGGTTGTCATTTACACATAGATATAGGTCAATGGATTATTTATCTTTCACCTTAGTACTATAAGTTGAAGCTTTTTGTGGTTTGCTCAGCCAAAAAACCACACTAAACATTGCTAACCCTGTCAAGCTGCCCATCTGTGGCATGCCGGATGCGGTTCAAACCTTTCTGATCATACATAAACATTAGCAGTTTGTGGTTTGGTAAGTTAACCCACACCTGAGGTGCTTTTTCTAGCAAGTGGTTTCTGGCAGGTGTGTGTGGTTTTACAACTGCCCACCTCTTATCCCCGTCTCATGTCTGCATTAATGAGACATACAATAAATACCATCTTACTACTTTGACATTGATAGAAAATGTTATGATAATTAGAGATCGATGTTAATTGTCATACTCTGACATGTCCATGGGGTGGTGGGCACAATGATTCTTCATATCCAGTTAAAAGGACATGGTTGTATTTGTTTGTTTTACATGTATACATTTGTATATATACACAGTAAAGTTCATAAAATTGTAAAAATTACCATAAAACAATTAACTTTCGTCAAAAAGTGTCCCGGCACACTTACCCTATACATAATTATGAGGTGAAGAAAGCTTCACATGCTTGTAAGCGTTGGACACAAATGACATGCATGTCATGCCTAGCGCATAGCATAAGCCAACTTTTACTTGGGAACTGTCCTGCATTTATAGATGTAATGAAATATTAAAAAAAACATGGAGAACCATAGAGATCATTAATGTGTATTCATGCTATATTCAGGCCTCCATTTCTCGCCACTTCTGTTTAACTTGTATATTTAAATTCTGCAGATAGTGAAGTTTCTGCAACAACATGATTATGTATAATTTACCCATTCTAACATGTGATTTCTTGGCTCATATGAATGCATGTTCCCCGTGTAGTTATCCAGTTCAACTTTTTTGGGGCGGTCTGGCAGTTCCTCCAAGAGAGCTGCTGTTTCTGGAAGCCGAGACATCTCAGGGGTGATCAACACTGACACTAGAGACCCTTCATCAACATCACGCAGTCGCATTTCTATGGAGAAGAGCTCTGGGGGTATCCGGAAGGTTCCAAATGCTCAGAGGAGTTCTTCAGATCAAATGAACGTTTCTTCAGGTAGACAACATTCATCTAACATCAAGAACTACGAATCCGCACTTAAAGGAATAGAAGGCCTCCGTTTTGACAAAGATGAGAAGGTTGAATGGTGACAATAATATTTCTTCTGAAAGCTGATCTCCGAGAGATGGTGCACAATAAGGAAGGGCATCTATGTCTGTTTTGAAGCCTTATCTATGTCGTAAAAAGGCTGTGATAAATCCAGCTTGTAAATGGTGTAGGATTTTGCCATGCCCCGTCTCTTTTGTGATATCAGTCTTGTTTAATATTGGCTGTTTCATTTTCTTGTACCCACAAATTACGTCGGATATTTAAGCTTACGTGTAATCTGCCTGTGTATTTGCGTGTTTCCCCGTTGGATGATGACTTTGTAGAATGATAATTTTTTTTTAATTATTCAAAGTCCTAATATTGAATAATTTATGTTATTTAATTTCAGTGTTTAGTTATGCTTGAGTGGAGATGCTCTTATGGAAATATGTTTCTTCTTGTTTCCTGTTAGATTGAGCCTGAATTACTACTTGTTTGCACGTCGCTTGTTTTCTTTATACATATTTTTACTTGATTTTTCTTTTGTAAATGTGGAACTATGGATTTCCTGTAAAAATTTATTTTGTATTCTTTCATAAAGAGATACACATGAATTTTTTTTTTAATCAAGGGAAGACCGTGTAGGATGGCTCTCGCCTAGATGAAGATGAGTTCTTTATCCGGTGAATTTGGATTGTATTTGTTTCCTAAAAGATTTGAGGCAGAAGAATGACATTAAAGTTCCAGGTTCCGATTAAAAGTTGAATTATACGTTTTTTTAGCAAAGAGCTGCTAGAAAAATTAACTTAAATAAGCTTTAAATGTTTTTGACAAGTGAATGCATGCAGGTCGTCATCTTAAAATGAACTACTAAGAGATAGAAATGATGGTGTCTACTTCCTTTCGATACGATGATGAACGTCATCTCAATAAAAATGATTCTAACAATTAAAACAGAGTTTTCTACCTAAATAAGAGGCTAAAACTCATTTTCTAACCAATTGCATGAAATTGCTAGAGGAACTAATTTGATCATATACTCATTGAAGAAATCAGCTCAAAGGAGGTACAAATATCGCTCAATGTACATTCCAACGTAATTACACATCACCATTAATCAAATGAAAATCTCTCTCTTCTTCCTTTCTTCTTGCAGGAACAAAAGAGCCATTAGTACTCCTCTCTGCACCAGCAAAAGAACTAGTCCTCGACACGGGCAACGATCTCGGAGTCTTAGGATGATAATTCCTCTGTTTGTTCCCTTTATCATCATAAACCACCATCTCCTCGTCCTCATCGTCACTGCTCGGCACTCTACACCTCTCCCCTAATATTATCCTCTTCCTCCAAACCAACTCCTCCTCCTCATCTCCACCCCCATCATTACTCTGTCTCTTCTCCTTCCTGCTCGTCCGAATCCTCGACAACCTGTCAGAAAACCTCATGCTCAAACTCGGCGACAGCCTCTGTCGTTGTCTCGAAGGTGATGATAACACAGAGGCAGCTGGAGGTTGAGTAGGTGGTGGTAGAGGTGGAGGAGGTGGAGGTGATGATGATATCTTGATAACTTGAGTAGGATTTTGTTTATTTATTGAATGAATTGATGATGGTGATGAGGGTGATGTGGGAGATGGAGATTGAGTAGATTTTCGATGGTGGGAGACGCAGAGGGTGAAGAGGATGGCGATGGAAGCAGCGATGGCGGCCGCGAGAAGAGGGAGGGGAGGTGGTGGGGTTGTTGAGAGGGTGGTTCTTGAAGATGGTATGCTTCTTCCCATTATTATTAATGATTAATTTTAGAAGAAGAAAATGAGGAGAATTTGAGAGAGGTTGTTAAAATTTGGTCAATAGTTGGTGTCTGAATTTGATCCGGAATAGGAGGGAATGAGAAAGAGAGAGGTGGTGTGTGTGAGTATTTCGTGTGGATGTGAGTGGTTCAGTTGGTGCCTAATTGATCGTGAGCAGAGTGCTAAATTTAGTCATGTTCAGTTTTAGAGAAAGTCCGAGGTAATTATTAATGCGTTACCAAATCCTTCTCTTTTCTTTTTTATTCGTTTGTTGTGTGTTTTCATTGAGATTGCCTGTGACGCAAGGAACTCTTTTACGTATTTCTTCTTCTATGTTGTTTTCAGATTTGTTGTATACACCTACAACTTTGACTTAAAACAATTAACTTTCACAAAAGTGTCCCGCACACTTACCCTATACATAATTATGAGGTGAAGAAAGCTTCACATGCTTGTAAGCGTTGGACACAAATGACATGCATGTCATGCCTAGCGCATAGCATAAGCCAACTTTTACTTGGGAACTGTCCTGCATTTATAGATGTAATGAAATATTAAAAAAAACATGGAGAACCATAGAGATCATTAATGTGTATTCATGCTATATTCAGGCCTCCATTTCTCGCCACTTCTGTTTAACTTGTATATTTAAATTCTGCAGATAGTGAAGTTTCTGCAACAACATGATTATGTATAATTTACCCATTCTAACATGTGATTTCTTGGCTCATATGAATGCATGTTCCCCGTGTAGTTATCCAGTTCAACTTTTTTGGGGCGGTCTGGCAGTTCCTCCAAGAGAGCTGCTGTTTCTGGAAGCCGAGACATCTCAGGGGTGATCAACACTGACACTAGAGACCCTTCATCAACATCACGCAGTCGCATTTCTATGGAGAAGAGCTCTGGGGTATCCGAAGGTTCCAAATGCTCAGAGGAGTTCTTCAGATCAAATGAACGTTTCTTCAGGTAGACAACATTCATCTAACATCAAGAACTACGAATCCGCACTTAAAGGAATAGAAGGCCTCCGTTTTGACAAAGATGAGAAGGTTGAATGGTGACAATAATATTTCTTCTGAAAGCTGATCTCCGAGAGATGGTGCACAATAAGGAAGGGCATCTATGTCTGTTTTGAAGCCTTATCTATGTCGTAAAAGGCTGTGATAAATCCAGCTTGTAAATGGTGTAGGATTTTGCCATGCCCCGTCTCTTTGTGATATCAGTCTTGTTTAATATTGGCTGTTTCATTTTCTTGTACCCACAAATTACGTCGGATATTTAAGCTTACGTGTAATCTGCCTGTGTATTTGCGTGTTTCCCCGTTGGATGATGACTTTGTAGAATGATAATTTTTTTTTAATTATTCAAAGTCCTAATATTGAATAATTTATGTTATTTAATTTCAGTGTTTAGTTATGCTTGAGTGGAGATGCTCTTATGGAAATATGTTTCTTCTTGTTTCCTGTTAGATTGAGCCTGAATTACTACTTGTTTGCACGTCGCTTGTTTTCTTTATACATATTTTTACTTGATTTTTCTTTTGTAAATGTGGAACTATGGATTTCCTGTAAAATTTATTTTAACACCCTTATCTTCCAAAATTATTAAATTTATGCCCATAATTATCAAAAATACCTTCTCTCCCTCTCCCTCTCCCTCTCCTCCTCCCTCTTCCCTCACTCCTCCATGTACAACTCTCTCTCTCTCTCTCTCTCTCTCTCTCTCTCTCTCTCTCTCTCTCTCTCTCTCTCTCTCTCTCTCTCTCTCTCTCTCTCTCTCTCTCTCTCTCTCTCTCTCTCTCTCTCTCTCTCTCTCTCTCTCTCTCTCTCTCTCTCTCTCTCTCTCTCTCTCTCTCTCTCTCTCTCTCTCTCTCTCTCTCTCTCTCTCTCTCTCTCTCTCTCTCTCTCTCTCTCTCTCTCTCTCTCTCTCTCTCTCTCTCTCTCTCTCTCTCTCTCTCTCTCTCTCTCTCTCTCTCTCTCTCTCTCTCTCTCTCTCTCTCTCTCTCTCTCTCTCTCTCTCTCTCTCTCTCTCCACCTCAACAATGGCCTCCATCCCCTCCTTCTCAGGCAGGCCTCGGCCGAGTCCCTTCCGGTGGAAGGAGTCGCGGCCGTCGGCCCTCCCTCCCTCTGCAACCACAAGCTCATGGGCTTCAGTGCGGCGGCTTCACAGCGCCCAACTCCCGCTCAGGCAGACTCCCGAGGGAGTTGGCTCGGCCATGACACAGGCGACCTGGGACCTGCCTCGGCCATGTGGTGCAGAGTGTGTCACCGAGCTGTTCGGCCCCAGTATCTCATGAAGGATAGTCGAGGTCTGACTTAAGGTCTGGGAGGAGGGCGATGACTCAGACATTCTCAGGGATCGGCAATGCCGGAGAGGAGGAGGAGGGAGGGTGGGGAGAGGGATGGAGGAGGAGTTAATTAGGTTCTCAATTACTTTAGTAGCCTTGGTAATTGAGAAAACTCATGAATAACGTGTATTGAGTTATTTAATGTTTTGCACATGTCATTAATTTATTTAGAAATTATATTTTTAAGAAGAGTTATATTTTCTCAAGAATAGGTATATGTTATAAAAAAATTATATTTATCAAAATTAATATATATATGAAGAATAATAATTCCTTTTGAAAAATATATTTCGTATTTTTCAATTATTTGGAAAAAGTATATTTTTGTATAAAAACAATATGGTCAGAAAAACAGTATTTTTAAAAACATTTGGAAAATAATTATATTTTACAAAAATGGAAATATTATTATTTCTTTTGAAAAGTATTATTTTCCATATATATTATATTCCATTTTTTTGCAAATAATATATATATTCTCAAGAAAATATAAATGTTCTCAAGAAAATATAACTTTCTTAAAACATATTTTTAAACATCAAGACTAGAAAAATAATGATATGTGAAAAGCATTAAAGAGCTCATGTATTTTATTCACGTGTTTTTCAAATACCAAGACTATTGAATTGATTGAGATCCTAATTAATGTCTCTTAACAACTGCCCCTGGGGGCACTTATTAACAAAACCCTTTTAAAAAAATTCAAAATTTTTGTGAGAGGACCATTTCAGTCATTTGAACGCATGTGAAAACTGCCAATCGCTTTGATACTTTAAAAAAGGCTAAATTACCAAATTGGTATTTAAAGTGGGACTACTTAACCAATAAGGTATTTAAAAAAGCTCCGGCGTCTTTATGGTATTTAAAGTAGACCCACTTATCCAACTAGGTCCTTTTTTACGCCGGAGATCAAATTCCGACAGGAAAATTTATTTTAACACCCTTATCTTCCAAAATTATTAAATTTATGCCCATAATTATCAAAAAAATACCTTCTCTCCCTCTCCCTCTCCCTCTCCTCTCCTCCTCTCTCTCTCTCTCTCTCTCTCTCTCTCTCTCTCTCTCTCTCTCTCTCTCTCTCTCTCTCTCTCTCTCTCTCTCTCTCTCTCTCTCTCTCTCTCTCTCTCTCTCTCTCTCTCTCTCTCTCTCTCTCTCTCTCTCTCTCTCTCTCTCTCTCTCTCTCTCTCTCTCTCCACCTCAACAATGGCCTCCATCCCCTCCTTCTCAGGCCGGCGGCCAGTCCCTTCCAGTGGAAGAGTCGCGAGCGGCGTCGGCCTCCCTTCCTCTGCAGCCACGGCTCATGTGGCCACCGGTGGCTTCGGCAGCGGCTCCCGGCAGAACTCGCCGAGTTCAGCTCGGCACGACACAGGCGACCGCGGGACCACGGCCTCGCCGCCAGCGAGTCGCCTGAATGGGAGAGGAGGAGGAGGAGAGGTGAATGGGAGAGGAGGAGGAGGAGAGGTGAATGGGAGAGGAGGAGGAGGAGAGGTGAATGGGAGAGGAGGAGGAGGAGAGGTGAATGGGAGAGGAGGAGGAGGAGAGGTGAATGGGAGAGGAGGAGGAGGAGAGGTGAATGGGAGAGGAGGAGGAGGAGGAGGAGGAGAGGTGAATGGGAGAGGAGGAGGAGGAGGAGGAGGAGAGGTGAATGGGAGAGGAGGAGGAGGAGAGGTGAATGGGAGAGGAGGAGGAGGAGGAGAGGTGAATGGGAGAGGAGGAGGAGGAGAGGTGAATGGGAGAGGAGGAGGAGGAGGAGGAGGAGAGGTGAATGGGAGAGGAGGAGGAGGAGGAGAGGTGAATGGGAGAGGAGGAGGAGGAGGAGGAGAGGTGAATGGGAGAGGAGGAGGAGGAGAGGTGAATGGGAGAGGAGGAGGAGGAGGAGAGGTGAATGGGAGAGGAGGAGGAGGAGGAGAGGTGAATGGGAGAGGAGGAGGAGGAGGAGAGGTGAATGGGAGAGGAGGAGGAGGAGGAGAGGTGAATGGGAGAGGAGGAGGAGGAGAGGTGAATGGGAGAGGAGGAGGAGGAGAGGTGAATGGGAGAGGAGGAGGAGGAGGAGGAGAGGTGAATGGGAGAGGAGGAGGAGGAGAGGTGAATGGGAGAGGAGGAGGAGGAGAGGTGAATGGGAGAGGAGGAGGAGGAGAGGTGAATGGGAGAGGAGGAGGAGGAGGAGGAGAGGTGAATGGGAGAGGAGGAGGAGGAGAGGTGAATGGGAGAGGAGGAGGAGGAGGAGGAGGAGAGGTGAATGGGAGAGGAGGAGGAGGAGAGGTGAATGGGAGAGGAGGAGGAGGAGGAGGAGGAGGAGGAGGGAGGGTGGGGAGAGGGATGGAGGAGGAGGGGTAGGCGGAGGTGGAGGAGGAGAGGTGAATGGGAGAGGAGGAGGAGGAGGAGAGGGAGAGGAAGAGAAGGTATTTTTTTGATAATTTTGGGCATAAATTTAATAATTTTGGAAGATAAGGGTGTTAAAATAATTTTCCTGCCGGAATTTGATCTCCGGCGTAAAAAAGGACCTAGTTGGATAAGTGGGTCTACTTTAAATACCATAAAGACGCCGGAGCTTTTTTAAATACCTTATTGGTTAAGTAGTCCTACTTTAAATACCAATTTGGTAATTTAACCCTTTAAAAAATAATTTTCGAAGTAGCCGTGACAGAAACTGTAATTAAATTCCGTAAGTTGCTCTCTAGTTCTCCGCAAAAAACTTCTGCAGTAAAAAGATCAGGTTCCACACCCAATTTGGTAATTATTGACACTTTGAGGGTACTTTTTAACTTGACTTTTGTGGAACATGTTCCTCCCCATTTATTCTCGAAAATTTTGCCATGAATTTGATTGATAGTTTGGGTTAAAATCACTGTCAAAAAACCCCACCATCTACTGCTCTTTTTCCATTTGCTCAACCTATCATTTATGTCTCTTCTTTCATTTTTTGTTCTAATTTCTTTTCATTATTGACTTTTCCTATGATACTCTTTCATAAGAAATTATATTAAAATGTTTTCAATTAGGAGTACTGAAGCGAATTAATCACTGTCTTACTTAATATACTGAAAAAATCTTCGATGGGAGCACTTATGAGGCCGAGCAAAAAGTAAGGATGAACGAATACCAGGCTAAGCAAAGCAAGGATATCAAGTTGGCTGTGGGAAGAAATAATAAGAATGAGGAAAAAGGGACAAAATTACCCTTGCTATTTCTTAGCGGAATTTAGATTTACTAATTACAAAAAAATTATATGCTCAGTTAGATCTAACATTGATGGTTAGGGGGTTTTCTAAAAAAAATATATAAAAGCGGTTAGTGATATTTTTAAATTCCGGGGAGCTATCTCAAATAAGGCCACAGCTAACTGGGTTTTGTGAAAATTAGTCCTAAAAATACAAAAGTTTTGAAAGGGATACATGACAAAAGGTACGCTATAAGCCAAACCTCCCTCTGGCTTGTTCTTCTATTCAAAACCAAGTTTAAATATTTGTTTTGTCATGTGTGTGTAAGAGAGAAAGGGAGGGCAAGGTGACGACAACAAAAGGAAGACACGGAGCGGCTTTGGCATGGAAAGGAGAAAGGCGATGTAGATCTGAGAAGAGAAAGGGGGAGAAATTAAAGAAAAAGTTAATATTTGAATTAAGTAAACCAGAAATTGTCATATTTAAAATTATAACTGTGTTAGCAATATCTATGCTACCATATAAAAACTATAATGAGAAGTATTTCCAATTATAATTAAAAGGGTAAAATTGTAATTTTGCAAGAAATGACTCTTTATCTTTTATTTTTCTATATTCTTTTTCTTCTAGAATCTTCTATAACTTTTATTAATTGGAGCCCATATAAGGGCATATTTTCTTTATCTTTTAGGTTATAAATCTACAAAGAGAAAGTCTAAGGAAAAAAATGTAACAAATATATCATATCATACTCCCTTTAAAATTGGGAGTTTGGAAAACTTTCACCGACAAAATGCCATTGACTCTTTTGATTATTACATTGTTATCCCATTATAATTAATATATTTAATTAGAATAATTAATATGAATTTTGTGCTATTTACAGGAGATTGAATTATGAAATAAAAATTCTAAACTAATCTTATCCATGACCCACCTATGTATTCATAGTTTATTTGAACGTATATAGTCTCCTGCTAAAATCTCTATCATCAAACAAGTTTCTATCTTATCACATGGACTTACATGACACATGCCTGGTTATGTATGTAAACTTTATGCTTACACCCCTCTCCTAATAGGAATTCTATTAGATAAATAATTAGCTATAAAAATTCATCTAAGCCCTCTAAAACTTTATGTATAAATTAAAAGTTAATTGATCAATTTTGTTATAATATCATCCTCGCCATGTTAGTCCACAATTACCAAATAAAAGAGGATAAAGGTTCCATCTAATCATCCTAGCGTTTTTATTTATAAATTAGAAATTAATCAAAGTTAATTAGATAATTCAAGTTTAATTTGTTGGGAGATTTACTTTTACCAAAGAAGGAGTATCTAGGTTATTTCATATTTTGAGATAACAATGTCAATAGGATTTGCGAAGAAAAGTGTAAAATCAGGGGGTTTTGTGAAAAATCACATATTTGAGGGGGTTAAATCAAATTGTCAAAGTTGAAAAAGGTCATTACAACACCCTTAAAACTAAGAGGATTTCTTTGAATCAAAATAGCTAAGGGAGTTTTTTGAGCACCATAAAGGGCTCGGAGTATCCTGTTATTGCTTGGAAGATTTTATTAGCCGAAATGGGTATTTAGGTTATTTCATGTTTTGAAGTTCTTTGCCGAGAAAATTGTAAAGGTCAGGAAAGATTATTGCAATATATTTTATGGTAAACATAAACTATTTTGCAACCGAATTATAGTAAAGAAATGAACTAAAAAGAAACAATCATAATATTTGACTATGTGCAATGCAAATGCATCCTCCCTAGTATAAATAAAAAGGCAAGGTTCTATATATATTCATTTATCTATATCACAATTTATATAAAGAAAATAGTGAGAATGAGAAATTAATTGAGGATTTTAACAAATTATGAAGATTAAAGATAATTTTCTCTTTGGAAATCACTTGACCTCTCTCTCTCTCCCTCTTATTAAATGCACGCACTCTATGAATAAAAGATATTATTTTTTCTATTTTAGAAAAACAAAAATATTAAAAACAACATGTTTTCTATCACGCATTTGCACTTGCCAAATTTCTAGCATGGAGAATGTTAGTCTATAGTTTTGTTTGGCAATGATTTGAGTGAGTAATTAAGGAGAATTAATTATTCATTAAAATATCAAACACAGAAAAATTACATGTGAAATAAAGGAAAAACCCATCCACATTGTCCAACACAAAAATAAATTAAACAAGAAAGATAAACTTCTTGATGGTTAAAAAATTAACTTGTAAGTAATCTCTCTCTTCCCAAACACTAAAAAGAACACAATTATTAAAATAAATCTTATATAACAAATAAACTAGTTTAGTCCTTATTTACTCCATATAAACTAACTAGCTATCCATTCTCTTTCGCGCTCCTTGCTTAAAACATACCAAGTGCTTCTAGTGTTAATTGGAATCAGATCCTCTCCCATTATCATATCCAAGTACTCCAATCTTCACCGTCGATTTCAACATCTAGGGATGAGATTAATCTAAATAAGTCTAGGGATGATTTTCATAATACAATCGTGGAAGTCTTATGAGGACTCATCTCGTCCTTTAAAATTGGAATCGACGATGAGAATTGAGATAGTTGGATATCTCCAATTACCACCTAACTAATGGCAGATGACCCGGATCCGTATTAGGTCCCCCCGGCGGGCGGCTAGGTTGGTGGATATTCCTGATTTTGTTATTTCTAAGTATTGATCTTTCTTTAACATGGCTAAATACATCGGTCCGGAGTCGAAAATTGAATACAATTGAAGCGTACAAATTGAACATTTTGAAAGTTTAAAAAGTGTGATGGGACATAAGCCGCATATGCCAAGGTCTGACATTTAGCAGTAGCATAATAACCAAGTATGGCTGCTTGTCACCTGGACTCCCACGGTCAGCTTGTGCTTCTGAGACCGATAATCTAACCCCCTCAGAATCTGCACCAAACTCTTTCTCGTTCGTTCACTCAAATTCCCTACCCCTTCAAACTTCATAGTTCAAACCTACCTACTACAAGTATTTCTCTTTTCTTTTTCCCTCCAAACTCCAAAAAAAGTCATTCATCTTTCCCTTTTAAATAATCCAACAAGCACCCAAATCAATAGCTTCTGGTTGGCTCTTATCAGCAATGGCAGAATCGTAATTAGTCACCCCAACCAGTCAAGCTTAGCGGGTCCCTCGAGGAAAAGTTAAAGCGGATCCAAGGTATCCCGATCCGCCTTCACTTTCAAATTCAAACACTCGAACTCTAAAATACTCCATCCTCTCCCTCTCTCTCTCTCTCTCTCTCTCTGTCTCTCATCATACTTCTCTCTTCAATCTTCATTCATTTCCAATTCAGAGCTTTTCAGGAGATGGGTGGGTCAACCAAGTGGATAAAATCGCTTGTGGGCATCAAGAAACAAGACAAAGATGATGACAATGTGATGATTCCAACTCTCTCTGCGTTCTGTCTTCCACCAAGTTTCAATCTTTCTCACTTTAGTTCGATTTACACTTCATTTACTGAACTGGGTATCTCTTATTTTTGAAGGAGAAGTTGATTACTGGAGGCATTATCAGAAAAGGTAAGAAGTGGAAGCTGTGGAAGGGCTCCTCAGGTTCTAGAAGCAGCAGAGGGTCAGAAGCAGCTTCAGATACTTCCTCAATCGCTGATGGGTTTAGTACTGCAATGGCTGCAGTGGTTAGAGCTCCTCTCAAGGATTTTAAAGCAGTTAGAGAAGAATGGGCTGCTATTAGGATACAAACTGCATTCAGAGGATTCTTGGTATAACTGAAAAAGACTCCTCTTTTACACTCCAAGTTTGCATTTTTCCTCCACAAATCTTAGTTTTGAGCTTCTTTCATTTAGGCTAGAAGAGCATTGAGGGCGCTTAAGGGAGTGGTCAGGCTCCAAGCTCTTGTTAGAGGTCGGCAAGTGAGGAAGCAGGCTGCAGTTACTCTGAGGTGTATGCAGGCTCTTGTTAGAGTTCAGGCACGTGTACGTGCACGGAGGGTAAGGATGTCCACTGAGGGGCTGGAGGTGCAGAAAATGCTCGACGAACGGCGCGGAAAGGCTGAGACTTTGAAGGAAGCTGAGGTACTGTCTAATTTTTGGAGGGATACTGAGTTTATAGTTGCATGCCAAGAGAATTTGACATGATAAGATGAATGCTAAGCTGATTTTATTCAGATTTAGCGTTTTGTTTGTTGATTTTGGTGTTCTTGATTCCAAACTGAGCTAAAAAAACTTTACCCCAATATAGTAGTAGTTGTTTGGTATGCACAAATTTGGAAGTACAACTATAATTGCAATTTGCAAAACCTTGCACTTGTAGTAATTTGGTTTACAATAGAGCTTACTTTATAAACTTGATTATATATCTATAGCTCTCCTCACTTGTTAGGTCCATTACTTAAGCTTTAAGAAATTGCACTTGATTGTGCCTAAATGGACATAGATGGTGTTTGGGAAGGCTTATTTTTTGAAGCTTATAAGTTATGCTAGCTTTTAGTAGCTTTTGACTTTTATGATAAAAATATTATAAAAATTATTTGGGTAGTATAGTAATTTGTTTGGTCAAACCTAACTTATTTAGGTGAGCTTATAGTTAGTTTTCAAAAAGCAGATACCACTTTTGAAAATATGACTTATAAGCTAACTTATTTTGTATTTTACCAAACAGATAGAAATGAAAAAGCTAGCTTAAAAGCTAGTTTGACCAAAAAATAAGCCGCCCCAAACACCCTCATAATACAGAATAACATAGGCTAGTTTTCTAGGAGCCCTTTTCTAATTGATGTCCTCATCTATGGTACATTTGAGTTTATGATGTGCCTGTAAAAGGGAATAATTTGAATGATTTGTGGATTTTTCAGGAAGGATGGTGTGATAGCCAAGGTACCCTTGAAGAAGTAAGAGCAAAATTACAAATGAGGCAAGAGGGAGCTTTGAAGAGAGAACGAGCAATTGCTTACTCTCTTGCCCAAAAGGTTACCATTTATAGAATGCTTCTGAGCTAGTTTTCTCTGTATTATTGATAGACTGAAATATCTTGTTTTACTCAATTTCAGCAATGGAGACCATCTTCAACAAATGGGAAGCCTAACAATTCATCTACAGGCTCTCTAAAACCTCATGAGCTCAGTAACAGCAACTGGGGTTGGAGTTGGTTAGAGCGATGGATGGCAGCGAAGCCTTGGGAAAATCGATTAATGGATCAAAATCCAAAAAACGGTGAAGGTGTCAAAGAAATGTGCCCAAAAATTTCTGAACCATGTTCAGTAAAAATCAAGAAGAACAATGTGACAACCAGAGTTTCAGCGAAGCCCCCTACAATGCTCTATAATCATGGGTCTAAAGTTCCTAAAGTTCGGTCTGCATCCTCTTCAGAATTCCGATATGATGAGAGTTCAGCTTCATCTTCTTCTATCTGCAACTCTACACCGATATCAGGTACTACACTATTAGCATCTGAAAAGACTGAGGAAAGCACTAACAGTAGGCCCAACTACATGAACTTGACTGAATCCACCAAGGCAAAGCAGAAGATTTGCAAGGATTCTGAATACAGCCCTTCATTCTCTTCTCAATTAGCAAGTGCAGCATCATGGAAAGATAAGAGCTTGATGAGAAATCATGGAAGATGAGAATATTGTTGCTGTAATGTGAGGCCATAGTGTTATCTTTTATCACTTGTGGAAGTTTTAATTTTGATCTTCATTCATTTCCTTTTGTGTATGTTTGGTGCTCAACGGCTTGTTGTAGTGTGCTACCATGTTAATGTATTGTGTGATTAACTTCCAAAATGTCCTGGTGTTCTGTTGCCACTATTATCTTCACTATATATTAGAAGAATTTTACTAAGGCTGTTATGATTAACGAAATATGGGTTGGTAAATTTGAATGTGGATAGTTGCTAGATGCGGGTTGCAGGCCAAGCTATTTTGATAGGAAATGATGAGGGGAGAAATTACAAAAAATAGTGTTTTTCATCGGTTATTTTGTCTCTGTTTGTGCAAAATCTAAAGAACATGTGGAAGTAAGTATTAATCAACAACTTGTTAGGGTGTAAATTCTTCCCTTCCATTTTCACAAGATTATCTCTTCAGTCAGGTTATTCATGTTGTATCTTTTTAATTGTCTCCTCTCAAGCTTATTTTAATCATCTTTTGGTTTTTTATTCCATAGCTATTAACTTATGGGTTATGACATTATTAATTCCGAGAGGAGTAACCTTTAACTTCCAAGGTTCCAAACTCATGGGAAGATTTGACTGGTAAGTTTACATTAAGGTGAACTTTGACCTATATGGTGAGCATGTTTCTGCTTTGAGGAGAGATTTGTATCTATTTGACAATGAGGGTGAAATTTTGTCTACCGAGAAAGGAAATGTTTGGTGGTATTTTGCACAATTATTTAAAAAAACATAAATTTGGAATTAATACTATTTGCCTTTTTTAAAATTTAAAATTTTATTATTATTATTATTTTTTAAACTTCAGTATGTGTAAATAAACGAGAGTCATTGAACTTAAATGCTACATAAATGAACAATGCACATTTTACTTCCTCCAATGTACTGTTTCTACTCCTCAATACTAATATGAGGATCCGAATCTTAGAATCCCCGTTCAAATGCAGAAAAGTGAATTTACTGCTCATGCCACAGTAAATTGCTGTAAAATGAACAGTAAATTTAAAAAGGAGTCCATGCTTTGCACGGGGTGCACACGTATTCTTAAGAATTTCATGAACCAGGTTATACTAATAGCTAATACACTAATGAACCAGGCTATAATAGTACAAGTATTCTTGACTTTATCACCATGGGTTACCTACTCCACATCTTTCCCAAGGATGGGCAACAGTTATTGATTTAATTTACAAGTATTCTTGACTTTATCACCATGGGTTTATGCCTTTACGCAAGGACTCTTGCCACTTCAGTGCCTTTTGGTTTTGCTGGAAATTCGTGGCAAATTAAAAATAATACTGTATATGAAGAATAACTACCAATAAAAACAAGCATAATTGATCCGCGCGTTGCCGCGACATTAGTTTGAAAAAAACTTTAAAAAATAACAATTAAGTATTTGGTTTAAACATACACTGTATATCTAAATATTTAGAACAAAATTTACAATGTTATACCAAAGTACAATAACTTATGTCGTATGTCAAAGCTTATAAAATGGGTTTAAAAATAATTCGGTGGAGTATTTTGGGTCCAATATTGATTTTGAAAGTGTATGCATTTAACAAAAAATGGTGGTAAAATATTGGGTTTGTAGACAAAAACCCCTTTTTCAGAAGTGGGTGGATTTAAAGATAAAGGGAGTAATTTTTTGTGTTTATAAGCAAAAAACTCATACACAATTTGCGATTGTAATGACATTAGTGTAGAGAAGCTCAAAAAATTAATGGTTTAAGCATTTCGCCACACCGTATGTGCCCATAACAACTTGTTAGTATTTTTGTTTGTAAAAACAACATAGTCCCACATTGGATACTTGAGCTAATATTTAGAGGTTTAAAAGCATTAAATATTTATTGGGCTTTGATAAATGGACCAAAGCATAGACCTCTAAACCCGCGTGCAGGTAGCGCGATTATTAGACGCACTTAGCACTTTGCACGCTTGCCGCTGTCGCTAAAATATTATAACTTTTTACTATATGTATTTTGAATATTATTTCGTTATTGTTATTTTGAATATTCAAAGTTATCAAAATATGAAAAGACAAATGACTGTTGAATTTTGATTGTTAGAAAATGACTGTTTATTTTGAAGGGGTGTTTTGAAAAGTTGTGACAGTTGGAAACACTCTTTCAAACCTATAAATAGCCTATGATTTCAGACATTTATTTTTTAACTTCATTCTTAACAAACGTTTCTCTCAAAAACATCTGCAATACTACAAACTTGTTTCACAAAGAGTTTGTGAAAAATTTCAGATTTGCTTGCCGAAATTTTTAATTTTTCTGTTGTATCCTGGGAAGAATATTTGTATTAACCCGAAGCAAATTTGAATATCAAGTGGGGCAAATAATTCTTTAAGGAAAGTGTTTCACGCCTCAGAAATTGTCTCCTTTATTATTTTACCAACACAACTTACACCGTATACCTAATTGTAAAAATAGAAAGTGGGTTTCAAAATAATTTAGAAGTATTTTGGTTCTAACAATGATGTTAAAAGTGTGAAAATGTCAAAAAAAAAAATAGCAGTTTAAACAATTTGGTTTAAACCTGCACTGTATATTAACCACTACGGACAAACAATATAGCAATTTATACTATATACTAAACTGTTGAATTAGACAATAGATTTAAATTTAATTTGGTGGAGTATTTTTTGTTCGGCTATAATTTAAAAGTGGATGAGTTTAAAAATAAATAGAGGATAAGACTTTGGGTTCATAGACTTGTTGTGCGCAGCGAAAATTTCGACAGCACTTCTGCCGAACAATAGCCACAACAAGAGAGTAAGATCCACAACTTAAATCCCCGTTTCACAAAGAAAACAAGAATCAACAGCGAATATGTCAACAAAGTGGGATATACACTCTTCCTCATCGGCCGCATCAATCTGCCGAGGAACCTAAACAAGCTATTACAAATCTCAAACAGCAAAAACAAGCTATTTACGTGGTTCGGTAAGTTGCCTACGTCCACAGGGTAAGGACGGGAGAGATTTTACTACTTGAGAGAAAGAGAAAATAAATAGGGTTTACAATCACACAAGATCTCACCAATAAAACCCTCAAACAAACTCTCTAATCTCTCACAAATTCTCTCTCAAACGAATGTTCTAGCCGCCGCCAAAAACTCCTGTAGCCGCTGCCTAAAACTCCTCAAAACCCTCAGCATCGCACCAAAAAAAAAACCTAGCCGCCTCACCCTATTTATACAGGTGAAAACGCGTTAGAAAACGCGTGGAAACTGCGTCAAAACCGCGTGAGAAACGCGGATGTGGGGGCCACGAGTGTTGTCTTTTATGTGAGAATATTGTTGCTGTAATGTGAGGCCATAGTGTTATCTTTTATCACTTGTGGAAGTTTAATTTTGATCTTCATTCATTTCCTTTTGTGTATGCTTGGTGCTCAACGGCTTGTTGTAGTGTGCTACCATGTTAATGTATTGTGTGATTAACTTCCAAAATGTCTTGGTGTTTTGTTGCCACTATTATCTTCTGAATTTTACTAAGGCCATTATGGTTAACGAAATATGGGTTGGTAAATTTGAATGTGGATAGTTGCTAGATGCGGGTTGCAGGCCAAGCTATTTTGATAGGAAATGATGAGGGGAGAAATTACAAAAAATAGTGTTTTTCATCGGTTATTTTGTCTCTGTTTGTGCAAAATCTAAAGAACATGTGGAAGTAAGTATTAATCAACAACTTGTTAGGGTGTAAATTCTTCCCTTCCATTTTCACAAGATTATCTCTTCAGTCAGGTTATTCATGTTGCATCTTTTTAATTGTCTCCTCTCAAGCTTATTTTAATCATCTTTTGGTTTTTTATTCCATAGCTATAAACTTATGGTTTATGACATTATTAATTCCGAGAGGAGTACCTTTAACTTCCAAGGTTTCAAACTCATGGGAAGATTTGACTGGTAAGTTTACATCAAGGGGGCGTTTGGTAGCTTGCAACTGGAATGGTTGCAACTCCAGTTGCATGCAACTGTGTCAAATTTGTTTAGTTCTTGGCGTTTGTTTTGTTGCAACTCATTACATGCTTGCAACTACACAGGGTTAATTCTTATCAAACATATGACTTACATCAAAATGTCCTCAAGTCACAACAGAATCGACCCAAATTTACTAAAAATTAAAATCATTACTTAATATTTCAAAATAAAAGAAATTCATTGAAGATTTAAAAAATCTTTTAAAATTTATTATTATAATAACTTCTTTAAAAATATTTTTAAAAATAAAGTTATTTAAAAATATTTTTCTAAAAATGTAAAATATATAATTATTTGAAAAAATATTATTATTCTGAAAAGTAAAATATTATTCTTTTAAAAATATATTTTTTCAAAATTTTTTTTCATAAAATAATATTTTTTTCACAAAATATTATTTTTTCACAAAATAATATTTTTTCACAAAATATTATTTTTTCACAAAATATTATTTTTTCACAAAATATTATTTTTAAAAATATTATATTATTTTTACAATATTATATTATTTGTATAAAAATATTATATTTTAAAATATATTATTTTTCCAAAACATATTTAGTCTTTAAATAATATACTATTTAACTTTTTAAAAATATATTTTTTCAAAATTTTTTTCATAAAATAATATTTTACTTAAAAGTATTATTTTTCTAAAAATAATTTTTTCCTTGAAAACTATTATACTTTGTTAAAATATTATTTTTGAAAATAAGTTGAAAAGTATTATTTTTCTAAAAATAATTTTTTCCTTGAAAACTATTATACTTTGTTAAAATATTATTTTAAATAAAATTTCAATAATATATTTTCAAAACTACTTTATTTCAAAAATAATTTTAGTTGCAACATATGACTTACATCAAAATGTCCTCAAGTCACAACAGAATCGACCCAAATTTACTAAAAATTAAAATCATTACTTAATATTTCAAAATAAAAGAAATTCATTGAAGATTTAAAAAATCTTTTAAAATTTATTATTATAATAACTTCTTTAAAAATATTTTTAAAAATAAAGTTATTTAAAAATATTTTTCTAAAAATGTAAAATATATAATTATTTGAAAAAATATTATTATTCTGAAAAGTAAAAATATTATTCTTTTAAAAATATATTTTTTCAAAATTTTTTTCATAAAATAATATTTTTTTCACAAAATATTATTTTTTCACAAAATAATATTTTACTTAAAAGTATTATTTTTAAGAATATTTTTAAAGAATATTATATTTTAAAATATATTATTTTTCCAAAACATATTTAGTCTTTAAATAATATATTTTTAAATAATATACTATTTAACTTTTTAAAAATATTATATTTTAAAATATATTATTTTTCCAAAACATATTATTGTCTTTAAATAATATATTATTCAATATTATCTCACTTTTAGTACTATATTATTTTTAAAATAATATATAATTTTTCAAAATATTACATTAATTTTTAAAATAATATATAATTTTAAAATAATATATTATTCTTAAAATAATGTATTTTTAAAATAATATATTATTTTTAAAAATATTATATTATTTTTAAAAATATTATATTATTTTTACAATATTATATTATTTGTATAAAAATATTATATTCTTAAAATAATATTTCTTTAAAAACTATTTTTGAAGAAATATTTTTAAAAATCTTGAAAAACTAATTTCAAAAAATATTATTTTTGAAAATAAGTTGAAAAGTATTATTTTTCTAAAAATAATTTTTTCCTTGAAAACTATTATACTTTGTTAAAATATTATTTTAAATAAAATTTCAATAATATATTTTCAAAACTACTTTATTTCAAAAATAATTTATGAAAAGAATTCTTTTTAATGAAATTCATTTAAAAACTATATTTTACCAAAAAATAATTTTGCAAAATTATTTTATTTTAAAAATATTAATTTTTAAAATAATTTTTAATAAAATATTATTTTTAAAAATATTATCTTACGAAAAATTTGAAAAATTTTAAAGTCAATTTACTTAGTAATAAAAACAATTATTTTTAAAAATTATTGTGAAAATGTGAAAAGAATTAATAATTTTTAATAATTTATTAATGGTAAAATAAGTTACATATGTAAAGTTACATATGTAAAGTTACAAGCAAAATCAAATAGCTGCAATTGCAAGTTGCAAAATTTAAATTTTGAACCAAACAATTGTAACTATAGTTGCATGTAAGAAGAGTTGCAACGTCTCAGTTGCATGCAAGTGACACTTGCATTGCAACTTAGACCTATATGGTGAGCATGTTTCTGCTTTGAGTAGAGATTTGTATCTATCTGACAATGAGAGGGAAATTTTGTCTACCAAGAAAGGAAATGTTTGGTGGTATTTTGCACAATTATTTAAAAAAACATAAATTTGTATTTCATACTATTTGCTTTTTTTTAATTTTATTTTATTATTATTATTATTTTAACTTCAGTATGTGTAAATAAACGAGAGAGTCATTGAACTTAAATGCTGCATAAATGAACACTGCACATTTTACTTCCTCCAATGCACTGTATTCTAAAGAATTTCATGAACCAGGCTATACTAATAGCTAATACACTTATGAACCAGGCTATAAGATTAATTAGTACAGTTACCAGTTGATGCCTGACCTACTCCACATCTTTCCCAAGGATGGGCAACAATTATTGATTTAAGGGTTAATTTTAGAAAACCGCCCTCAACTATGGAGCTTGTCACAGAAAACTCCCCTCAACTTTTTTATCTTTAGAAAACCTCAATTTGAGGGTGTTGTAGATAACCCCCCAACTTTCAAAATATGACTAAACCCCCCTTAACTATGGGTGTCTCACAAAACCCTCAGTATCTTTCTAGTTTTTTTTAGATAACCCCCTTAATATTATTAATTTGAAATATGTAATGACTAAAATACCCTTAGTTGAAAAAAATTCATGTGAGTTTAAAAATCCAACCCAATCAAAATATTAGACTTCGGTTCGATGGGTTTTGATGAGGAAACTAATCTTCAAAAAATTTAAAACTTCAATTGTTTCAAATATTACAAGCATGGATAAACAGAAAATAAAAGAAGTTTAGTGTTTCAAAAAAGAAAGGGAAAAAATTAGATTTGCACGTAAACCTAGCAATGAAGATGGAGGAATAAGAAGAGGGTTAAATAAAATGAAAGTTATTTTTAACTAAAAAAGTTAAAAAGGAACACTATGGTAAAAAAATGTCTTAGGATAGTATGGTTATTTTCAATCATTTGTTCATTTAGATTTAAATTATATTAGTTAAGGGGGTTAAGTGAGAAAAGTTGAGGGGGATAAATAATATTTTGAAAGTGAGGGGGGGTTTTCTAGAGTTAAAATAGCTGAGGGGGGTTTTCTGAGACGACCCTCATAGTTGAGGGGGGTTGTCTAAAATTAACCCTTGATTTAATTTACAAGTATTCTTGACTTTATCACCATGGCTTTATGCCTTCACGCAAGGACTCTTGCTACTTCAGGGCCTTTTAGTTTTGCTGGAAATTCATGGCAAATTAAAAATAATACTGTATATGAAGAATAACTACCAATAAAACGTATGCAACACTATAAGGAAATCAAATACTCATACAGAATACAATAACACAGTTTGTACGGTATTTAAAAAAAATCAATATCAAGATTTTGAGTTGAGTATCAAACAAGATAATGGAAGACAAAGCAACATAGACAACGTTTAGCTGTACCTATATACACAACCATTCTGTAGCGTAATTATCCTATTCAACGAGTGAAAGAAATTCTTAACCTCCGACAAAGAACACTCAAATACAGATATACCACATCCTGGAGTTCTCCGTTTATGTCATCAAAAGTACGCATCAGAAATCTAGCTGTTTCATGACAATGCAAAAAAGAACTGTTAAAAGGATGAAAAAAAGAGGCAAGGAAGCATTCTGAAGCGTGCAGGAACGATTTATCACAATTATATTCCAACAATGTCCAGTACAAGTGTAATATGGTCAGCTTAGAACGGGTCTAGAGTTTGATAAAATACATGATTCACAGCCTGTACGCACAAGTCCATCGTAAATACACAAGTATCCTCGCAAATAAGTATATTCCGAAAATAGTCTGCGCATCACAGAAGGGTGGAAACAGCTAAATATCAAAGTGTCATAAGATTATACGAACAAAAAGAGCAACAATATTGCTAAAAAAGGAAGGGAAAAAGAGATATAGACAATGTTCAGAGGAACTATAAGATGGCTATTGCACTCACAATTAAAATGATGAACCAAGTTGTGTTAATTATAGCTGAAAGGATCAGACTGATGAAGAAATAAAAGTACAAATGAGTAACAATTCTTATAAAAGATGTAGATCACCAACAACCTTTCAATTCATCACAATGTGGAGTTACTATGACATCAAATAGCTCAATAGACCACAGCGCATAGCGCTGTAAACTGTAGTAGCTTAAGCATTTCCAAATAAAGCATCATTGTGATAGCTTAACTTTACTTGCTCACAACCAAAGTCAAGATCAAATCTGTAACAGAATCAAGAAAGATGTAACGATGCAATAAAATGATGAAAATACCAAATACTAGACCAAGAAGTCATAACAAGGTAGAAAACACTCCATCCTATCAAAAATTTACTCTATTCCACATTTAACTTGATCTTTTGGGTTTAAGATGAAAAAATAGATGACATAGCTTAATGGATCAGATATGGACAATAAGCAGATCTAACTACTTGGATACGGATACCTACTATTTTGTGGACCAAAGCCAAAACTCGAAATCATGGATGAGATTTTATTTAGCTGGATGACATGGAAACACAGTCCCAAAAAAAGCTGATATTTGGTTGCCCAATTCATGTTTTGATATGCTGCCTAACATAACATGGTAACACATTATAGGAAAACTAAAAAAGAACTAGGTTCGAGAACCTGTTACTTTCAATTACTTCTCGCAAAAGGATTATGTTAGCTAGAAATAATTATGATATTTGTGGTATCTAGTACCTGAATTTGAATCCGATTTCCTGTATGATTCAAAGTTAGACGGTTACATGTAATCCTTTGTGGTCCTACAGAGTATAACTTTAATATTAACTTTTCTTGTAGAGTCTAACATCATCCGACCTGTGACCACCATAATGTATCTATTTGCATGTGCAAATCATCACATACAAGTTGCGCAGATACGCACATCAACCTATATTGGAGTCCTTAGCTTTTATTCGACTAAGAGATTCCCATCTGAACATTTATGGCTAAAACGTTTGCATGTGAACACATATTCATTCTGTAGAAGTAGTCAAATACACAATCTATATGCCATACAGAATTGATAATATCTAAATAGCCTTTCTCAATGTTGCTTAAGACAGTGACTCCAGGAGGAAGAATTTACAGAACTCGTTGTATCAAGAAAACATGGCACAACTGAAGTTAACTATGGTATTCAGAAATCTGTTCAATGTTTTTTATTATTCTCAGTATGACTTGATACACTAATAAAAAGGAGGCAACAGATGGATGGTCAGAGTCATCATCATATAAGAAACTGAGTTCAGCAATGATGCTTAAGGTTCCATGAATCTCATGACGAGTATAAACATGAAAAGTACCCTCTAATTGAGTGCCAACTATTTTTCCTATGAGCACCTGATGAGAGGAGTCTGACAATAACACGGAGGGCACTTGATGAGCAGGAAAATCTGCCTTCTTGGTCATGTAGCAGATATATCATTGGCACAATATGGAGATATATTAATATATGTGAAAATTCATCGGTACAATATGGAGATATATCGTCATTTCTGAATACACAAAAGTCACTAGAATTCGGACCCTCAAATATGGTTGACACAGAACTGTTAACTTACTGTCTAGAAGAATGTAAGTGACATCGAGGGGTTACAACAGTTACTACTTACTAGTTTCCTAGTTGAACTCACCAAAAGATCAGATTGATTGGTTCACACCCATTAATCGAACTTGGTAACCTGATCAACTAAAGTTGTTCAAGTAAACACCCAGAGTAAGTTTCCTTACTTTGCCCCCATCACTTTGGGAACAAGAAAAAAGCAAATAACTTTAAGATCAGGATAGTGATCCGGGTGAAGCAGAATAATAAAGCATAGGCATGGTGCCTTTCTCTGACTGCTAAAATGGATCATTTCATTCAAAAGGGTGCAAGAGTACTAACTCATTTGTCAAGAATAATCTGGATATCAATGCAAGCTTTCAAGTTTAGGTTGAATCTAATACATATTGCTCGTCAACAGTCGGGTTTTAAAACATCTAAAAACCAATAAAACCTATCCGAGCTACATAAGGGCACCGCTAAAAATTCAAGATACCTAGCACATATGCAGACCAGAGGGAAAAACTACCACCCTGTTTTCCAAACGAAAGGACAACTCTATTTTCTCTTCTCCTTTGGCCTTAGAAACCATACAACATCTATCACACAAACAAAATTCCAAATAATAAAGAGCACGAAGACGGTAGATATTTTAAGAGATCATCAATTGATTAATTGTAGAAACAAAATCAAACAAGAAACTAACAACACCCATCACAAATCATTGAACTTCTAGGGGACCAATATGAAACTAAAATCAAACACCTATACATAGAAGATCAAGGGGAACAACATAAATTCAAGTACATATCTGCAAATTTCCAAACACAAGCAAACGCCAAGACAAAGGGGGAATTTTCAATCATAATACACACCAAAAACACGTATAATGAAATCTAAACAACTAGAAATCAATCAAAACCCAGAAAAATATGAGATGGGTATTTATCATATATACCAGAAAGACCAAATCTTTAATCACCACCATCCATAGACAACCTGGGTGTATCTATCCTTAAGCCACCTGAAGCTCTTCTTGAAGGACCCCTTGACCTTTCCCTCGACAGAATAAACCTTGTAGCTAGCGACCCTCTTCTTCCTCTGGAGCTCTGGGTCATTAAGAATCCAGCCATTAGAAGTGCTCTTTGCTTTCTTCATCTTTAACTCTCTTGGGGGTCGCATCCCATAGTTGTTGTTGTTGTAAACAGAGGAGGAAGAAGAAGCATAAGAAGTGCTATAGCTCCTGAAATCATAAGAAGGGGCTGGGCCTCCTCCTCTCTTGTTGGTAGAACCGTAGACTTCAATCTGCATGTTTCTGCCATCGCTGTAGGATCTTGATCTGCTGTAGTCATCCATGGTTTAGAGATTGGAGGAAGAGGAAGAAGAAAGTCGGGATTTTTTTTTTTTTTTGGGGTTTTATGGGTTTTTCTGTGTTATATATTTGTAGAATTTTTGTTTCCAATTGTGACTAGTTTTGATGCCGAGGGTGGTAGGCTGGGGACAGCTGGAGGGAGGGAGGGAGGGAGGGAGGAACCTTGGGTGTTTGTGAAATTGGGTAGGATGTTTGGCCAGATTTTATGCAATCAATCCCTTCTTTGTGGGTGGGTTGGGGGGAATGAATTATTGGTGTTTATTTATGCAAATAAAAGGGAATTTGAATTCTTTAACCCAAGCCATAGGAAAAGAATCAGATAGAGGGCCTTTTCCTCAGGGGTCCAAAAAAAAAAACACATGTGGAGGGTCTAAATGAAAATGAAGTTTTTACATTCCGGTACTGTATGGTATCGTTGTAATTATATGGACAAATTCTGAAGTTTGCATATCAACGCGAGATGGTATTGAGTTTACAAACTGACATTTCAACATGGCCCAAAATTTGATGACATGTTAATGTCATTTGCGTTGGAGTATACCTTAGAGTCAGCTGTGTAAAATATATCCTATATTGGATATGAGCTATCATAAGCAAAATAAATTATTACGAGAATGGGTGATAAGACCAACTTGTTATGGTCTGACTAACATAATGGATTTCAACGTTTTACAAAATGAGTGACAAACTATGTCTATTATTTTCTACTAAATATTGTGCATATATATATATATATATATATATATATATATATATATATATATATATATATATATATATACACACACACACACACACACACACACACACACACACACACTTACATACACTACTATGTATTTTGAAATTAATAAGTAAATCGATTTATAGATCAATTGGCTTGGTTTGATAGTTGGTTTGTATTGTTTTAAATGATTGTATTGATTTTATTGAGTGCATAGATTTTTGTACATTAATAATTATACGCATATATAAAATTGGTACCGAGTTCACATATTATTCTCTTTTTTTTTCCATATAGCACATGATTTTCCTAAACCAGAAAGTAGTCACATCCTACTATGGCATCCAAAAAAAAAAAAAAAGTACCATAATTTCTGAAAATTATTAAATACCATCAAATTGGGATGATTTTATCTGGTCTACCGTGGACCCATTCTTCTGTCAAAGGTGAGCAACTTGGATGACTTTGATTTGGTCACGGCTTTGCTCAGTGATCCGATTTTTCATAAAGTCGAGTGTTGCCAGTCTCAATGGCATCTCAAATCTTACCATTTGAAATCATAAAAGACTAAATGCACTTAAATGCCCCATAGTTTCAGACACCTTGCACTTTAATACTCCATATTTTAAAACAGTAGACTTAAATTTTCCAAAGTATTCAAGTGATACGGATAAATATCCCAAAGTTCTTATTTATCCAATGTTGCATATAAATGCCCTCGGTTTATAAATGATCTCACTTAAATACCCTAAGGTTTCTAAATGTTTCAGTTAAGTATCCTCTATTATGTGATATTCTTGAATACGTTGAGAAAAGTTGACGCTGTGTGTGGGTTGTGTCCGACTACGAGGCGTTCATCTGCAACATAGGGATAGGGATCACTTAAATGCAAAATTAGTGAAACTTTAGGGTATTTAAGTGCAATTTAGCCATCATAGAAATATAGACAGAATGGTATATTCTTATAAGCTCTATGTGAAAGGGCCAACTTATTAGTAGATGCTCTTCAATCAAGCTGCAATAATTGACTAGTAAGGATTTGGACTCGTTCAACTTATTATATGCTTGCGGAGGTTAGAATGAAGTTTTTATTATCATCATACAATCATGAATTCATTGCTGTGCCAGTTCTCTCACGCGGAGGCAATTATTCTTTGTCTTTATAGTGTTTTTATGTTGTTAGCTGAAGACACTGAATCCCCCTTCCAGCTATTTAAAGATGTAATGGTTTGATTATCAGAAACATTATCTAATAAATAAAGTAAATCTAATATAAATTATATCGCCATTGATGATATTGCTGTCGATCAAAATCCACGACGAGTATAATCATTCTGAACATAGCTATACTCAAATCCTTGGTAAATTACGCTCATTCTTCGTTCTTCTATTTCAATGAAAAGATCATGAATTCATCGTATCGGTCACATATAAGTAAAAGTTGATCAAATTCAAGACACGGAACTTATTTTATTAATGCTTAGGTCTAGTTAAGATACAAACCACTTATCTTCAATGTATATTTTTAAGCTTATTTTTAATTTTTTTAGAGAAAATTTGACAAAGAGGTTGTTGATTGGAGCAAAAATTTATTTAAAGATAGTATACGTATAAATTGAAAATGAAAGATAATTTCTATAAAATGACTTCTTAAGGTGGTTTCTGTATAATTAAAAAAAATCAAATCAAATTGGGTGAGATATGGACTCCGTGGGCTTGATATGCTACTATACCAGATGTAACAGGATCAGATTTCGCGTACGCACTAAATATGGGCCTAAGATGTGGATTTAGAAAAATCATTAAGCGAAAAATGAAACCCATATGAACAATCATTTATCCGAAATCTTGTCTAGAAGCCGGCCCATTTGATCCTACACGATCAACCCTTACCAATCTATAGCGGATCCGGGTCTACACTAACCCGATTCCACCGCCAACCCAATCACATCTCATCGTGCGAGCAAAGCCGCAAATCGCCGGGAAAATAAAAAGAGATCGATTGCGTGGATCTAGAGACCTTGAGACCTAAAAATTATCTCCTTTTATTTCTATCAATTATCAAAAAAAAAAAAAAAAAAAAAAAAAAACAATTAGAGAAGAGAGATTACTATGTGGGAATCGATCTTGTTAACGTTAATGGCGACGGCCGGCAACAACATCGGCAAGGTTCTTCAGAAGAAAGGAACCATTATTCTCCCTCCTCTCTCGTTTAAATTCAAGGTATTATTATTCTCTCTCTCTCTTTTGTCTTTGACCTAAAGCATTAGGATCTGTAGCATTTGGTTGCATTTTGAAACAATCTTGATGTTGGCGATTGCTGTGATTTTTAGGGATTTTCTTTCTTTGAAGTTTGGAATTTTTTAGGTGGCATTCGTTTCTATGGTCATTTGCACTTTAGTACCCCAGACTTTCACCATTTTGTAAAAGTGCAAAAGAAAATTGACATTGCTTTTGTTCAATAATATCAACATAAAAAAAAGTGAGTGAGAAAAAGTTATTTTACCAATTTTCACTTTTTGGATTAAGGCAAAGTGATGAACAGAGTTAACGCTATGGGGGTATCAAGTTGTCAAAATAGAACCTCAGGATGTCAAAGTTAAAAGGGTGCAATTTTGTGAATTTAAAGTGTGACATAACCCTAGTTTCTATAGTGGTCATACATATGTTTATTTTTGGAACCATTAGAGGGACCTACTTTAATGTGGTCAAGGCAGCAATTGGAAGAGTTATGAAGATTCTGGACATAAATCTTTAATAAGTGACCACCATACTTCATATAGCTTGATGAAATGGTTTTAGTTTGCGCTACCAATCAGAAAGAGTTTTATTCTTATTTTAATTTCTAGATGCCTAAGAGAAGAGTTCCTGGAGAATATGCATGAAGTAATCAGACACACCTGCGAGTGCACCTTAAGGCTTGAGCAATTAATCAATGTACACACCTTTAGTTGTTCCAATGTATGAAGGGATTTTATTAACAAAGGGTAAATTGCTGATCACCCTCTCATCTATACCTACAAAGCACTTATCAGTCCTCCGCTAGTTTAAGCACTTATTTCCCTTGGGTTGCCATTTTCGGAAGGATTTATTGCAGATAATTCCCCTCTTCTCTAAGAACTCAAGGACAATAAACACTAATAAACGAGTTGAGGGATGATCAGTGCTATTGAAAGTATATATAAGGGTGTTATGCAATTCATCCTTTATGAAATTAGGAAATTACCCCTAAAGTACATATCAAGGGGATTGATCCTGTCGAAATAACTAGTTACTGTTACCCCTATCCCTTGCAATGTTTTACATTTCGGTCCAAGTTGCTTTTATCTATCTACCATATCTCGAGCAGCTCCTTCAAGTCCGATATTTGTTAAATCAAATAGGTGCAGTCAGAACTCTCTATTTGATGCCATATTACACTTGATGATTCTCTCTCATCTTATTTTTAGTAAGAACTCTCTATTTGATGCCCATATTACACTTGATGGTTCTCTCTCATCTTATTTTTAGTAGAATTGTGTTCCACATGCCAAACTGTAACCAATCAATCTCCCTCATCTTAGTCTACCTAAGTTTTTCGAAATGCACCCATATGAAAGTAATTGTACATCACAATCTTTGTACCATTATAAGATCATAGAGTAGAAAGCTACTCTGTTATCCTCTCTAATTATCATGGTTTGGAATGACACAGAAATGACTGAAAAAAGATCTTAAACAATGCCCACTAAAATTCCGGCCCCTAACTTTTATAGAAGTCTAAGGCCATTAGTAATAGTTTAACATTAAAGGTTTGGTTTTACACTATAGATAAGCACTTCATAAGCACAACCATCTTCAAGGATTATCATATCTTCAAGTCATCAACTAAAGAAAAAAAGTTATATAATGATGTGTATTTGTATATCTCATCCCAAATTAAAATGAAGCAAGGAACCTAATCCTAACAAAAACTAAAAGAAGAAAATAAATTAAAAGTCTCAAAAAAAAAAGGATCTTAACTAGCGTAGGATTTGAAATAAATTAGAAATTTCTACATATAGCAAATCTTATTATAACTAAATTAAGATTTCTTCCAATCATAGTTAGAGTTTTTTTTCCTTCCATTCTGAGTTAGACTGGATCCAAATTCCAAAGAGATGTGGCTTTGACTGGTTTGCTTTATATCCAACACCTTACAAAGCTGTTTTGCCTCAAATTGCCAATCACAATGTTTGTTGTTTGTCGATTGAAAATATATCACTTTTCTTTGCTTCATGATACCTCATCCTTTTATCTTGTCTTTTTGAAAACATTTTTTTTTTCTTTTAGGTGATTAAGGCTTATGCTTTCAACAAACTGTGGATCATTGGTTTTCTTATGGACATATTTGGGGCTATCTTGATGTTAAGGGCTCTATCTCAAGCTCCGGTGAGTAACATGAGATATGCAATTATTTAGTTTTCATATGTAGGTGTATATATAGGTGATCCCTAAATGCTTAATTTTGAATTTTACCTGTTTATACTATTGAGAACATGTTAACTCTTAACCCATTTTTCCTTTATTCTCTTGTATCATCACTGTAACTTAACTAGTATATGTTGAGCATTTATTAAAATCAGTTGGGTACACTTATAAACCCTTTTCTTTAAATTGGAAGGTGTTGTGTACAGAATAGACAACATAGATCACGTGAGACTGGTTGTTGATTGAAATTGTAAAGATACATGCTTGTTGTAAGGTAATGAAAGTATCCAATGACACAAGTTAAAACATTCATGTTATTTAACTAGTACATCAAAATGTTAAATGTAATTATCTGACCAACCGATTCTATAATGATCGAGCTAAACCGTCTTATTTGGACTTTCCCTCTTTTATATTATTCCTCGCCTCTTTCTTGGTTTAATGTCCATAATTCATTATAAAAACTAATACTCTCATAGGTCTGTAAACATAATGAATGCTATGATATCTGTAATTTTAAGACCATTTGTTATAATTGGTATCTAACAGTATCTTAGAAACTAGAATATTAACTGAAATCAGGTCCTGCAAATATTACTTTAATCCAGTAGTTGCTATATGAGGATATTTCTAAGTAAGTAATAATTGTAAGCTTTTGTTAGCTATAGTTGTGATCAAGTAAAACTCAATAAACTACAGACGTGTCTAATATATATCCTGTGTGTGTGTGTGTTCGCGTGTCTAGACACATCTGAGTTTAACATGTGATATGAAGAACTATAAATGGATTTATTGCATGATTTGAATCAACGCCACCTATAACAAGGATTCATTATATACTATGCTGTAATGGGGTTAGAAAAACTTCTGGAAAAACTTACAGCATGTCTTGCAGAATTGTCTATTGCTTGTTTGGTGTTTCACATCTGGCGGAAGTATTTTGCACCCTGTTCCTTTCTTTGTAAAGGGACAAAATCCATTTTTGGCCTAGCATTTGTTGGTGTCTGCAAGTCATATCGGGTTTCCTTGTTTCTGAATCACACGAACTTTTGATGCTTCCTGTTGTTTAGAAAATCTCCAAATGTATAATGAACTTTTTACAATTCTTTCTTAAATATAAGTCAACTCTTTGCTCTTTGCACAGGTTTCAGTTATACAACCAGTCTCTGGTTGTGGACTCGCTATCCTTTCTGTCTTCTCACATTTTTATCTTCAAGAAGTTATGAATGCTACAGACTGGATAGGAATTGCCTTTGCTGGTTTTGGCACAATAGGTAATGTAAGTTTACAACCTTCCTTTGATTACGTTTATGCGCACTTAAACATTTTTAGTGTTCTTTACCCGCTTCTTAGATCGAGGGCAAGAGAAAATGAAGCATCATATTCTATGTGTTCCTTACCTCCTTTGATTACGTGTGTTTATGGGAGCTGAATTTTAGGAGTACAGTATTTGATGAAGAAAGGGGACACCACTGTTTTTTTAATAGGATTACTTGTGTATAACTAGGTTCTACTTGTGATAATTTAGCATGTTTGAAGATGTTGGATGTCGCATTTAATCTATTGGATTTTAATTTTTGAAATTTTCTCATTACTATTGATGGAAGGCAGCCAACTTGTTATTATTTACTATATTGGCATCAATGTTTTTCTTTCTGAATTGAAAGATGTTCCCATTTATTGTTCGCCCTATTAGACTAACTGTTTTAAGAAAATTCTGAAGTTACTATGTGATTGTTCAAAGTGTCAACCCTATATAACATTACAATTTTGTTGTGTCTACTTATCCTTAGAGCATGGGGTTGCCATTATGTCTTTTTTAAACATACCATCCAGCCATTTCAAAAGCACGTCTTCATCATAGAAAGGGGTGTAACATGTTATGGTTTTATATATATTTTAAATTACAACATGATGAGTTGTCTTTCCTAAAGCTTGTCTAATATGTTATTTGCATATGTACATACTGCAGGAGTTGGCATTGGGGGTGAGGAGCAAGATGTTTTCGCTGTTTCTCTTTTTCGGATACCATGGATGGTTTTCTCTGTTTCCATCTTATTTGTAGGTATCATACTCTATACTCCTGTTAATCATAAATTGTTTTTTTTTCTTAATATTAGTTGTAACGTGAGGAAGTTTTCCTATAGGAAAGCCCATTTCTAGATTTTGGCGGACGCCGTCTTTTTGCCTTTGGTTTTATCAATGCCTTAGTGTCAACATGTTTCTCTCTGTCTTCTATTGATCTAAAGAATTTGGAGGTTTTAGCATATAATATGTTGTCATATTTTCCAATGTTTAAAAAAGTGGAAGCGCAAGGCGAAACATTAGACCCTTTTATGAAGCGAGGCGTAAGCTTCAAACCGTGACGTGTAAGCCACATGAGTTAAGTATATCTTATTTTTAAATTTATAATATTCTAAACATATAATATATAGTGGTATAATAATTAACTATTATATACATTCATGGCCTGATTAGTAAAGTAGAATTAAATATGTGAAGTATAGGCGCAAATCATAATCAACTAAGTTAAATACGTCAAATATATATTGTTTTTATAGTCACATGGTCATGTTGAAGATACATAAGGGCATTTTAATTTTAGCCAAAAATCCATTTCTATCCTCCTATCTTGACTAAAGCATGTGCTTCAAAGAGAAGCGCTTTATGGAGCGCGAAGCACACACTTTAGTTATGCTTAAGCGATGAGGTGTGTGCTTAGGGGTAAATAGCTTCTCATTTGAGTTTCAATGTGTTTATCCTTCAAAAAGTTTCGAAGCAAGTTTCAAAAAAGCTTTTTCAAACATTGATACTTCCAGACTGATCTTCGAGGATATAAAGAATGCCCTTGGGCCACAGATCATAGTGTCTGTGATTGTAAACTTGGCACCGAATATCAGGTCAAGTGATAGCTAGTCATAACATTTTCCAAGTCTTTCATGAAATATTGTGCTCCATAGTTGCTTGCATTTTGATAAGAGAAGGCTTAGATGACGATGATTTTAAAAGATTGATGTGGATTTGTAACCTAAATGCATTCGTGTGTTGAGTAAATTGTTAAGTATCTTCATTTACTGGATTTGATATGCTAACAGGCGTTTTCTAAGGGTTTAAAGATGACTTGAAATTTAGATGATTTGCATTTTAGGCTTATTTACTCGTGCTACACAGAAAAGTCTATTTCCCTTTTGGACTATATACTATGTGCTTTAGGTTTGATTTCTGGAGTTTTACATAGAAGGTACTTTATTATTCTACAACATGTTCTCTACTGTTTATTTCCGAAGTCTAGTTTAAGCCCATGAAAATAGTCCTTAACCAAGCACACAGTAAATCTGATGTTGTGTTTAGTCTTTTCATTACTAGATGCTTCCCTGTTTGTCAGTAAGTTGATACTTGATAGGAGATACATTGTCCATATTACTTTGCACTTGTGGACTGTCTTATTATTGAAAATATACTACTTTATGAAAAGCTCAAAATTGGGGAAGATGATGGTAGACTTTTGATCTCTATTCTTTACTTTGTTACTGAAAGTGTGATTCGTCTTGCTTTCCAGAATCCAGATCATTCTAAAAATAGAATTCTTACAGTTATTGAATTTTCTTTACATCTATGTTTGATATTTGATACATAGAGCTAAATCATTTTACAATTCTATGATTTGTGAATCAGGTTCTGTTAAATGCTTGGCTTCACATCTACAAAAGCCAACGGCGTGAACAAGAGCTGGTAAATGCTTCACATACTGTTTTTTCAGTTAGAGAAAAGCTCAAGGATGATCAATACAATTTTGCTTCAAATTGCTCCTTCATAGAAACTGCTAATGTGTTGTCTCTGGGATCTTTGACATTGTTTGCCCCTTGCAGATGCAGTCTGATGTTGTGGAGGAAATCATATTTGGCCTAGAATCGGGCATATTGTTCGGGTTTGTTGCGTTAACCTTTCTATAATGATCTTTTTTTCCCTTTTCATTTGAATTTGATAAGGTTAATAACCTAAGACTAATCCTAGTTCCATTCTTAAGTTAAGTGTGTTGGTCTCTTTCATGAAACATGCAACCGGCATTCTCACACCAGCAACCTTTTTCATGAATCCTTGTTGTTTGTTCCCCATTGGTCTGGTCAATATTAAACTTGAATGCATTCTAGATTTTACAGTGATGGTCAGTTTCACGAAACATAAGATGTAACATGTATTCCACATCTGCATTATTTTTAACGTTTTTATGAATACTGTTATCTATATGATCTTTCCTATTGTTTCTATGATGAAGCTGATATATATGACTATAAGTCAAAATTTATAGTACGAGATAAGTTTTGCTCTGAATTTAATTCAGCTCTTTTCATCTGTAATTGAGCATATCTGCTGAGAATGTTAGCTCGTAAAAGTTGATCGTAGCATATCATTCTTTAAGGCTCTGTCAGATCATTTATTTCTAGCGGAGACTAACCTCTGAACTTAGCAGAGTTCCTTGGTGTTTTCTTTGTCATTTGCATATCTGAACCGTCCCTCACTCGCTCGCTCACCAACCCACCCTCCCACTCACTCATCCGTATTGTAAGTCTTGTCCAAGCCAACTTCTAACTAGGGATCAAAGCCAGTGTTAACCTTTTATATCTTTTGTAAGTTCATATTGTTTCACTAAGGTACAATTTAGTAAACAATAACTTCAACAAACTTATGATTGATGGAAAGCCACTAGACATAGCTTAATAATAGCTATAACCTATCTGAAAATATTCATTCATTTCTCACATAAGAAAAGGAAAGAGACAATGAAAACCAATGTTCGTAGCAGCAAGGGAAACAAACACGACCTACTTCTGTTGTCATTTCTGCAGTCAGCCACCATGTTCTTGAAACAAGAAGCCTCATAAATCTACACTTCTTCATATCCACTATAATTAAGTGTATGCATAGTGAAATATATGAATCTGGTCAATCTAATTATTAAGGACAAATTTTTGATTTAGACCTTTTTGGGTTTTATTTTTAAAAAACGACCCCATTGAGTTTTATTTGTCATTTTCGACCCATTTTCAGCCACCTGGCTGAAACTGGGTCGAAAATGGCGAAAAAACTTCAAAAACTTCACGGGAATTCATTTCCCGTGAAGTTTTCGGACTTCTTTTACAAATTTCGACCTAGTTTCAGCCAGGTGGCTGAAACTGGGTCGAAATTTGTAAATAAATACGAAATAGGTCGAAATTTAAAAATAAATTCTTAAAAGGGTCTAAATCAAAATTTGTCCAATTATTAATCTTCAACCAAGGAAAGAAAATTGATGGTTCATATCTGATTAATAGATATGTTATTAAGTTAGTTGAATATATTCAGTAGCAGCTTATTGTTCTTGTAACTATTTCTAAAATTCTCAAACTTATATATTTATATATTAGGGGTGTTGATTTTTTAATACCAGCCTGTGTTACCTGTAGGATATCTTCTGTGATATCAAAGATGGGTTTTCTCTTCACAGAGCAAGGTTTCTCAAAGATTCTTGTTCCCATATGCATCTCAATTAGCATATGCTGTAGTGGCATTGGATTTATTTATCAGGTAGATATACATGTACATTTTGCTCCAACTAAGACAAGTTATACATTCTAATACGTTTGAAATAGTACTTTATGCTATTGTTTGTAGTCTATTTTGCTTGATAATTAGTGACTAGTGACTTCTGAGTAACTGCTGAACATCATACACAAGCTCAGAGTGGTTCCATATTATATTGGGGACGACAGTCTCACTTTAAAAATTAGTATGGGCCGGGAAAATAACTTTGCACGTGTTTAAATGGTAATGGTGCTGGGAATTGTGTGTTAGTGCTTTTGGTGCCACTTGTAGAGATGAGAACAAGAGGAATGCACAAGACAGCAAATACAACCCTTTTACATTGAGATTCTCACTCTCTTGTTCACCGTGTTCTATAGAACTCCCTCTCTTAGCACTTGTTCTTTCTTGCTTGTTTACAAGCAAGGCGAACTAACCCCGCTTAACTATGGACTCTAAGAATATTCTAGATTTAGCCTTATAATTTTTAAAGTAAGCTGGAGCTAAAAGCTTCTAGACATAGACTCTAGACACTCAATATAATTGACATTGGCCTCAAACCGACTTTAGTAATGTTAATATGTAGATGGCGTTAGCTGTAATATGTTAAACATATTGAAAAAAAAAAAAAAGCTGAAAGCTATTATATTGCCTGTTTAAATCTCAAGTCATTACTTATTCAGTGTAAACATTAGCTGGAGGGATCTTGGATGTTATTTACTTCATTGAGATTTAGTTCACATAATTTCCTTTTTCTCTTGACTATAAAAATTATGCAGATCGTCTTGTTCAGAATATATGATGGTATAAAACTGTGCCTGTGTCAGTTTGAACAGATGTTATCTATGTTTGAAATATGGCTTTTTACCCTGTTACATAGGTTTTGGATTGTTAACCTGGTCCTGCTTCTGTAATATCATTATGTGGTCAAAAGACTATACCCTTTAGTTATATTTGTTTTCTGTTGATAACACTAGTGCAAACATTAGCGCTATGTTTTCACCAGTAAGATATCTAAAGTTACTAGATTCTGATTTCAGTGAGCACATAAGTTACACGGATACGGGTGAGAGTGCAGGTACAAGTACAGGACACAAAAAATCTGTAAAAGGCAAGGTACAGAACTACGGATGCAAAGCTACTCATACATATATATAATAATAATTTATATGAGATTAATATTATTTTTTCATTCACATGTTAAACAACATTCATGAAACAACATTCCAATAACATTTATTTGTGACTTTTTTATTATGTACTATATAGATCTATAAATTAGATAACTACTCGTTTTTAACCTGATATCCAAAAGACCCTTTAAAATCACAGCTCTGAACTAGGAGCTAGAACAAAGCCGACCTATGTCCAACAATTTTCAAGAATTGTACGTGAAGTGTAGGATATATGTCAAAGAAGTATATGACAAGTGTTTTAAATTAAAACATGTATTATATAATTGAATACACGTTTAATTAAGTGTATGCATATATCCAAGGGGTGTCCTCTGAAGTTTCGGTGTTGGCTACGGGCACGACACGAGTACGACTTCAAATAGAAATACCCATACAACATAGGTGAGCATAATATATGTAATATCAATTTATTCTAAAATCAATTTATTGAAACACATGTTTCGAGGAATTTGTTACTAGATTTAGTGAGGACAATGTACTAGATTTAGTGATCTAATCGGCTACTTTAACAGTTGTTATACTTGTATTTCTTCACGTCTTCACTAACTGCTGATTTTAATTAGTTGCATTTTTGTCATATTTCTTTGTATAGACTCGAGGTCTAAAGCATGGAAGGGCCATTGTGGTGTCTACTTGTGCTGCTGTGGCATCGATTGTTACTGGAGTGCTCGCAGGAATGCTTGCTCTGGGTGAAAAGTTGCCTTCTGCTCCTTCGTCTCGTCTCTTTCTCTTGCTTGGATGGTAATTACACTTTTGACTGCTTACAGTCTACTACCAGCTTCTAGATCGGTTCTATTCCATTATTTTTAGAATTTTCTCCTTTCATAGCTTGCACTTAAGGGGCATACAGTTTCCCACTTCCATTGATTGTATTGTCATATATAAGCTTGTCAGATATTGCCGTTGCTCTTGTTCTAGTGCGCAATTCAACTATACTGTTATCTATAATGGATAAAATCTGAATAAAATTAAGTCTTTATCAGTTCCAGCATTATTAATTATCAGGTCGCTTTCGACCTAGAATCATGCAAACCATGTAATCTATTGTAAGTGCCTTACTCTTTATCAACTCTGCTGCTCAGCTTTTGTGCCCATATCGAGTGCAGTAAAGCTACACCCATGAAATTAGCAGATATCTTTATTCTTAATCATCTGATAGTTCTGTATTGTTTATTCTTTTGATCTATGTATTTTAGTAACTTTAATGACATCATTTCTTGGAGAGTAATGAATAAACTAACCATACTTTACTAAATTCATAAGCTACATGGTTTACCTTTGTTCTTGAAGTGAGAAATGAAATTTCTTTTTTGCTTCACAGGTTCTTTATAATTGCTGGGGTGATTCTTCTTGTGAGTTCTACAAAGATGATTGCACTTCTTCTCAGGCCATTTCGACGCGTTATGAGAAGCAAAAACGAAAGGAATCAAAATCTTAGGAGGTCCACATCTATTCGTAAGGACCAAAATCCAAGTACAATAATCAATACATCCACTCTTCACCATTTAATTCCACCTTCTGTGAAGGACAAGGCCTAATTATTTCCTGTAGATACACTGCAATTTTTCTTCACGCGGGGCTTGGTTTTGCTGAAAAATTTGGTTTGGTTTGTTTCATTCTTTTCCCTCCTTGCGTGGGAGCTACATGGCAATCGCCCGGTGATCTGACCTCTAAACTGACCATGCTTCCAGAGATTAATAGAGCTAACAGGTGCATCTGGTTCTCTTTTGTACATGGAAAGGATTTGAGAAACTTTATGTATTATTTGGAGGTTGTCACTCAATAGGATAGTTTGGTGGAAGTCAGTATCATGACCGTCGAAGTTTTTCTTTAGTTTTGCTTGTTTGTGGGGATAATTCATGCTGCCCCAATACTTTGAGCACTGTCTTTTGATTGTTTTCTGTGAGTGTCTGGAGGATTCATCGGTCATGGAGTGAGGGCAGGTCCGCTTCTCGCAGCACTTTTATGTGCTGAACCTGCCCTTGGTCCGGCTCAGTCGTATGTGGTTGGAGCAGGACTTGAGTCTTTAAGTCTTTGTAACTTTCATTTGTGAACAAATTCATCTGAATTTTGACTCATAAATATAATTTTATGGGTTCGGGTAATAACCCCTACAATTCTGCTGTTGGAGCTATATTTCTTATCAAGTGGTGTTGATTGTATAAGAGAGAATCACGTGTTTCGTTGCACAAATCTATTGTTAGGTCAATAGTTTGTTGGCACCAGAGACAGAATACTTTGTTTAGCGTATTTCTAATCTTAATCTTTAAGAAATGCTAGTTTTATGCAGATTCTTTTGCTTTAGATGGTGATGAAAAGGATTTCATAAAATGATATTGCTTTTGATGGCGATGAAAAGGATAAAGTTATTCCTATATACTATTAGGAAATTGAAAATAAACTGTGATGTTAAAGATGTGGTTTCTAATTCTGAGGTTTCCTCAATTTGACTCGCATCTAATGCATTATAAGATAAATAAGCAATTATGAACTCGTAAAACGTGAATAAGTCAGTACTCTTAACTTATTTAAGTTCATCTAAATGTGGTCCGGTTAGCCCACGTTTATTCTAGTAGGTTTGTCAAACAAACTAATAGCTTCATTTGCAAACATTTGATCTTTGGCTTCATTTGGTTTATTCGATTCTTTAAGCAAGCTGAACTCGAGCTAGATTATATTCACTATGTCCCATCTGAAGAAGCTCCAATTTTCTTAGACTTACACAAAATTTTAAGCATAGTATAATTAAGGGTTAGTTGCGCATAGGGCCCTTGTACTATGCTGTTGTGCTACGTATTTAACTTATTGATATTGGCAGATAGATTTCTAGAACTGAACACCGCTGTAGATTTGTAGCTAATAATCTTCAATACATTCGCATTCTGCCTCTTCCTTTCTTGCTGTTCGCTCCATTTCCGCCACAAACCCTGTTGAAAATAGGTTAACATCCAATGAAGAGAATACATGGAGAGTGGTAGTGGTGTCCAATTCACTTTCTAAGGGCCTATCTGTCAATATCAAACTTAAAAAGAAAATAAATGACACCGTGTTTAACGCAGGGGTCTACGTGCAACTAACCCTATAATTAAACTGGTAACGTATAAACGCAACATTTGTTATTTATCACATTACAATAAGCAACAGCCCATAATTAGATGTTATTGAAGTCTTTTGAAGGCTTAAAACACGTCAACCATCTCTTTTCACATCGGGAGGCAGAAGAGAATGGATAACCCAGAGAACCCGAGACAAGAACGAAACCGCCTGCATAAAAAAAGCAAAGCTTTGGACCCCACTGTTTGTTCTTTTCCCTCCTCTCTCATTAAGTGCCACCAGCTCAAAGTAACTCCCAAATCTCTCCCCCTCGATTGCGTCGGCCTCTGGAATTAACCTTAAAACCCCCCAAAATACCTATTTTTATTCATACTTATTCATAGTGAGAGGAGAATGAGGAAAGATTGAAGAATCTGTGAAATTTGCGAGAATGAGCAAAGGAGCAATGGCGGTTGAGATTGGGAAGAGGAAGCTGGACTCAGGATGGCTGGCGGCGAGATCCACCGAGGTCGCCGCCACTGGCGTTCAGCTCAGCACCACTCAACCTCCCTCTGGCCCTAACGCTCCTTGGATCGAGGCCGACGTCCCCGGCACGTGAGCTCTTTATCTATTTTCTTGATTTTTAAAATTTTTTTTGATCGTATTCTTTTGGTTTGATTGATTTAGCGGAATGTGGTTTTTTTATTTTTAAATTAGGGTTTTAGGGACTTTGGTGAAGAGTAAGTCGGTGCCGGATCCTTTCTATGGGCTGAACAACGAGTCTATATTGGACATTGGTGAATCTGGGAGGGATTACTACACTTTCTGGTTCTTCACTTCCTTTGACTGCAAATTGGTAAGTTGGTAATTTTTCTTGTTGCATTGCTTGTATTCTATGTCTAAATTGGTTTAGAGTATTGTCATTCGTTGTTAGATGGCGAGTTGATTTAGTTTGATATGTACTTTACTGAACCTTGCTCTACTTCATTTGTTGTAAAATCAGAGAGGATTAACTCCTGATTATTCGTGCGCTGCAGCAGATTATGTAATTTGAGAGCTAAATACCTTATCCTTTTAGTAATTTCGCTTTGCTGGTATAGAAAATACTTGCAACATTTTTGTTGTGAGGTCATATCCACATGTGGAGTTGGAAATTGTCATTGTGTTTCCTTTTGAAATTTTTATGAAATACATACCCTGGTCTTCTTACCGTAGCCTTTTTGATATTTTTGAATCCAAAGATGTGTTGTAGATGTTGAGTCCCTGTTATTTACTTAGTACATTTCTGTTTAAACTTCATTCTAATGCATCTGGGAGGATCTGAGGTAAATTGTCTTCCATCAGTAGTATATCCTTTAAGTTTAGCTATGCTTCTGTGCTTGACTACATTATAAAACAAATTTGTAAAGGTTAGGGTATGTGGACACTGAGTGTCATGTATATTTCACATATCTTTAGTATCCATTATATATTTAATATCCATAAAATTGCTCCAGCTAGTACTGTACAATTATAGATCATAGCATGACTAACTCATAAAATTCCAACTATATAAAGTAGGAAATACACTTAAAAGGAGCTAAGCATACTGTCTAAAATGACTTTTTAATATATTATATATCAAAGAACTTAGTTACAATCTACATTCTACACCAATTAAATCTTATGAATCCAACTACAGTATAGTGCCCACTTGTGTCCTGAACCCAAAATATCTAAGTTTTTAGTTGGTGTACAAGACGTGTTGGACATAGGTATAGGAACCATAGAAAGTTTTGTGTTTCATGTGTTTGTGTTCATTTAGCTTTAAGGACAATTCTGACTGTTCTATTGCCGTACCGCTGTTATACGAGTAAAGAAATAAGATCATACAAGTCAAATATGGTTTCTTGCATTATTTACAATATTGCATTGGCATATTGGCATTGTTTTAAATATCCCTGATATATCGCCCAATATATATTCTTTTATAAGGCTTGCCACAAAACGATATGGTCTCAATATCCTTTACCGCTTTTTGGCAAATTTTGAGCGATATATCCCCGACATAGCCGATATATCAGCCGATATGTTGGCCGATATGTCCTTTTTATAGAGGCTTTTCGCAAAACAATATAGTTCTACAAAATTTCTTTAATGTTTTTTTAAGCAAAAATAGCCTATGAAGTTATTTAGCAAATTCTAGAGGCTCTTTTCCCTAAGTAAGTTTCTACAATTGGTCAGTGATCAAGTTTCTACAATTGGTCAGTGATCCTAAATACATATTATTTACATTTTTATATGCTTGGATTTCATTAAGTATTTTTATATTACATTTAGGACATTATACTATAAATGCACATCATCCAATGTGGCCCTCGGCCCTCTGATATTTACTACATATCCCCGATATTTCCCTGATAACCGCAATCCAATATGGATTTTGGCCGTCCTATATTTTCCCTATATCCAATATTTAAAACCTTGCATACTGGAAGTTTGTGTTATAGACCAACTGGTGATCAGTAATTGGTATCTGTAGTTTCAAATTACCATGAAACTGGAATCTTGGAATTTCAAGCTTTATATTCTATTATGCGTAAGATACTAAGATTATTGGACAAAAATAGTATCTTTCTTGTATGCTGTTAATAATTCTACATGATCCTAAACTTTTCATTTTTTTAATTTGTTCTGTAGTCAGGAAATCAGCATGCAAGTCTGAACTTCCGTGCAATTAATTATTCTGGAGAGGTTTATTTGAATGGGCACAAGGAGATTCTTTCCAAGGGAATGTTCCGAAGGCACTCACTTGATGTTACTGACATCCTCCATCCTGATGGGAAAAATTTGCTTGCTGTCCTTATTTATCCTCCTGATCATCCTGGAAAAATCCCACCTGAGGGAGGTCAAGGTGGTGACCATGAGGCATGTTCTATCTTCATTCTCATTTCCTTTTTTACATTCTTTCCCAAATTATGATTGTAATACGCGATATGAGGAATCCCGCACAAGGAATCCTTAATATTGGTATTCGTTTCCCCAAATTAGTGCTCTATGACATTTGCCATAACTCATGTCATGTGGACAATAATCACTGCTGATGCACACCTGTGATATTTGTTTAATTATAAGTAGGCTTGGATATTTACACAATTCTGATATATGGTGTTTAGACTAATGATAGAAAATGCATACTTCTAGGCTTTGCCTTGTTGCAAAGCCTTCATTCATTTCAAATGACACACGAAAATCTTTGTTTCCACTATTAGATGGGAAGAACATTGATGTAGCACTGATTAGACATGAACTTCCAAAGACGTAGAAAGGAAAAAAGAACTAATGACGTCAAGTAATTGTATCTCGATCAAGGGCTTGGTGATTTATATATTAAAAAGATCAATTATCTTCAAGTCTGCGGTTCAATGCAGACAAACTCCCTCATGTTATTTTGGAAACTTGCTTTTGAACTTTAGTTTCCATTTGCTTTCTGGTATCCATTTCCAGCAGTGGTGGGGTGCCACACCATGGTTCTACTCTTTTAGATTTAGTATATCCATCTATGCAAGATAGATTTTAATAATTGAGCAGCCTTTCAAATATCTTGGTTATGAAAAATAGAGCATCATGTGTACTAATACCTTGTGGCTAATTTCAGTTACTGGCAGAATAAGAATGTGCAATTCACTGCCAATACTCAATCATGGAATTAATTTATTTGCTATGTTACATAACTATGTGTTTTCCCTCTGATTTATCAAATTACTGATGAAGCTTATGCACATTTCCCTCAATGTGGATCTTACAAGCACCTCTTTTTATCTATGCAAGTACATCTCTGCTCACTGAAGATAACTATTTTTAGAAAAAGATATAAATTCTGCACCAAAACTCTTTTTTATGACATTTCTATCTTTAATTCTGACAATTTCTTATCTGATCGGAATAGATTGGGAAAGATGTTGCAACACAGTATGTTGAAGGCTGGGACTGGATGGCTCCTATAAGGTAGGCTCTAGATATTGGTAATAGAGACTTAATGTATACATTTGCAATTTCTAAGAGCGTCAAAAGTTGTTTTACTTCTCGGGCTCCAGTGTGCTAATGTAACAAACTCTGCATCTCATGCTTCTTATGTAGACTCCTGCAACATTTACGTAATTGATGGATATCAAAGCTATGTTGTCATTTCAACAACTAATTAAGTGGCTTAATATGCAATTTTTTGTCTCGATAAAATAGGAGTTCAATGTTTGCTATGAATAATGTTAAACAGAGTTTCAGAACTTGGGGTACAGAGTCACTAGAGAATATCTCCTTAGTGATTCTTGTGTCCATGCTTTTGCTATGCCCATGTATCATCATAGTGATTCTTAGTTTCATTTGTCTATGTTGATTCTTGGTTATTCTGCTGAATGGTGATATTTTTCTCAATGCTGCAGGGACAGGAACACTGGTATCTGGGATGAAGTATCAATATCTATTACTGGAGTGAGTTTATTCATTTCTTTTTCTCTGTTTTCTAAATGACACTACAAGCTTTTAAAGAAGGAAGATTATCAACTCTAAACAGCAATTAGTCATATTGATCGATGTTAATTTGCTACAGAATATTGCAGTAAACTGTAGTACCCTACGAAATGCAGAAACTCTGCTACTTGATTTTTCTGTTATACGAAGATATGATTCCGGGGACCCAGTTGTATGCTTGTATGATGCATGTCTAATGTTATCCTAAAATGTCTTTTTATTGGCAACAAGATATTTTCTTTATGGCATTTCTTTTATAGCTGAACTAACATCTAAATACTATGTGAAGTAATTTATGTAGTACTTAACACTAGGTGAAGTTATTTATGTAGTACTTATCACCGGTGGTACCTCCTTTCCAATGCAGCCTGTGAAGATTATTGATCCGCACTTGGTTTCAACATTTTTTGATGGTTTTAAGAGGGCATACTTGCATACTACTGTTGAATTGGAAAATAACAGTTCATGGGTTGCAGAGTGTTCATTGAACCTCCAGGTGACAACAGAGGTAGAAGGAAATATTTGCTTGATTGAACACCATCAGACTTATGCTGTTTCAGTTCCTCCTGGAAAAGTTATTCAGTACACTGTTCCTCCAGTGAGTGCTTTTAGTATCTTGTACAATTTGTTGCTTTGATTGTTATTTCATCACATTACTATTGCTGTTAAGTAGAGGTTGTCATCAATATAAAGGAAGTATGGTAATGCTAACATCTTCATAGCTGGATGGCATTTTATGACGTGATAAATATGCCAGGGGATGGCCTGCTGATAGATGACTATCATATATTTAGCCTTATATTAGATTGGCTTATAGTGGTGGATGGTAGATGGACCCTGAGGATGTTCATTAGGCCGGAAGAAAACATGAACCTGAACCCATTAGAAAATTTTGAATTCAGATGTTTTTTCTGCAATATAAAACAGATAATATTCAGTTAGTAAAGTGTTTTACTTTTCTACGAGGCTAAATGACACTTAAATACCACAAAGTTTTCCCATTTGGCACTTATGTACCATGAGTTGTTTTCGTGGAAAATTGTTAGAAACAGGGCAAATCAAGAGAAATGTGCAATTTTATTCATTAGCATTGGGGTCTATATATACAAGAGGAGTGGTCTCATTCTTCTACTCTATCCGATGTGAGACTAAACAAAAGGGATCTATTCCTATCTAACATAAAGAAATAACTCTCAACACTCCTCCTCAAAATGGGCGAAAGATATCTATTAAGCCCATCTTGTCACACCCTCTAGCTAGGTTTACTGAGCTAAGTCCTTTAGTCAAGCAGTCTGTAGCATGATCCTTAGTTGGAACATGACCTAACTCCAGTAGCCCACTGTTCAGCTTCTCTTTGATGAAGAACCTGTCAATCTCGATGTGCTTGGTTCTGTCATGCTGCACTGGGTTGTTGGCAATACTGATAGCTGACTTGTTGTCGCACCACAACCTAATCTTGGCCCCTTGATTTAGCTTTAGCTCCACCAGCATGTTTTTCAGCCACATCAACTCCGCAACCTCCACGGCCAATGCTTGGTACTCTACTTCAGCTGTTGATCTTGCCACTACAGATTGCTTCTTATTTTTCCAAGAGACTAAGTTGCCTCCTATAAATATGCAGTACCCTGAAGTAGACCTCCTATCATCTCCGTAGCTAGCCCAATCTGAGTCACAGTAGCCCTCAATGTTCACATTGTCACTCCTCCTGAATATCAGCCCTTTGCCAGGGGCACCCTTCAGACACTTTAGGATCTGATATACTGCATCCATATGACCCTTCCTCGGATCATGCATGTAGCGGCTCACCACGCTCACCGCAAATGAAATGTCTGGACGTATGTGACTTAGATAGATCAACCTACCAACCAGCCTCTGATATCTCTCACGATCAACTGTTCTCCCGCCAAGAATCGCCTTGAACCTCTGATCGATCGGTGTAGTAGCAGGTTTGCACCCCAACATTCCTGTCTCTGCAAGAAGATCCAGTGCATACTTCCTCTGGGAGAGAACAATCCCCTTCGCTCCATGAGCTATCTCTATTCCAAGAAAGTATCGAAGCTGACCCAGATCCTTCACTTCAAATTCTTTGCTCAATCTCACCTTGGGCTGGGCAATCTCTTTCTCATCATCCCTGTGATGATCATGTCATCTACATACACCGCAAGAATAGTGATGTGGCCCCACTTCTTCGAAAGAACACAGTATGGTCGGCATTGATCTGCTTGTATCTCATACCAACCATAGCCCTCCTGAACCTGTCGAACCATGCTCTGGAGACCGCTTTAGCCCATACAGAATTTTTTCGGTCTGCGGACTTTACCCATCATGCGTCTGCCCGAATCACGGTGGTATCTCCATATACACCTCCACTAGATCCCCATGAAGAAACGCATTCTTCACGTCTAGTTGGTGTAGTTTCCATCCACTATTTGCTCTGAGAGAGATCGGTGTCGAGCGATGCTCATCTTTGCCACGGTGCAAAAGTCTCATCGTAGTCAATGCCGTATGTCCGGCGTACCCTTTACCACCGGTCGTGCCTTGTAGCGCTCAACCCGCCCTTCGGATTCTCGCTTCACAAGAACACCCATTTACATCCCATCGCTTTTTCTGGCGGCGGTGTCACCAACTCCCATGTGTGGTTCTTCTCGAGCCCCGACTCTTAGTGCATGGTCGCCTTCCACTTTGGATCCTTCTTAGCGACTGTCGGTTGTTAGGTATAGTAATGTAATCTAATGATGCAATGAATGCTCCATGTGAAGGGGATATGTTAGAATAGGAAATAAATTGAGCAAGATCTCAACCATATCTGTCGGAGGATTACGCGTGCTGCGAGGAGTCCTCCTACGCTTAATGTAGTGAGGGGTAGCAGAGAAGGAATGATATCACGAAGTGGAGGATAGTGTAGATTTCTCGAGAGTTGGGCAGAATGAGGGGGGACGGGCAGCATGGGCATCTGCATTTGTAGGCACCATTGCTTCCCCTCATACGTATGCGTAACTCCCCGAAGTAGGCCTAGCACCCATTGTCTCCTCCCCTTCGTCTTCATCCTCCTGCTCCTCTGAGTAAGGGACCGAAATTGGGATTGATCCCCTTGAGCTCTCACCATTCTCCCCCTCTCACTTTATACCTCCAGTATCGGGCGAGTCTCCAAAGGGTGAAGTTACCCCCAATGTGTAGTATGGCTCGAGCTCTCGAAACCGCACATCCATGCTGACAAATAGTCTTTTTCCACTGGGCTCTAACAGACATACCTTTTCTGTGTGCCAGAGTATCCCACGAACATACACTTCACAGCCCTGGGGTCCAGTTTCCCAACAGATGGTCTGTTGTCTTTCACAAAACACACACAGCTAAATACCTTCAATGGTAGGGTCCCCTCGTTGTCTCCCTTCAGTGTCTCACGCGGAGATTTTCATTTCAATATACTCGAAGGCATCCTATTGATTAAGTGAGCAGCCGTCAAAACTGCTTGTCCTCACAATATTTTTGGGACATTCATTGTCATCATCATACTCCTAACAACTTCTAGGAGATGTCTATTCTTCCTCTCTGCTACCCCATTCTGAGCTGGGGTGTATGTGCGTGTAGTCTGGTGTTGTATCCCTTGAGCTGACAGATACTCTCTAAATATTCTGTTAGTGTACTCTGTCCCGTTATCTGACCTCAACATCTTTACCACTGCACCATACTGAGTCTGGATGTGCCTATGAAAGTCTTTGAAATAACCAACTACATCATTCTTATTTTTCATCAGGTACACCCAAGTGACTCTAGAAAAACAATTAATAAATGTAACAAAATACTTGCATCCACTTATAGAATTTATTGAACAAGGTCCCCATACGTCAGAATGTATCACATCAAAACTACAGGAACTCCTATTATCCGAACTGACATAAGAGCTTCTAGTAAGCTTTCCAAACTCACAAGCATCACACTGAAGCTTCTGTTGATTTGCTTTCTGAAATAAGGTTGGATACATTTTACCCAGAATACTAAATGAAGGATGTTCCATCCGTTTATGATGTAGCATAAACTCATCCCCTGCGCACACCTCAGTTCCTCCTCGCCCCGCCCTCTCAACCATAGATGTCGGGCCGAGTCCATCCCTTCACGGTCCAGTACCATACCGCCACGCCATGTGCCGGCCCCAAGTCTTCGCCTCGTCTCTTCTCCGAAGATCACCTTAGAAATATCGAAGAAACAACACATTTCGGTTGAAGGATAATGGCACTAATGGATAACAGGCTAACAGGAAATGAAGGAGTATGTAAAATATTAGATAGTGTTACAGACCAGATAATTAACGGTGCCCTTACCGACCACGATGCGTGGCTGTACCATCCGAATCACGGATACTCTCGGCTCGCGGTGAGTATAAGATGAGAACTCACTGACATTGCGAGTTACATGTCTGGATGCTTCAGAATTCATTATCGAGTCTGTGGATCTAGTGGCAACCATGGATGCAAGGGCATGTGTGTCGTTCATACCTTTGTTTGGGTGTGCGCGAAGAGCGTAACTGGTATAGTTTCCTCCAGAAAAAGCAGTAGATGCACCCTCGGACACGCCGCTCATCGCTTTTATTTCCTTCTCAGTGCCGCCAAGAGAGCTCGATCCTCCTCAGTAAAAGTCATCTCAGCTTCTTCCTCCTCCTCTGCCACCGACAGATTCGCCTGATGGCCTCCTCTTCCATCTCGCCGCTTCCACGGCCAGGGACGGCCTCCTCGCCCGCCCATCGCCCACCCCAGTTCCTCTCCTTGGATATCTTAGAGCACATCTGTCTCAGATGCCCTACCTCTCCGTAGTTAAAGCACTGCCGAGTCTCCTCTTCAATCCAGTTACTGGTTTGAGACCACCGATCTTGACTTCTCCCCAAAGTCCACTGTCCCGGCCTGGCCTTTGTCGGCTCTCTTCTGTATCATGGCGAGGCGCCTCCTCCAGAGATGGAATCTTCGTCTGGGCTAGTAGTATCGCCGTCCTCTGCTCAAATGATGGAGCCAAGCCTCGGAGGAATAGCATGGTCCTCTTCTGCAAAGAGGCCTCGCGGTCCTTGCACTTAGGGTCCTTACAACTTGCTGGGACGAAGTGATCGTGATCCGCCCACAAGCCCGCCTGTGGCATACTTTTGTACAGCCCTTCTCCCTGGGATCAGATCGCCGATCTCCTTTTCGATCCGAATACCATCGTTATTCCCCACCCCATCATAGGTCCTTCTCGGCTTTTCCGGACATCATGCACCTTCCTAAGGCCATCTATCGCGGGTCAGAATCGGACTACGAATTGAGAAGCCGATATACACCAACATATGAGTGGACTTTCACTCATCTCTTCTCTGAGCCCTCACCGTTCGCTTTCTCCCGCCGATATCCCTCCGTGTTCCTCCCTCAGAAGGGTATATCTCACCCGGCGACTAACTCAGATATGTCGCTGGCCCTTCGAGCTTCACGTCGATAGGTGGAAGCTTCACCTTCTTGGGCGATGGATTTGTTGAGCCCTCTCCCGCTGTCATCCTCATGAACTGCATCATAGTTGAAACATCCTCCGGGTTCAACTTCTTGATGAGTTCCGCCGTCGGGTTTGTGCCGGTCTCCATTGATCTAATTTGTGTTCGGTTCCCTCACACCGATCCCACAAATCTAGATCCCACACCCGGCCTTCAACTTTCCTCGTCTCCAAACATCACCATCTTCTCATCATCCACCTTGCCTCCCCGTTCATCTCATCTCCTCAACACGAGGGGGGGCTACACGATCAAGGGGATTATTTCACGAAGGAAATAATCGCCAAAGTGAGTGAAATCGACCAAGCGAAATCACTACTCTTCTCACGATCAAAGCAATGTTTGATCCAGAGGGGTCAAGTCCAGAGGGGATTATTTTACGAAAGAAATAATCGCCAAATGAGATTATTTCATGAAGGAAATAATCGCCAAAGGATGAAGACGACGAAGTGACGGCGGTGATGAACAGTGTTTTCGGCGATGGCGATGAACAGTGACGGCTTTTTTCTTTTTTTCGGCTAGGATTTTGGAGACTCTGATACCATGTTAGAAACAGGGCAAATCAAGAGAAAGGTGCAATTTTATTAATTAACATTGAGGTCTATATATACAAGAGGAGTGGTCTCATTCTTCTACTCTATCCGATGTGAGACTAAACAAAAGGGGTCTATTCCTATCTAACATAAAGAAATAACTCTCAACAAAAATAAATACCATAAGTTATTTAAAATTGGCACATTAGTACCCTGATCATGCAAACGTGAAAATTTTTACCTGAATGTTCCCATATGACACTAACATGTTAATTTTATAACTTTCTAACCATATTTGCGCGATTCCCTAGACCCCCTTTGAACCGTTGTACAATTCATGCGAACCGATTCCCGGTATATTTGCGGACCGATTCTCTCCGATACACGAATTGGTTCCCAAAATTGGCGTACCATTTATAAGTATGCATGGCACAAAGTCCCTTTATGTGCACATGCGCTAGACGCAATGCAATGTGTGAAATTAAGTGAAGGGAGGCGCATAATAGAATATATGAGTCAATAAATTTACTGTAACTAAATACTTATGTTAATAAAAAATAAAACGTGAATTGAAACCATGATCCCAACACAAATTATGTAAAAAAAAACCAGAACAAAGAAACGGACTCCATAAAAAAGAAATATTTAAGTACTTTGCAAGAAAATATACTGAAATGTATAATTAGCTTTCTAGTTTCTACTTTTCTACTATATACTTTGAAAAACTTTAAGCGCACCAAAAAAATCTACAACGTACAACTAATCGAACTTGCGTACCGAAGCAAGCTACCCCTTATCGAATCCAAATTTTATAAGTGGCGAATTGTGTACCCGAATTCGTACCCTGACCCACTATGTACTGCATATTGTGTAACTATGTTTCTAACCGTTAATATTTGTAAATTTATCATTAAACATATCCCAACTCTATTTTAAAGTAGAATTAAGATGAGTTAAAAAACTTTTGGTATATTTAATAGTAAATTTAACAAATATTACTAGTTAAAATCTCTAAAATTAGCATGTAAATAGCATAGAGAAACATTTGGTTGAAAATTTTCACATTTGCATGATTGAGGGTATGAACATGCTAATTTTAAACAACTTATTATATTTTTTTTGCCCAAAAAAACAACTCATGGTATATAGGTGCCAAAATGGGGAAACTTTGTGGTATTTTAAGTGTCATTCAGCCTTTCTACAATGATATCTCAAAATATCATGTATATTTCTGTGTATATGCTACTCTCTTTTTCCTCCTTTTCCTTTCTGTTTGGTTCCTTTGAGAAGAGAATTACACATTGTTCAGATCTGACACTAGATAAGCTATTTGACAGCTCTTCTTTTACAAACCCGTGTTATGGTGGCCAAATGGTATGGGTAAGCAGTCTCTATATAATGTTGAGATTTCTATTGATGTAAAGGGATTTGGGGAATCTGATTCATGGAATCATCAATTTGGATTCCGCAAGATTGAGAACACAATCGATGAGGCGACTGGTGGAAGGTAAATAGTCATATCAACGTTTCTACATTTCTTTAGGTTATTATTTTCATACTAATTAGAAAGCATGTTTAAATACATCAGACTATTCAAGGTGAATGGTGAACGGGTTTTCATTCGCGGGGGAAACTGGATATTGTCGGATGGGCTATTGCGGCTTTCAGAGAAACGATACATGTCAGACATAAAATTCCATGCAGATATGAACTTTAACATGATCCGGTGCTGGGGTGGAGGACTGTCAGAGAGACCAGAATTCTACCATTACTGTGATCTGTATGGTTTATTGGTAAGGATAAGTAGTAATTTTCTTTTTGTTCTTAAATGTTGGTAAGCTTTCGGTAAATTGTCCGCGAGGCATGTCAACTGTAGACTGTAGCATCTTCCTGTTTACTAATACATGTATAAATATGTAGCTTATGGCAGTTTTAGCAGAGTCTAACATGTTTCTCTCCTTGGATCTTGACATTAACTTACCTACAGCCCAATCCTTAGGTTTACCCTCTTTTATCATGAAGAAAAATTTACCTGTGGCTCAGCCATTAGGTGCACAGGGCTAAGTAAATTCATTAAGCTACAGATCTCCTCTATCACATCCCTAAACTCTTCCTAAATCGTTTCAACCTGTGTAACATCTCACTCTTTTTTTTTTCTTGGGTTTACTATTTAGTTTTGTTTTTATAGGAATGAGCTTGGTTCCGTTTAGGTGTTTTGCTTTTCTTCCTTTATAAATTTCCTTTTATGATATATGAGTAAATCTTATAGTCAATTTATCGTCAAGGTTGTTCCTTGTTTCCCTATTTACATTGTGATCTCTGTTTACATTGTGAAGTAAATTTGAATACCTTAGGTAGCGTTATGATACCATGGTGTTTTTAGTGTTTTCATGGTGATTTTGCTAAAAATAAAACACAATGTGTTTGGAAATCATGGTGTTTTTGTTAGGCTACAATATCAAAACCAAAACACAACACTTATTTCAAAACACCAAAAGGTGTTTTAAGTTTGGTGTTTGTGTTTTGAGTTTCAAGGATGTTAATATAATGTCTAATATAGTGTATTAATAATATATTCATTACATAATATAATATAGTATAATATAATATAATATTATATTAAATTGTATTATTTAGTATATTACATTATAACATTAGTTTCCATATATATCAATGCTATGTAATACCATTAATTAATAGTACATATAATATTATAATATTATAATTAACATAATATAATAATTATATTTTAAATATTATTATATACATTTAATTAATAGTAAATAATAATAAATTAAATATATTAAACAAAATTAAATAATAACATAAAAATATATTATATTAGTTACATAACATAATATAATATAATTTTAAATTATATCATATTATTTAATATATTACATTATAATATTAGTTTCCTAATATATAAATCCTATGTTTAATACCATTTATTAATAATACATATTATATTATAATTAATATAATATAATAATTATAGTTTAAATACTATTATATATTTTAAATTAATAGTAAATAATAATAAAATAAAATATATTGATAAAACAATACATAACAATTTATTATTAATAAATAATCCTATAGTAATGATATAATATTGAATTATATAACAAAAACTTTTTCTATTATATTATTTAATTAATAAAATATATCATTAATGTTTGAATAATATATTAAAAATTAGGCTAAATATCATAAAACCCACCTTAACTATGGATGATTATCAGAAAACCCCCTTTACTTTGAAAATATTAGAAAACCCCCTCAAGTTTAGGGTTATCAAAACCCCTTAACTTTGAGATTTTATCGTAAAACCCCTAATTTGAGGGAGTTTTCGATAAAATCTCAAAGTTAAAGGGTTTTCTAATAAAATCTAAAAGTTAAAGGGGTTTTGTAATAATCTCAATACTTAAGGGAGGTTTTTCTAATTTTTAAAAGTTAAGGGGGTTTTCTGATATTTAGCCTAAAAATTATTAACATGTTATGTAATAATAATAGTTAATAATAAAATAATAACTCGCCTAAGAATAAAAGATTAAATATTAATATATTCAATATATTCATAACATATTATATAATAACTAAAATATATTACATTATAAAATAATGATAAAATAAATTATATATTATAAAGTAAATAACTTATCAATGATAAAGTACATATACTATAACAATATTAATATAATAATTATATTAATATTTTTAATATAATAATAATAATATAATAATAATAATAATGCCATAATCTAATATTATTATATTATATTATAAAAAATGTTAATACATTATTATTAATAATATTATAATATGTTAATTATATATATAATATTATAATATGTTAATTAAAGTAGATTATATTATAATTAATATTAAAAATATGTTTGATATTAACGTTATAAAAGGTCAAACGATTGTTGACCAAAAACACTTACCATGGTGTTTTGAAAACACTTTTGGAGAAAACACCATGATGTTTTGAAAACACCACACAAAAATCACCATGGTATCCAAGCATACCCTTAGTTGCATGGAATAGGTGCTGAAGTTTATGATCTTAACTGTTTCTCTTGATTAGTATAGCTGAAAAGATAGGGTTACCTAGTTATCAGTGCAGTGCCAGTTGTTTGGGCATGTTTACTTTGCTCAGAATTCAGGACGAACTTGTAAGGCTAGTGTCAAGCTTGGGGATCAGTAATATAGTCAATCTTGTCAGGGACCCCTGTACGTCACAGCCAACTTTATTTTGATTAGGAAAGGCTTGCATGGTGACCATATAATGGTCTTTATTTATGTTTTGAAAATTTGAGCAACCTTTGCATGGATTGTGTTTGTTTCTAGCTGTTTGAGGTTTCTCTTTAATGCTCTTACTTCATCTACTTCTTCTTGTCAAGTTCACTGTTATTTAAGTCCAGAACTTCCACTGGCAGTTCTGATAATGTACATGTCCACATGCTCTGCAGGTTTGGCAGGAGTTCTGTATAACTGGTGATGTTGATGGGCGCGGTGACCCAGTATCAAATCCTAATGGACCTTTGGACCATGACCTTTTCATGCTTTGTGCAAGAGACACTGTCAAACTCCTAAGGAACCATGCTAGTCTTGCTCTTTGGGTTGGTGGTAACGAGCAGACCCCACCACCAGATATCAACAATGCTCTCAAAAACGACCTGAAACTCCATCCTTTGTTCGGCGAACCTACTAATACAGGAGTTAAGCTCCAAGAATCAACAGACCCAAGCCAATATCTTGATGGAACTCGTGTTTACATTCAAGGCTCCATGTGGGATGGGTTTGCAAATGGAAAAGGGGACTTTACTGATGGCCCTTATACTATTCAAAACCCCGAAGACTTCTTTAAAGACGAGTTCTACAAGTATGGGTTTAATCCAGAGGTTGGTTCTGTGGGGATGCCCGTTGCAGCAACAATTAGAGCTACGATGCCACCAGAAGGATGGAAGATTCCAGTGTTCAGTAAGCAGCCTGATGGGTACATAAAGGAAATCCCTAACCCAATATGGGAGTATCACAAATACATCCCATATGCAGAGCCAGAAAAGAAAGTCCATGATCAGATCCTACTCTATGGCCAGCCAAAAAACCTCGATGATTTTTGTGAGAAGGTAAACTACAAGAATGATAAACATTCATCCACTTCTATTGTATTCCTTTTTAACTTAGTTTATGTGCATATTTCTAGGCACAACTTGTTAACTACATTCAATATCGAGCTCTCCTGGAAGGCTGGACATCCCGAATGTGGACAAAATTTACAGGCGTCTTAATTTGGAAGACGCAGAACCCTTGGACTGGCCTTCGAGGTCAGTTCTATGATCATCTTCATGATCAAACTGCAGGCTTCTATGGTTGTCGCTCTGCTAATGAACCTATTCATGTCCAGCTTAATCTATCTACCAACTTAATCGAGGTAACATAGATATCTTGGTTGATGCATTTTATGTTCCATGTGAAATTGAATTTTTTTTAAAAACAGGTAGTAAATACTACAGCAAAGGAACTTTCAGATGTAGCTATAGAAGTTTCAGTGTGGGATCTCGAGGGCATGTGTCCCTACTACAAAGTCACTGAGAAGATCACTGTGCCACCGAAGAAGGTAGTGCAGATAATTGAGATGAATTATCCAAAAATGAAGAATGCAAAGCCCGTCTATTTTCTTCTCCTTAAACTGTTCAAGTCGTCCAACAAAGCAGTCCTATCTCGAAACTTTTACTGGCTGCATCTCCCTGGTGGTGATTACAAGCTCTTGGAGGCTTACCGCAAGAGAAAAGTTCCGCTCAAGATTTCCTCTCAAGTTCTCATCACAGGCTCCACATACAAAATCCGAACGCATGTGTATAATACATCTAAAGAGTCCAAGAAATTAATAGCCTTGAACAACTATGAAACAGTTGAAGATGAAAGTGAAGGATTTGAAAATCAAACACGAAATCAAGGTGGTAGTTTGTTTAAGAGGATCTTTACAGGCTCTTGTTCAGATAATGATGTGAAGAAAGTAGTTGAGACGGGTGGAACTGATATGGGAGTTGCTTTCTTCCTTCACCTCTCAGTTCATGCTGCCAAGAAAGTTGAAGGAACCATGGGAGAAGACACTAGAATTCTTCCAGTTCACTATTCTGATAACTATTTCTCGCTTGTTCCTGGTGAAAAAATGACCATCAACTTGACGTTTGAGGTTCCTCAGGGCGTTACTCCTCGTGTCACTCTTGATGGCTGGAATTACCATGAGAAGCAGTTTGTTCTATGACCTGTCAACGGAGTGAGGTTTGTTCTCTGCCTCATTCTGCTGATATAAAAGTATTAGAGAGGTATCTTTTTCCAAGATCAAGAAAGAAAAACAGATTGCAAAGAAAGTAAAGAAGCATGTAAAAGTCTTTTAAAAAAATAAAGAGACATGCAACCTGTTTGTAGTAAAATTGGGGCAAGGGAAACCAGCATAAATGTTCTATAATGTGTGTGCTGAAAGGTAATAAACAATGGTGTTGTGAAAAAATTCTTGCTATTTTCTGGTTAATTGTTGCTCTAGTAACTATTTTCTTTCTATTGTCAATAAATGCAACTGGTAATAGATTTGTAGGTTAGAGAGTTAAATGTCTATGTCAGAGACATGAGCGTATCTGTAGTAAAGAACCGGTGATGTTGATTAGCAATCTTGCTTCATATATGCAGTACAAAGAATTGGTGATGCTAATGAGTTGTTCAGTGTTCCTATTTTGCAGTTATCCTTTTTTTTTTAATATATAATTATTTTTCTACAGTTATCTATCTTTTCTTTACTGCTATTTGTGCCTCAAGTTTTGGTTTGTTTTGAGCTTTTTTTTCTTGTACAGAATGTTATTTAGACATTACAAAATGTTTTGAGCATTTTTCTATTGTATTTGCATCTCCAGTTGGTTATCAAAGATGTTATTGTAGGCATTAGAAGATGTGGTATTGTAATCAGCATTTCCACTGGGTAATAAAATATGTTCTTGTAGACATTACATACGTATTGTAATTTGCATCTCCATTTTACTGTCAAAGATGCTCTTGTATGCCCTGGCAGATTTTCTGAACAACATGGCATTAGTTTTTAGGACAGCAACTTGCAGTGCTCACAGAGAACATTGCGTTGATCTCTTCGTTGATACTTGGATGGTCAAAGGATTCCTATTAATACCTCGTTTCTTTAGTTTCTCTTTCTCTATTTTCCTAGCTGTTTCCTCTTATTTCTTTTTCAAAAAAAATTTTCTTTCACTGTTTTCTTTATTTCTTTTTCGATTGTATCAATTATAATGTAATAATTGGGGGCTTCATGCGTCTATGATTCCCTCCCTTGTTTTTTCTTTCTGTTTTTTTATATTAAATATCCATATCTGCTAAATCCATAAACTTACATTTTCCTTAGTTTGATCTTGATTTTGAGCAGAAAATTAGGGGATGCTTGACAATAATATGTTTGAGTGAAAGTTTTGTGGAGCAATTCCTTTTTTTTTTAACCACACAAACGGTAAAAGAGATTAATACATATTAATTATCAACCATAATATGACAAATGGGTAGGATAATTAGTATCTACTAGTTAAAATAAATTAAATCTTCAAACTAAGGGATGATGGATAAGAAATAATTTCTATTTATAAAGAAAGCAAACAACTGTTTTCTTCTTCCAAACACCAAAGAAAAACACAAGGATTAACATAGCTCTTCTTGACATTGTAACTAATTTAATCTTTTCAATTGACGAGTTAATTAGTTTAAAACTTTTTCTCAATCCTTTAGGCTTTGGGAGGTTGGGAAAAGGCTGATTCATGTTCCAATAAAGTAGAAAAGGTAAACGCTTCCTTGTAATCGAGTAAGCTGCTTGTATAAGAAAAGTAAGCATAGCGTCTTATAGAGAAAAGAAATAAAGTACCTTTCATCTAATCTAAGCTTTCATTGATTATCACTAATCATCACAAATTATTAATCAAATTAAAAATGTTACTTACACTTGCAAGCTTCCTCTAAATTCTGATAAGGAGGCTTATCTGCTCAAAATTGACCAAGAAAAACCAGCTGTCCATGCAGTACACGGATTTGATTCCCTTAAAATTGATATTAATTATCAGTGATTATCTTTTTATTAACAATTTCTGAGGATAATTAAGAGGCAATGACGTAGAACATCTTGCTACTGTGCGCTGGTACAGTGATAATTTTACCTACTTGCTTTAAAAGAAAATAATCATTGGGTGATGAGCTATTCATTCATTTATTAATTATTATTAATCTCTATGTTTAGCTAGGAAGAGAATTAGAATAGCCAAGGAAAATATATAGCTGGTCAGCAACCATCCAACTCATTTTCAGGATACAATCAACTTGCTAGCAAAAATCAAATCCTATCAAATTGACCAAAAAGGCTCACCAAAATACTGGATTTTTTTTAAATTTTTTGTTAAAAGTTTATTCTATTAAAATATTTTGTGAATTAGAAATAATTTGTTGAAACCGATTATTTTATTCATTATCACTGAGAACTCAACAGTATTACAACTATATCTACAACTTCTATTTACCCTGTTGTTAGGTTTTAAAAAAAATTTTATATACAATTGCAATATTTGTACTTGCTTCAGTTCCATCCAACCTAATAGACTCAAAGCACACAGTAGAAAATTGCAGTGCTCGCCTTAAGCTATCAGGTGGTAATTCGTCTCCATTTCTTTAAAATTTAAGGTTTGATTCATTCAAAAAGATTAAGAAATAAAATGTTGGCTATTTTTAAAAATTAGATATATTTTCTCCAAATCTAAAGAAAGATGACAAAAGTGCAAGAATTAATGACCTTTCTAGGGGAAAAAAAAAGAATGAGAAAAAAGAGGGGTAGAGTTGTAATTTTAGCTTCTTGAAACATATCTGGGATTTTCCGTAGGTTTCCAACATTCTTTATGCATCCATATTCATCATGATTCAACCAATCTGTCCCTATACTTGCTTACATATAATTTTACATAGAATGAGTAAGGTGTGGCCCACCAATAATCCATCAACTTTATTGCATTTTCATAAGAGCTACTGCCTACCTTATTTGAGACCCGCGTCCTTTTTCTTATAATGGCTAGATGCATCAAGATGGAACATGTGACCATAATATTTAAACTCTAGTTGACCTGCTCAATTTTAGTTGTTAACAAGTTGATACCATTGCAAGAAATAAAAACCCTTTCTCCTCTGTTTTTCTTCTTCTGGTTCTATCTTATGATAGATAGAAACAAGGAAATGGCTCATCATTCATCTAAACTCAAGTCTCTCCCTCTTTCTCAATTTGAAATACAACCGAGAAAATATAATCTTTTTCGATATTGTTTGTTGCTTCTGTTGATGCTTTCTGCAGCAAGCTCTGTTTTAAGGCTTGCAACCTCTTCAGCTTCTCATTCTTCTCTAGTTCAGTCAGTAGATGATACTTGTAAGCAAATTCTCAATCTCTAAGTTTGGTACTATTTTCTTTTTTTTATACTATTTTCCTTCTGACAAATTAATTTTTCTTTTTCGGGGTCCAGTTTTTTCAGAAACAAGAAAAGATATAGAATTTTTGAGGACTCATGTTTCATCACCCAAGAATCACCTTCAAGCCCATGAAGAGGAAAGAATTTCATCATCTTCATGTTCTAATCTCATTGATGGTAAGTTAGAAAATTTTATTTCTGATTTGAAAATTAGATTATTTCACAAGTGTGTCATAGCTCAAATTTGATAGATATGCATGTATATTGCAGGAATAACTACCTCAAGCACTGCAAATGATCAAGGGGTTCTATGTTGTGACCGAAGCCATCAACGCACAGACATATGCTACATGAAGGGCGATATCCGAACCGACGCTCAATCATCGTCTATCTTACTTCACAGCACAAAGGACGGAAACATTAATGACGAAAAAATACGTCCTTATACAAGAAAATGGGAGACAGAGGTAATGAACACAGTCGACGAAATCACCCTCCGTCCAACCCCAATCACTAACGAAAGCAAATGTGATGTCCATCACAGTGTACCAGCAATTGTGTTCTCAACGGGAGGATACACGGGGAACGTGTATCATGAGTTCAACGATGGCCTGATTCCGTTGTATATAACAGCCGAGAGGTTCAAAGGGGAGGTTGTGTTTGTGGTTCTTGAGTACCATTCTTGGTGGGAGACTAAGTATGGAAGTGTCGTGAAGAAGCTGAGTAATTATAAGATGGTTCATTTTTCAAGTGATCGGAGGGTTCATTGCTTTTCGGAGATGATAGTTGGATTGAAGATTCACGGGGAGCTCACAATCGATCCGACACTCATGCACAATGGTCAGTTTGTTTCCTTTATTTGGTTTAACAAAGCATATTCATCCCAAAATTTTTAGGGTGGCTAAATTAATCTTTCTGAACTGCTTTCGACTAAATTCTCTTAGGTATCTTTAATCCTAATTTTCTTCATTAATAATAATTTTATCAATTTTCTCGTAATTGGTGTATTTAATTGCATTCGTCGTAGATGATCAAACCATCAAAATTTTCTCTCATTTTATCTTCAATAGGAACAAAATGGTGTATATCCAGATGTTTTATTGTAACTTTTTCATTTTTACTGCACTCATTGTTTGCATGAGTTATTTCTTCTTGCATACCATTCTAAATTATGTCTAATACAACTGCAGGCAAAGGAATCCAAGACTTCCAGTCACTCCTCCACCAGGGATTCTCCTCTCACCAACCAATTCAACTTCAACCCCAAAAACCACGACCAAAGCTAGCAGTCTTCGTCCGAAACAAATCCCGTGTACTTCAAAATCTCAAGGTCATAGTCAAAATCTGCGAAAAAATCGGATTCGATGTCCAAATCCTCAATCCCAGAAGAACTACTCCTCTCTCTGAGATATACACAGTACTTAACTCCTCAGATGCAATGCTAGCAGTTCACGGAGCAGCCATGACTCATTTCTTGTTCATGAGACCAGGCTCAGTACTGATACAAATTGTTCCTTTGGGATTAGATTGGGCCGCTGAAGCTTATTATGGTGAACCGGCAAAAAGGCTAGGATTGAATTATAATGTTTATAAGTTGAATCCTACAGAGAGTTCTCTATATAAACAGTACGATCGTCGGAGTTTGGTTCTAAGAGATCCTGAGTCTATTACAAGTAAAGGATGGTCAGAGACTAAAAGGATTTATCTTGAGCAACAAAATGTTCGGGTAAATCTTCGAAAGTTTAACAGGCTGATCGCAAAGGTTCATTCTGATATTGTTCATAGATTACGTGCACAGAGTTGAGGGGTAGAAATTCTTTGTTGACAGATTTTTGTTTTGCAAATATAAAATTTAGAGTTAATGAAATTTGTTGATTAAATTTGAATTTAGTGGATAAGTTATACATATTAGACTATGTTTTTGGTGGGTTTGGTTTGATATTATGGCCTTGAGAGTCTTCAAATGTATTTCTTAAACAAAATGAGCGGAATCCAGCAAGACAAGTAGCCTCTGTTTGGTCAACTTTAAACAACTGGTTTGACCGGGATTATCCAATGATTGGATGTTATATCAGCAATTGAAATTTTAGCAAAGGAACAAGAATTTATTTACCAAATCAGTTGATCCTATTTCAATTTTGCTTGTCAGAAGAATCAAAGGATTGTACTGCATTTTTTTTTCCCAGGGCTTTTAGAAGACTAGAATTCATCCATCAGGTTTCAGCCGAGTTCAAATTTCCAAGTGTACTTTGAAATTGGCCGGAGAGGATTATGTTGGTTTAAATCTATGATTTCTATGTACAAATGTATACTCACCGCATGTTTTGTCCCTAGGCTTTCTAAAGAAATCCAGGTTAATGAAAAATGTATTATGTATAAGCACATGTTGCAACGGATGCATTTGTGTCTCAAAATATTTATATATGTCGTACAAATGACACTGGAGGTATCTATGTACACATTTAAATATATAATATATATGGTACAAATGACACTTGAGGTGTCTATGTACACATTTGGCTATAGTTTTTATTTTATTTTATTTATTTTATGGGTGTTCTCTTCTCCATATCTTACATCTTTAATATTTGTAACTTAGACCCTCACATTATTGAAATTTCTATATAGTTCCTCAAACCATTGGAATCACTATAAAGTCTCAAACCATTGAAATTTCTATGTAGTTCCCCAAACACCAAAAATGCAAAGAAATGAGTCTACTGATTTTAGATTTAAATAGGACTAGTAACTCAAATGCGGGATGTAAATGGGTTTATTGAGACGAATTTGAGCTCCAAGTAACTTATATATAGATGTATAACTAGAAATCCATGAGCCAACTATAGGGGCTAGTAGGGTTTCAGGGACTAAATAGTAATTTCAATTATTTGAGTTACTAATTCAAAACATTAAATACCTAGGCTATGTTTGGATTAGGGACCTTTTTAATCCCGGACTAATTTAACTCACAATAGTCCTGGGATACAATAGTCCATGGACTATAGTGAGTTAAAATTTTAATAATATGTTTGGTTCAAATTATTATTAACACCTCTAATACATATGTCATGTTTGGAAACTTGTCATTATAAGGGGTATAACATTAGAACATAACAAGAATGTCCACAATGCCCTCTACATATCAACAATGTATTTCGTGAGTTTGTTTGTAATTTTTAGATTTTCAGGGATTGTTTGTAATTCATATTTCTAAAGGAATATTTATAATTTTCATATTTTTCAGTTTTTTATAATTTTTCAAACTTTAAAGAGGTCAGTTTGTAATTTTGAAGTTCTTAGGATTTGTTTGTAACTTTTGAAATTCAGGGGTTGTTTGTAATTTTCAGATTTCGGGGGTTAATTATATTTAAAATTTTTGGAGGGTTGTTTGTTATTTTTAAATTTTCAAGAGTTGTTTGAAACTTGTCGATTTTTTCAAGGGTTGTTGCAATTTATTTTTTCGTGGGTTATTTGTAATTTTTTAATTTTTACTTCTTTGTTTATAGTTTTGGATTTTTCAAGGGTTGCTTGTAATATTCAGATTATGGGGCTCTTTATAAATTTTTATTTCTTTAGGGGATGTTTTGTAATTTTTATATATTTCCATTTTGGCAAAAAATCTTTCTAAATATCGGGGGACTAAAAAATATCTAGATTTGGGAGATTAATATGTAAATGAGGATGAGTATTGAGTATAAGCAATCAAAGTGGGGATACGCAAATGGGATGATTAGTATGCAATCAAAGTGGACGAGGGAAATAATTGAGAATGAAAAATCTTAATAACTTTTAGAAAGTTAAAAGGTAATGATGTCATTTTAGATCTAATACCGAATGAAAAATAGTCTCAGGACTATAATAACACCCCCTCTCCCCCCATTATTTAGTCTTAAATCTTTGGACTATTTCATTTTAATGGACTAAATAGTCTCACCTAATATCATCTAAAAATTTAAACCAAACATGTTACTACTTTATTTTAAAAAATAAGGAGTTATTAACTCAAAATAATACCCAATCCAAACGTAGCCCTAGGGAACTAATATCGAATAACCTAACATATAGGGGTTTTCCTGAAATCTACTCTACCGAAACTCAGGCGGCCAAACAAAATCCCTACTTGGCGCGTAGAACTGTGATTTGCTGCTCCGAAACAAAAAGCGGCAGCTCGCAACGAGATCGAAAAAGCTCGAAAAAATGGCGAGAAATGGAGGAGGAGACGCGACGAATTGGGACGAAGAAGGATACAGGAGCAGCATCCTTCTCCATCGAGAGCTCCGATCTCGGACCGTCTTCAGGACCGCCTTCGCTCCTTCCCCTAACCCTAATCCTGAAACCCTAGCCGTCGCCTCCAGTGACGGATCTCTCGCCGCCTACTCCATTTCCTCTTGCATCGCTGCCTCTCATCAGGTAAAGCTCCTCTTCGTTTTCATTTTGTGCCCTAGATTCTATTACTTTCTGAAAATTTCCCGATCAATTGCAAACACTCGCTGAAATATGCAATTTTTTTGGGGCGTTTTCGCCTTAATCAGCTGTTGGAGACTTCTCTGCTATAAAAAATTACAAGTGATTATTTATTACACCTCTAATTCGTTGAAAATTGGTGCTATTATTAGAACGTCTCATCTGTGTCGTCAAATTTCTGTACCTTTATTCTTAGATTAGTCTATAGACTGCAAGAAAGTTAAAACCTAGTTTTGCAATGGGGTTTAGTTTCCCAAGTTAGGGTTTTGTGGGGTTTTGGAGGTGAACCTAGTTTGATAACCATTTGGAGTTAGGCAAGTTTTAGCGAAGCTCAAATGTGTGATTGGCAAGTATCTTATATGATCAGAGAAACCATTGTTTTGGAAGTTCAACCATGGATTTATGAGATCATTGCATAAAGCAACCATTGGTACTATAAGGAAGGCTTTGTTCAGTTCATGGTTCAGAAGTTTGGATGGTTAATTTGTGATAATCTTTTTAATGCAATGGCACTGATTTTAGTCAGAAAAGTATGCTATAGCATTCTGGCAACAGATGTTACTGATATTTTTGTGTTACCCTTTGCAGAGTGTACACTCTAGAAAGAAAAGAGGTCAAGAGTAAGTGTCTGTTCATATCTATGTTCAGCCTTGAACTTGCTTCTTTAGTTGCCCTAGTATCATTTCGTTATATGCAATTCTTCTTTTATGAAGGCTTGGATCTGAGTTTCCACTCGCTGAACCACGTTGCATCATTCAAGGACATAAAGGCCCTGCATATGACTTAAAATTTTATGGAAATGGAGATGAATCTTTGTTGTTGAGGTTTGTATCCTGTTTGCACTTGTATTCTCTTTTTTTCTCTAATTCTTGTCCTGTGACGTGCATTTCAGCATTGTGACCTCATTATCTATTGTGGTTTCAATACAATAGAGTTGCTGGGTTATGTATAGAGGGCGCCCCTTTTGATTCATTTGACAAGAAGTGATAGCACAAATGGAGCTGGTTCATTACTGCAACATGTAGAAGCAGTCTGTGTTATAAATTTGAACTGAAGATGGTGCAACTCAAGCCAAACTTTTTCCCTATGCAATTTAATGGATTTGATTTCTTGTTAAGATCTTAAAATGAGTTCTCACTTCCATCTCAGCTAGATTTAGTTTTTTCAGCTTCTTTGCTTTTAAAGTTTTGATGATCACTCATTGATTCTTTACTTGATCTTTGTGGTAAACAAGACAGATTCTCTTTATTTCCATATTTGATGGGTGAATTAATATGCAGGTCAAGTCTTGCCAAATGGCTTGGTCGAATAGTAATAGAAGCTCGTTACCTGCTACTTTTGGATCTTATCTTCAGCGTCGTTATTGTCTTTCTGTACTAGTAGTTCTTACCTGGAGTTACTGTAGAATGTGGTTGAAAATTGAGTAGCCATGCAGCTTCCCCTTGATACTAATATCCGTACATTGCTCACATTCCAGATATGTTACATTTAGACGGTCATGGGGTTGCAATTAGCCTAATTAATTCTGGTTATACTGTATTAGCTTCAAACAAATCTGAAATTATAGAAAGCTTATCAAGCAAACCTTATGTAGCTGTGGAGATGATGGACACGTTCGTGGTTGGAAGTGGATGGATGTACTACTGAACATGAAAACGCCAGTAGCTAAGCAAGGTAATTGTAATAGAAATTCATAATGTTATCCTACTATTTATATGTGATTTTGCTTGTCACCTGCTTATGCATGCTCGTAATGCAATTGTGTACTCAAGTCTACAATTTGTAGAACTGTTATCGGAAATAAAATTCAGAACGCCAGCTAGTAAACATGTTCGCAGAATGTAGAACTTTTGCGCTTACCTTTCAACTATAGCTATTAATTGGCACCTTCATATACTGAAACAACATGCACAGTGAGTGCTTTTATTATGTCTGTTCGAACTAAGTTATCACCGGTAATATTTAAAATATTACCAGTCGTTTGATATATAACAGCAATCAGCTTAGTGTTGCAATAGATTGGTATCATGGTTGACCAAGACTGTGTGAAGCATGTCCAGAAAATACTCAGTCTATTTACATGTTCTTTGAAAAATATCATATGTACGTAGACCCGCAAAACTGATATAACGTTTTCAATATAGTTGACAATTAGCTTTCTGTCTGTTTATATCGCGTGTTATCCTCCTAAGGGAATATTTTTGAAGTTCTTATGAAAATAATTCCAATAGCTGACTTCACCTTGATTTCTGCGTACGTTATTTGCAACCACTCGTCGGTCACTTGAAGAATGTCTTTCGAGTTATTTTGATAATTTTTATGACCTATCCTTAAATTCATGATAAGGTTTGATTTGGTTAAATATAGATTTCGTACTTGTATATCCAGTTACTTTAATTTAGATAAGTGGAGATAGGGTATCAAGAATTATTTTAATGAAGGCTAACTTTCTGCTGAAAATTACCATTGGAGTTTGATTCCTGTAGATATCGAACTTGTCTCATTGCTACTAGCGGAGAACATCACCTGTGACCATGTAAGTAATCCATGAACTTTCATGGAGTGAGTTATTCAGCTATAAATTGTACCTATAAAAACACATAGGCGGTCAGTGATGCTAAATGAAGAATTGTATCGTCTTAAAGCCTTGAAGACATCAGTGAGGAGGTTCTTATTTGGGTTCAGGTGCATTATTTGGATATACTAATTCGAATGTATGCCAAGCCTTTGATTCTTATATTTCTGGAATCGCCTCTCTTTTCTCGAACTATGTCACTAGTACATGTCAGTGAACCTATGTCACAATAATGAGATGGATACACATGTCAGAGGCAAATGGAATCATGGACATGGATTTTGTCCAGTCAATGATATGGAATAGTTTTACATTCTCATAAAAATATGTCATCTATTAGCTTGAGCCCTCTTGAAGTCAGAATACATTTTCCTTTAGTTTTGTTTTCTAGTTGTTCTTTTATGGTGACAATAAGGAACAATATTCTAAATATTTTATCCCTGCAAGTCGAGTTCAGAATTTCTTCATGCTAACACTATTTTTTTAATATTACTTTTCAGTCCTATTGAATGCTATCTTACTACTAATTCCTTACACATTTCTTTTTAGAATTATTGTTCTGGAATTATTGTCCTTAAGTTTTGCACATCCTAAAAGCATCAAGTGTCCTATGGCAACCCCTTATTTCAGCAGGAATGTACATATTATGCTTTTATAGCTGTTTACATTATATTTAAGACCATAGATTAGGTTACTAAGAAATCAAAGTTGTCTTTTTTTCCATTTCTTGTTTTGTAGGTGGCCAACTGGATCCTGTACTTGACTTCACAAACCCACAACATGAGTAAGTGATTTGTAGAATTGCCTGTTACATGAAATTCTACAGTTCAACTGCATTGTGTAATTCGTGTTTAAAATTCTTATATTACTTTTCAGGAGAAGCTCCTTAAACTAACTTGAAGTTTCTTTGTTTTAAGTGTTTGTGGAGATGCAATCTTGGAAAAGGAAAATGTGTCTCTCTTAAGGATGATAATAGTTTTTGAGATATATAATATGATGTATTTGCACACATATAACAAATCCAACCCGGCAGAAGGGGATTGAGGATCAATTATTCAAGCACATGCTACCAGTTAACTGTCATGTATATAAAAACATATTATATCATGGTAAGCATGTTGACATGATATATAGGGAACTTATCCAATTATAAGTTAGCAGATCGTGGCTTTGTCTTATTATGATATGTAGAGAAATTATAGCCAATTATAAGATAGGAGTTTCTCTCATATATGAGAAATGTCTTTAGGTTGGGAATATAATTCAGAAAACAAGGTCAAAACTTTTCTAAATTTTGGGAAGCACAAAGAACTATTCTGGAAATAGATCTGAAGTTGTTCAGGTTACTTCATGAAATGCTTGCAACACTTGCACTCTTGTCATGAAATGCAAAACACAGCCTTGAGTCATCGCAAAACACAAATATGAATCTTGCCTTGAGTGCATCACAAAAATTTCTATCAGCAATACAGCCAGCCTTGCTTTATAGGTCAGATTGTTATGCAATTAACGATTAAGACAAACATCCTGAAATTAATGTAGATGCGCACGTGAGGTTCATGTGGCAAGATAGGATAAAAAATTAGTGCATCTTCAAAAAGTTAGAAGTTAGAACTATATTATTGAAATAAACTGCAGAAAGACACATTAAGATGGTTTTGAGTTGGGACATTTGCAAAGGAGACTATTGAGTGCACCGTCAGGGTTGGAAGAGCCATAGTTGATGGAGCAACAAGAACGTCTTGTGAACTTAGATGAACATTGTAGAGGGAGGAAAAATAGTTTTCTATTTGTTAATTAATTAAAGCAGATGAACCTAAATAAAGTTTGATCGTGGAAAGGATTTATGTAGCAAACCCCATATATCTAGAATAATCTTGTTGTGTTGTTGTACTGGGACTTCTGGGATTATGCTTAATGCATTTCACATCTAATGCCACCTGCCTTAGGAACACATGTATCATGTAACTGCAGTTGTTTCTGTTTGAAACTTGTAATTTCTATTTGGTGCCTTTTCTAAATTTCATAGTTGCATGAGCGGTATTTTTTCGCTTTATTTTTATTGTTAAATACTTCACATCGATTATGTTGTTTTCTTGCTTTCCATTTCTTTCTTTATACTAATCTTATTTCATGCCTCAGAGGTCCTTGGGGTGCTCTTTCCCCTATCCCGGAAAGCAATGCTATCGCAATCAATGAACAGGTTTGTTCATTTTCTTTTCTTTCATGATTATATAAACATTCCTCCTTTCACCTTTTTTATAAGAATTTCCCACATATCCTGGCTGCTATTGCAAGAAATTATTTTCCGTCTGGTTTTAGTTCCTTTTTATTCCTAGTTTTCTCTAGCTTTGTTGGATATGCATTGAAAGTTGATATACACGGCTTAATTTGGAGATCATAACAAATATGATGACGCTTGATAATAGACTGATATATTCTACATTCAATAATATTTTGTTGATATATTCGGATGATTATCACTATACTTGATGTTCTAGATGTGGAATACCATACAATTGACAAATATAGGAGGCTGATCTCCATGATTACCTGTGCTATTATGTTTAATAATGATGTTCTGTAAGATTATAATCGAACTCTTGAAGATTCTGCCGGAAGAAATTCTGTGCCACTATAAATTGTTTGGAAAGCAAGAAAGTGTTAAACTGTAAACATTTCCTTATCTTCTCTTAGAAAAGCTATCTTTGCAAGCACTCTGCCATAAATTTATGGGTTACGTGACCATTAGTTTATAGTTTACCATGAGTTCATTTTAGTTGAAATATGCAAAGGTCCAGGGGAAAAGCTTGGATGAAGCAATTCTCAATCTACTTCCTAATAAAGAATTCTTCTCAAGCCCATTGCTGTGAAGTTTTCTTGAATCTTTCTCCACAACATTCTTCTTGTTCTTTACAAACTTCCAATCATATGATTCTCCTCCTGTTACATTTTTTCCATATTTGTTTGGATCTAAATAATTTAAAGTCCTTACCATGCTTAAAAGGTTCCACTAAATTGGAATAAGGAGCAGGACTTCTAATTAAAAATGACATGTTTCATCATAAACTGGCTAGTCAAGAAGACCGTCCCACCCACTGTAATTGCTTCTAAGTCTTGATGTCTGACGTTATTTCTTGATTGTTCCTTTTCTTTTGGGAAGTCTGACCTGCTAATATAGTAGCAGGATAATACTTCTATATTTTACTATTTACCAAAGTTTGATTTTCTTGCCATTTGCTTTGAGGAGTTGTCTTATCTTATCTCTTAAACCAGAGGCCTGGCTAATCCCTACCATTGTTGATACCAACAATTCCTTTACCTAATTTGATTACTTGTCTAGCTTCTTGACTTGCACAATTTATCAGGCCTTACTAGTTAAGCTCTCAACTTCAGAGGGAAAAACAACCTACAACCTCTTTATCAAAACTTTACAAACTGGTCATTCTTTATGAAATGGTTAATGTTTTTTTTTCTTTGTGCCGAGAATGCCCTTTACAACATTATAGACTGAAAAGGAGGATGATGCATAAATATTTCCTGTGCCTCATGACAAGTGGTATGCTAGATTCACATTCGCACTATAAATACACGTGTATGCTTCCTAATCAACGAGCATACTTTCTTCTGAAATGTATTCAGTCGTATTGACCTTTTTGTTAAAGTTGATTTTATGTTTCATATTTTCTTTTATTTTTGAGATTGTTGCAATAAATATAATGTTAAATGCTTTTCTATGTTATGGGCATGTCACAAGTTGCTAAATTCTTATGCAGGAAGGATCCATTTTCTCAGCTGCTGGTGATTCTTGTGCTTATTGTTGGGACGTGGTATGTATCTGTAAAGGTAAAATTTGTAGGTTACAAGTTAAAGATTTTCAAATAAAAGCATGTCTTTGTTCGAGTAGATTGATGCTTTCCTATATATATATATATATATATATATATATATATATATATATATATATATCCCTTTTTCCCCTTGAAACTACAACACCATTATGACCCCTTATTACTACAGGAGACAGGCAAGAGAAAGGTTGTCTTTAAGGGACACTCCGACTACTTGCACTCTATTGTCGCTCGTAAATCTGGCAACCAGGTTGGTTCATTGTGTTTATGATATGTTCCTTGTGTAAAATTTCCATAAAGCTTCTGACACAAATTCAAAAGCTCCTTTTGAATACAGTTAGGGACAGTGGGCAACGTGCTTTAATTTGCAACAAACTGAGAAAACTTATGAAAGCTATTTGAAAATGGATTTTCCTAACCATTACCTTTAGGGCAATGGTTAAAGAAGAGACAAAAGAGAGCTGAGGGAGAAAAGAGAGAGGGTTAGTGGGGAAATATAGACCCCACTCGCCCTCACCTCTCTTTCTTTCTCTTCATTAACCATTGCCCTTGGGGCAATTGTTAGCAAAACCATATGAAAATAGGTGAGGTTGTGGGAAACAAGCAGGACCCTAAATTTTGATGAATTGCAATTTCTTGATTTAACCTGATTCTTTTTGCTTATTTGTGCAATTTAGGATAATTGGAAGTTTATACTTAAATCAAGTAAATTCTATTTGCAACAATCTAAGGTGTTAATGATGCAGGTCCTCAAAAGAGCCCTTTTTGCTCTGTTCTCATGTTTGTTTCTTGGGTAGCTTGCATCTTGTATAGCAGCCCAACCGTGACATCTTCGGTCCTTTGCAGATATCCTCAGAGATAATTAAGTTTTTTACAAGTCGTATGGCAATATTTATTCTTACATGTTATTAATGTTAGTAGTTTTCTTTTTTCAGATCATTACTGGTTCTGAAGATGGAACAGCACGTATATGGGGTAAAAGCTTATACCTACACTTCAATCAATTATTTTGTTTCCTGTAAGTTGCTGCTCATTTGCACAAAAAACTACCTATTGACCTCAGCCAATATGATGTTTTTCATGAAAAGTGATGGAACTCTGGAGGAAGGAATTACTTGGGCAACAAGAATCACTAAATGCCATTTATAATCTAGACAACATAATCTATTATTAATACACACTGAACCAATTGTGATGGAAGATAGAGTTTCATGGTGAGACCCTGGTTTTGGCAGATTGGAAACAGCTACTATAAGAACACCTTTTCTGGAAAAAGATTTCTTGAGGGTTGACTAATATTTAATATTTATTTTTAAAAAAAATCACATTTAACCTTTTTATGCATGCTTACTGAGTATATGATTACCACAGTTGATTTGTTTTCTTTTAATAATTCTCTCTACTGAAAATATGGAAAGACACAAGAGTTGTGTATTCTGATATCCATATATAACTCGGAATGAGCCCATTATAGCAACTCATTTGCCATACTACTATATGAACAGAAATGCAAACGAACCTCATTATAGTATCAGTCGTTCTCTGGTCTTATATAAGTAGCATTAACTACAACTTCTAATGCATAATTATTGCTTGTAATATTTAGACTGTAGAAGCGGGAAATGTACTCGGATTCTATATCCAGAAAAGGGCTATAAATTGAAGGAGCCTTCATGGGTCAGTTGCTTAGCCATTGATGCAAGTGAAAGTTGGCTGGTAAAAAGCTTTCTCCATAAAGTTGTTTTCTTTTACAACTTATTTTGCAAGCATCTTCTTTGTTGTTATATTTATCCACTTGATGCTGTCTCATTACGAATTTGAATTCATATGGTTATTTTGCTAGATGTTACCTCTGTTTGAAGACTGATACTTTTTTTTTTTCACTTTTAGGGTTTTTCTAATATTCATCCTCCAGCTTTTCAATATCTTTAAATAGACCACATGAGAAATTTAAATGTTATAAGTTGCTCTGATTTGTTTGAGTCGCACTAAATTTGTTTCCGTCAGTGTTTTTTCTTCATCTCTTCCCCTCAAAAGCTGCCAGCATAGGATCCTCCACCTGCAATTTAATTTGTCCCATATGGTTCAGTGTTTATATTTCTCTTCTCTTTAATTTGTATCTTTTATTTAGTATCCTTTCTTTTTGGTTGTCGTTTAGAGAAGTTCTTCAATTTATGAATACCCTTGCTTTGTTGTATGTGAATCCCTTGCTCTCAGGATATGTGACTACTAAAAATGTAGATTCTTGTCAGCTTCATTCTAACGTTATGTGCAGTTTTACCATCATTATATCAAGTTTTGCATATCAAAATTTATGCTTAAATTGCTTCTCTCCAGGTTTGTGGCACTGGCAGGGGATTATCAGTGTGGAGTCTACTTTCATGCGAGTGTATTTTCAGCATTGATAATCGTTCTCCTACGCAAGATTTAGTGTTTGATGACAATCAAGTAAGCTCTGCCTGATATTTAAGAATCATTATGTGAATATCTAATTAGAATCAAATAAGCTCTTCTCTATTGATAACCATAATCTGAATATCTTGTACAATGAATTAGCTTGTGCAATATTCACTTATTGTCGTATGAAGTTGTTTTTAATGGAATCGATGTTGTGTGCACATCAGCATGCAAAATATATATCTAAAATCAGTTCTCGGTGTTTCTCACATTTGCATTATATATATATATATATATATATATATATATATATATATATATATATAGAGAGAGAGAGAGAGAGTAAAGCTCCTATAAACTTAAGTGGATAGAAACACTTGTCCACCAACTTTTTATCCATTAGATTTGCTTTGAGATTTGTGCTAGCATATGATGCAAATCAATGCACAATTCTCCAAGATACACTTCATGTCTTGCACAAATCTCAATGCAAATCTAATGGATAAAAAGTTGGTGAACAAGTATTTCTATCCACTTAAGTTTATAGGAGCTTTACTCTATATATATATCCCTTTTTCTAAATGTTGGGATCTATTATATATATATATATATATATATATATATATATATATATATATATATATATATATGAGGAATATGGAGAAACTTGGTACCAAGTTCCTTAAAGGAACTTGGTAGTGAGGTGGACAAATCCGTCCACACCTCAAGGGAGAAATAGAGAGAGAGAAAGAGGAGAGAGAAAGTTTTTTAAAAGCTAGACTTGTGGACCAAATTTGTCCACATCACTATCAAGTTCCTTTAAGGAACTTGGTACCAAGTTTTTTCATTTCTCTCTCTCTCTCTCTCTATATATATATATATATATATATATATATATCCCTTTGTCTAAATGTTGGGATCTATTACATCTATTATTTGCATCCTTCTTTCTTCTTCTAAGATGGTTAAGCTCCTTGATGCATTACCCAGGTGGCTTTTTTGTTAAGAATTAAGATAATTTGTGATTTTATCTTTCAAGACTATTGCCCTCTTTCAATCTTAATGATGACGTATTAGAAAAGCCTTATCTAATCTCCTTCTTGGGTGGATCTATTGATCTTTCCATCTAAGGCATGGTTTGGTAGGAGAGAAGCAGTGGGATAAAACTAAAATCATGTTTGGTAGGAGTTTTTAGAGGGGGCGGTGAGTTGCGATGAGGGGAAGGGAGGGAAGGGACAATGAAAAATGAACTGAAAACTTAGATAGAAAAGAATCTCTTCGATTTGTTAGGCACCGGGGGGGGCTAAAAAAGGATTTACGTCCCCATACTCCCTCTCCAACCAAACATGAAGGCTAAAAGAGATGTCCGGCTCCCCACCTCATTGCACCTCCCCTCCCCTTCTCAAACCCCCTATCACACCAAGCCTAGTCATGGACATGACAGGACATGGCACATCGGACACAATGGGACATACATTGGGATAGTCGCGCTGCCTAAAGGGACGCCTAGGTCCGCTTAGGCCAGCGGCACTTGCTCACCAAATTTTAATTCGAGCGTCGCTTCAGCGTACGCTTGCAGGCAGCCCACTCGCTTTTGAATTGTAAACCCCCACTTAAACTCAGACTAAACCCATACCCAAACCCTAACCGACTTATTCTTTAACCTTTCTCTTCCCTTTCTCTTCTCACCTTTCATCTTCCCCACACTCTCCCACCTCATTCTTTCGCTTTGACTCTTTGCTGGCCTTCATCACCGGACTTTACCGGGCCGACCTCCATTGCCTGCTGACTTTCGCCACGGCCTCTCATTGGTTCTCGATGATGATTTTAAACTTTTTTTTATTTTTAAACTATTATTTAAGCTTATCTACTGTTTTAGAAGTATATTTCACTTATAAACTGTTATAAACTGCTTTTTAAACTTAAGTAGTTGATTGTATGATTATAGGATTTCCATGATAACGATGATTGATGATGATTTCATTAGATTATATGATTATCTCGTGCTAGACATTTAGACTATTCGTGTTTTCTTCCTTCTTGAGCATTAGACTTTTGAGTTTGCGATATTATTTACTATTGCGATGGCTTGTTATGTTGGAAATGATGATGTTTCTTAGTATTTGGTTACTAATTTGGCTATTTAGTATTTATGCATGGTTAATTATGGATCTAAGACTGTTATTTATATTTTTTTGCAATTTTATATGAACTTAATACATATTTTTGTGAATTATTATAATTAAATAAATTAAAAATAGGTAAACGCTTAGGTTTCTTAGGCGACGTACTTAGGTTAGGCCACGCCTGAACGCCTTAGTCTCCTAGCCTTCTCAGTAACATTGCATTGGGACATAGTATTCCTTAAAAAGTAGGTCATAAGGACTCAATGGCATTACAACTTTTTTATATGTATGTATGTATACAGGGTAAAGTATGTAAAAGGATATATATTCCTTCCAAAAATAGATGTGTGTGTTGTGTGAGTGTATATATATATATATATATATATATATATATATATATATATATATATATATATATATATATATATATATATATATATATATATATATAGAGTAAATCTCCTATAAACTTAAGTTTATAGGAATAGTCATACACCAACTTTTCTATCCATTGATGTTGCCTTGGGATCCATGAAAGATATGAAGCCCATTTTGAGATTTGTGCATCTCCGATGGCACAAATCTAAAGGCAACATCAATGGATAAAAAAGTTGGTGTATACTATTCCCTATAAACTTAAGTTTATAGGAGATTTGTTTTATATATATATATATATATATATATATATATATATATATATATATATATATATATATATATATATATATATATATATATATATATATGACAACACAATGTACACGCTTCTATAAATTCTAATAATATGCTAAGGTATTAATTATTATGTTTGCATATGTTATTATGATTTCCGTTGGCATTATTTCGATATGTACAGGACATTATATGTAACTGTAGGTGTAAGCAGATATCCAAAATCCAAATCCGACCTTTTAATATGTACCTGAATACAAAACTGATCTGGAAGAGTTCTTACCTTCTTATTTTAATATCCTGATTTGATCTCTTTTTGTGCACGCATTGTGAAAATTCTCCAATTATTTTTTTTTTCTCTTATGTATCAATGCTCTCTGATAGAAGGTCGTTACTTTGGGATTTTTTTTTCTCTGTTGTTTCTTAATTTTGACAATACTCTCCTTTATCTTTGACTCTTAAGTTTCCTTGTCATTCAGATTCTAGCAGCTGGTTCTGAGCCTCTGCTAACACGGTTTAGCATTAAAGGAACTCTTCTTTCACAGAACCAGTGTGCTCCTCAGTCAGTATTCTCTGTCTGCCTTCATCCCTCGGGGGTATGCTAACCTTTCTTTCATTTTAAATAGGAGCTTTTACGTATTCTGAGATGTGCTATAGATAAACTTTATTGAGTGTCATATCACAGTTAAGTTCTTTCTGAACTAATGTTTTTTGCATGCTAAATTTTATGCTTGAAGTAGTTTTAAAATAATCTTAAGTTCTCCATGAAAAGGCATATTTCTGTTTCATTCTTGTATGTTTCACTGCAACTGACTGAAAGACTGTTTTGAAAGCCAAAACGTGTTGAACCTTACAACTGACTGAAAGACTGTTGCCAAATTGTGATGACACCTAATGAAGGACCCCATTAAGATGTCATCATTTTTAAGAAGAAAATTCAAATGCTCCGGTGGAACGATTGGATTTCAATTATTTTAGGTTAAACATGCTTCACATGACCATTTCCTACATATTTCAAGATCAGAACTAATGCAGATACAGCTTATATGTTTATGTAACCGGTTGATTTTCGGTCAAGGCATGAAATGAGAGAACCCTTCAACACCAATTCGTAGAAACCCATTAGAATTGCAACGCCGTAGAGTTGCAACTCTGTCCGGAGATTGTCACAATTGCACGAAAATTAGAAGGGACTTCTTTTTCATATCTCAGTGATTTGATCCCTTCTCATTTGATTTCATATAATCTTATGAATGGACGAGCCATTCAAAATTACTTGTTTCCTTTTTGCACTGCATACATCAAGAATTTTACCAGTTGAGCAGGACATCTTGCTTCAAGGTGTATTTTGTGATCTTAATGATCTTCAAGATAACTTTGTAATTCAGAAAGAGGGGCTAAGGCTGCATGGTGAACCTGGTGGAGACCCTTCTGACATCTCCATGGATATCCTGGTCCTACGGCTTATGTAGGGATGCCTGAAGGATTCTGATGAAAGAATATCTGTTAGAATATTTGGAAATCTTACTTACTTTTCACTGGAATTTTTATTCTTAATGAGTTTTCAAAAATTTCCACTTCCAAGAAAGCGAGTCCCACAACAGGAGACCTGGTTATATCTGCATGCTGATTAACGATCCTCTTTTACTAAGCATATTGACATTCGACTTTGCAGACTTTCACTGCCTTGTTATGCAGCTAAGTATATGAATCTGGCTTACAAAGCTAAAGTAATTATTACTGAAGAATAGGAAGAATAGCATATTTCAAACTACCATTTTTAATTGATATGTCTAAAATTAACAATCTTTTTTTCTTTTTTGTACATTTTTAATGAGACATTGTACTGGTGCAAGTTGCACCTATGATGCTTCACCTTATCCCAAATTCCCAATGACTTGAAATCTTGAAGTTTGGCTGATAAAGTTTTGTCTTTTATTACTTGCTGTCTGGTTTTTCTGTATTAATCTACCACTTACTGTCATGTCCCCCATGTATGTTCTGTCCTTTTTGTTCAATAATCCTTTTGATATAGGAACTAAATGAGAAAGTTATTTTATTTTCACTTTTGCAGGTTACCGCTGTTGGTGGCTATGGGGGCTTGGTAGATGTCATATCGCAGTTCGGCAGTCATTTGTGCACTTTTTGCTGCAAAGGAATGAATGGGGATGAGTAAAACCAGTATTTGATGTTACTGTTTACAACTTCAAATCCCTATTATACTCTACATTGAACCGTCATCATCTCTTTGTAGTCTTTTCTTCCTTATTTAAATGTTCTCTGCTACTATTTTAGATCAATTTTCTTATTTTCTAAGCAAAAAGAAGGATGAAATTACAAAAATATAACGACGTCCAGCAGCAAACCTTTATCACGATTTTTTTTCCTTCTTACTTTTGTTACCGAAGCTGCCTCCAGCGCACTTTCTGTTAACGTAACGGCAACAAAGTAGGGTCATTGATGCTTTTGTTTTCCTCCATAGTCTTGATGCTAAATATCATAACCCTAACTTTAAAAATATTAGAAAACCTCCCTTAAGTTTAGGGGTTATTAGAAAAGCCCCCTTAACTTTGAGATTTTTATCAGAAAATCCCCCTAATTACGGGGGTTTTCTGATAAAATCTGAAAGTTAAAGGGGATTTTTTTGATAAAATCTGAAAGTTAAAGGGGTTTTGTGATAATCCCGATACCTAAGGGGGGGTTTTCTGATATTTCAAAAATTAAAGGGAGTTTTCTGATAATTGTCCAAAGTTAAAGGGTGTTTTTCTGATATTTAGCCGTTTATTTTGCTTATACAAACATTTGGGATTGCTAGCAGGGGCTCAGGCTCGGAACAGAGAATCTTTAAAGTGCTTAGCTTTTAGGTCTCCATGGGAATTTATAAAAAAAGATCTGTGAAAAGGTTGAAATATTATCTTTAATGTTATGTGAAATGTTTGGGTTTAGTCATCTTAGATATTTTTGAGTAAAATATACATCATCAACTACCTCTAGCGCTTAACCGTCAGTTGTTCAAACTTCCACTCTTATGTCTTGACTGTCGGGTCCCGTCAAAGAAATTGGATTTCAGAAACATGTTAAAATTACGCCAGAAATTATAATTGAATGATAGAATTAGGGAAGGGAACTCACAGACTTGTGTTACAAATGATGTGCACTGTTTTCCACGTGTTGGTACTCTTATACGTCTCTCTTTCTTGGTTTGTTGAGGCAATGTTTGGCAACTTTAGATTAAAATTCACTTAGCTTATAATCTATAAATGGTTTATAATTCAAGCGGATGTAATCCAAAGTGTTTGGTAAACTTAATAGATTATAATTCATTTTCAATAGTAAAATATTTGTCAAATGAGTGGCTTATAATCCATCTTTGTTGTCAAAATGACCAAAAAAAGGATTGGAGATAGAGAATAGATAGTTTTTGAATTTTCTTAAATGTTAAGGGGTATAGGGATCTTTTACTTGGTCAAACTATGTGGCTTATAAGCCACTAAAAAATAAGCTAGGTTACCCTAGCTTATATTTTTTGGGCTTATAAGACCAAAAAAGGTGTTTGCCAAACATGTCTCAGTAGCTTAGAAGTCACTTTGACCAATTCCCAAACATGCTCTGAATTTGACGAAAAAGGAGATGCGCACTTGAAGAAGCAACCTCCAAGCTTTTGTCAATTGATAACAGCGGTCAACAAAGAGATAGGCGGAACGCTGGATTCAGGATGATAAATGCCTATACAATCCTATTTTCAATTGGCCATGATACGCCAATAAATTATACCATACTTGAGATGAAGCAACTAATAGGGAAAAAAAACTAGTGAAATAGCTGTTTAGGCTTTTTGGTCAAAAACGTGAATTTGGATTATGAGAAGCCTACAGGTTTGCAGACAGAGGGATATATAATATCCGAAAATATGTTTTACATCAGGTGTTGAATATCCCAGAAGTATTTTGGTAATCTTGGTCGTATCATGACAAATTGATGAGCCTTCAACCTGAATCTTTCTTAGAAATAAGCTGTTCAATAAAATGAGGTTTAAGTTAACGAGCTAAAAGTTTCAACAGAATACAGTACTACCTGCTACCTGTCAACATTAGACTGACAACTAAAGCTGGAGGAGAAAAAAAATGTTGATTCCAGCACAATAACGCCATGACATACTGGAGCATGATGAGCATTGAAAGACACTACAAAAGATTTCCACTACACGATGCAAGTTGCAAACTGAAGGAAGGTCATATTGACCTCGTATTAAAAGTAACTTTTACACTAGATTTCAGATTTCTAAGCATGGGTCACCAGACTCAACACCACCCATCCATCCTCCACCCGCTTGCATACGCACATACAAACCTCTTATCCGATAAATAAAGATGGAACAAGAAATATCGTAGATGGCTATTTGGAATGTCACGGATATGAAAAGTGAAAACTAGCTTTTAAACGAGACTTAAAAATTGACGAGTCATCAAAGACCCCACACTATTGTATCTTATTGGTAGTTCTAGTATAATTATCATTTTTCTTTTCCAAAAACGAGACTTAAAAACTAGCTTATTTGGAATGTCACGGATATAAAAAGTGAAAACTAGCTTTGAGAATAACAGTTATGTATGAAAAAAGTACCTTACCTTACCCACACCTACACCCTTTAAACAGTAATCTAATTTCTGTTGCTAAGTCCCGTAAATAAACATGAGCATTGTAAATAAACGTGAGTAAACATAAAAGCTGATTTAAAGGAAAATGATAATTGTACTACAAGTCTATACTATTCTTGTACTACCACTGACAAATGTGTGGGTTCCTTTCTTGTAAATTGTCAAGAAAAATTTTGAGTCACCATGAACCCTACTTTTTGGTTTGTGTGAGTACAAAAGTAGTATAAGTTTTATAGTATAGGTATCACTACTCTGATTTAAATGGGAATGAAACTTTGAGGATGTTCATCTCAAAGCCTAATGAAATGCCTTTAGTAGTTGATATGTACATAAATTAGTATGGAGAAAGCTAAAAAATAATGGCTCATTTGATTTAGAAAGAAATATTTTCGAGAGTTGTACAAGAGATAAATTACTTTGAAAGAAGCCAAACATAATGGTTTAAGCATCTATTTTACATTTTGCTTATTGGTGGATAAAAATGTTTTATGAGTTGTAACATATTGAGCCACACATTCTATTTATATTATATTCTTACTTATGCTTTTTTACTTCTAGGGAATTTTGCATATATACCCTCAGATATTCCATATTTGCAAATTTACCCCTAAAATAGTAATATTTGCAAAATTTCCCCCCAATTCTCTCACATTGAGTTTTTTACCCCTCTCACTTGACAATTTTAGTTTTTCAACAGAAAAATATTGCAAACCTGTTGATAGTTTAAATCACATAGTCAATTGTTTTGAAGTTTGAAGATGATCAGGGTCCGCCAACTTCTCCGAATATTTGATTTTGAGATAAGCTGTTCTTTCCTACACAAATAAAAGTTCGTAAGAGGGCAGGGTTGGTTTCCCCGGTTGTTCCTCCGACGATCAAGTCAGCAAGGTGCTTGAGTGGAGAAGTAAATGGGACTGTGGAAGTTCCTAAGTGCAGTGAACTAGAGAAAAATGCTGAGAAATTGACTACCTTGGTGTTGGGAATAGTCCGCCTCTTTATCGCGAGAAAGGAGGGGTAGTTTGGTCACTTCAGCAGAGTATGGGCTGGCGGCTGAGTCAGCATTATCTTTACAAGTGTCGGCTGCTGAGTGGGCGAGGTCACTTCGACATTTAATGAGATTTGACAGGGGGCGTGCGGCGCTAGCGTGGTCTGATGTGCCTTAAAGACTTTCGGGGATGGAGCAATGATGACACTGATCATGCATTTAATGTGATGGCGATGACCTGTCAGCGGGGGGCTCGAGGCAATAGTTGCCTTTCTATTCGCCTGTCAGGGTGTTGAGAAGTACCGCCCTTCGAGTCGTCTCAGTGAGGGGTCGGCCAAGGAGTCGGTCGAATAGGCCGTTCGTCGAGTCGATGTAGCGAGGAGGCCGGCTCGCACCGCCTTTCGAGTCGTCTTCGTGAGGGGTCGGCCAAGGAGTCGGTCGAATAGGCCGTTCGTCGAGTCGACGTAGCGAGGAGGCCGGCTTGCACCGCCTTTCGAGTCAGCTACATGGGGTGTCGGCTTGTCGAGTCGTCCTGGCTGGGAACTTGTATGCATCTGATGGGCTGGTTCGATTATACTTTTAATGCGGGACATTTGTCTGCTATTAATTGGAAGGTAATACTTAACGGTTGGAACACCATAACAAAACCTATTGGAAATTATTTGAAAATTTTTACATTGCCCTATTTAGAAACTAATACTGGTTAGTTGGAGGGGTAGAAAACCCCAATGTGAGAGAATTAGGGGTAGTTTTACAAATATCAAGATTTGAAGGGTAAATTTGTAAATATAGAAGATTTGAGGGGATATATATATATGTTAAAATCCCTTAATTTTATATCTATACTATTTTATTTAGATCCACAAAGTCCAAATGGTGTTGATTAGGTCTTGCTTGAACTATTAGAGCTCATTAAGCATAAGATTCATATCTAGTTTCCCCTTAGCACAGAAGATCCAACTGTTCCATTATCTAAATTTATTATCTTAATGAGAAAGGAAAATCAGATCCATCTCTTGCTGAGCTCCAATAAAAGAAGCAAATTTTGTTATTTATGTTTTGAGCAATGAGGAAAGAGCAGTTAGAGAAGGAATGACATTTTATTTTTGCATTTAGTTTCTTTGAATCAAATAATGGGACAAAGCAGATGATCCACTACTTAAAAAGTTATTTATAGGGTTTTTCGGTATAAGTCAGCCAAATCTTTAAATATTTTGAAATTAGTCCCAAAATCTTTATATTTTGAAATTACCCCTCAAAATTTTTAAAATTTATGAAATTTGTCCTTCATGTTAGAAGCTAAATGAAAGAGTTGAGAGACTAATCTCAAAATACTTAAAAGAGCTGGTGGACTAATTAAAATACTTAAAAAGCTAGAGGATTAATTTTAAAATGCTTAAAAGAGCTAGGGGATGAATTTTAAAATCTAAAGATATGGAGGACCGCAACAATCTTAAAATATTGGGGGGCTAATTTCAAAAGTTTTTGGGAGCCACTGTAGGAGTTGCCGTGCTTAACTACAGTGGAACTCCAAAAAACTTTAGTATATACATAAATTGTGGAGATGAAGATGAATATAACATAGGAGGATAGTTGGCTGCAATTAAATGACATATAAGAGATATTAAATAAACTCGTGTCGCATGACCCTCACATGGGAATATTCCCAGTATATTCTAACGGAAAACTAGTGTCCTATACTTCAGATCATTTAAGCGAAGGTTGGCTGTAATTAAATGACACATAAGGGGTATTAAATGAACTCATTGTGTCACATGACCCCTAGCATGGGAATATTCCTTGTATATTCTAACAGAAAACTAATGTCCCATACTTCAAATCATTTAAGTGAAAGTTTTTAAAACTATGGGTCATTTAAGTAATATGTTTTACAAGTCAGGTCATATAAGTAAAAAAAAAGGTGAAACTTTAGGTCATTTAAGTGCAATTTAATAAATGGTTATTCAACTTCTTTACCTACGTGCCGTATTTGCAAAGTTACCCTCCAAATCTAGATATTTGCTAATTCAACTTCTGCTCGCCAGATAAGTAGATGAACAACAATTTTTCCCAAACCAAGATTCGAATAAAACAAAAATTAAAAGAAATCAATTAATTTCTTCGTATATGAAGCAACCCAAATACATACAATCAAACAAGCTCCAACAAGAACAAACCCAATAAACTACAAACATCAAAACTATCATAAACCCCCCTACACATTTGGGACCGAAAAATAAAAAATTAGGACAATGAAATTGACACAAATTAAGGGAAAAATCAAATTAAACTACAAATTCATACTAACTAAGGCAAAATTCACAACAAACTCTTGTAAAGAAGTAGGGTTGAGGGGAAGAGAAAAACATGGAGTGAAAAGATAGAGAAAGATTAACATTGTTGAAGAGAGAAAGGTGTGCTTTCTTCAGAGAGATCCGAAGATGATGAAGTCCGGCGGCGATTACCGACGCGGCGGCAACTTCCGGCACCGTGGAGATGGAGGCGTGGTGGCAAGTCAGGATCGGAGGTGGTGAAGGACTCTTAAGGAGTCGACATAGCCTTTGGGAGAAAAAATTAAATTGAAACACTAAACTCAACATATTTTTGGTGTTTTGTGAAAAGCGCTTATTTTGCATTTTGTTTGGGAGATCACTAAGCGAAGGGAAGGAAAGGAAGGTTAAACTTTTCCTTCCCTTCCCTTCTCCTTCTTTACCCCTCAATTTGGGGGGTAAGATTTTAGTACAAATTTCCCTACTTTCCCTTCATTTACCCTCCTAATAGAACTCCCAAACAAGGTTAAATCTAAATTTTCCTTTCCCTTCCCTCCTTTACCCTCCATCCAAACACACCATTGGGATTTTTGTGTTGGGTCATGTTTTAGCCCAAGATAAACACCATGGTAACCAAACAACTTCGTTTGGTTTTTTTGGGAATAAAAAAATAAAAACTTCGTTTGGTTTTTTTGGAAATAAAAAACAGAAACGGTTCAAACACCACAATTCCCAAACACGCCCTTAAATATAAAAAAACATTAGACCGACAGCTGAACCCAAAGAAAAGTCTCGGAGCTAGAAATGAAGCAACAGAGTCATAATTGCCTTGATTCCGGCACCATAACACCATGAAATACGCTACAAAAGATTTTCACAACACGATGCAAGTTGCAAACTGAAGGAGGGTCATATTGACCTTGTATATAAAAGTAACTTTTACATTGAGATTTCTGATTTCTCAATACAGGTCACAACCACCCACCCGCAACCTCCACCCACATACACACATACAGACCACTTATCCGCTAAATAAAGATGAAACAAGAAACAGGGTAGATATCTACCTAATCTACAAATGACATATATCATAAAGAGATGCATTTCTTGAAGAAACTATCCACCATGCTCCAAACTCAAACTTTATGCCAAGGTCACAACTTCACCACGCAAACCTATATAGTGTCAAACACCAGAAGATATTAGAAAGATGTTCACAAGAGCGAGAAACAGTTAATTGTCTACTTACATCTCTCATATATCTCTTCTGTCAGCTTCAGCAAAGACTGAGCCTCCTCATGCATAGTAGCTATTCTTTCAGCCTCTTTGACTGCTTCAGACGCTAGAAATGATTTAGCCTCCGACTCAGCGATTTTGTATGCGATGGTGTCAGCAGCTTCCTCTACACTGTCGGCTGAGTTGGAAGAGCTCTGAACCACCCTTGAGCGTTGGCTCGGGTCCTTTTGTTTTGGAGTCGGAGTTTTTGTAGCAGAGGTTGAGTCTTTGAGCCTATATCCTTTCTGTCCCTGCAGTTCAGCAATCCCTAACACTATCAGAAAATTCATTGTAGAATAAAGTAGATCTTGATGCATGCCAATATAATAAATTAACGACCTAAAAGTAAACCGTTCACCCAACAAATTACAAACACTCACATGAGCCCCACAAAAGAAATAATCAGTCTAGTCGGTTATCAGTAGGAAACTTGTATAAAGAAGGTTTCCTAAAAACAGTGCAGTGTAGTTAGTATTTATAACTTTGCAATGCATAATCCACCAAACAAAATATGAAAGAAAAAGGTAAAGTAGTGGAGTACATTGAGAAGCGGTAAACTAGGTTAAAATGCAAATTATCCAAGATGCTTCTTAGGTGGGTAAGGGTATTCAAGAGGTGTGTGTGTGTGTATACACAGTGTGTGTGTGTGTGTGTGTGTGTGTATAGAAGTGTGTATACACACACACACACACACATAAAGTCATCAGAACAACATCTGAAAAGAGTAACATTATGCGCTAAGAAGTATTATCTGTCAAGTATGGCATATGGTACATTAACTGCATAAGAAATATACAGAAGCTAAAAGCACAGATTTTGTAATTGATCTGCTATGGATTCTCACTTGCATGTTTAGCTAAGCATGGTGTCAACTGTCAAGAGTGATCCATGAAGCACCTAAACTTTACAAATAATAAATGTAATGACTACCTGACTATGCTTTTTTCCCAAAGAAAAGGGTAAAGAAGATGTGACAACTGACAAAATATTAACACTTGAAATGCCATCAATAACAAGGATACTAAATTCATCTTTCAATAGCATCTTCTTAATCATGTTCACTCCATTTTTTAAAGAAAAAATCACTGTTCTAAATGCAGTATGGTAGGAGTTTTTTCCAGATCTTATGTACACAATGCAAATACTGATGCAGATTGTTACAGGGATGTGTTAACAAAAAGTTGGTCCAGGAACTACTATGTCCAAGTCACATTCCATGAAATTTAGGTTCCAAGCACAGGATTTGTTCTGTCACTACTACACCTTATAAGGATATGGTGTTGTTTATTATCAAAGCGTACTGCAACCTTACAAGAGTAAGAAACCATTAGTATCTTATCTCTGCAACATTTTGGAAGGAAAAGAAAAAGGAGGAAAAACACTAAAATACACATAGGAGCGACCCGAGTACGAGACTCAGACATATTTCCTATTTATTAAATCCTATTTTTTTCTACATGTTTTTCTAATTGTACATTTTCGGCCAAACTTGTTTTATATGCATACAGATAATTTCAAATATTGTAAATTTCTTTGGATTGGGCAGCACCGTGTGATGATTCCATTGCTCATCTTGCCTCCTTTTCTCATCCTTAACCTTAATTAAGGATTCATATTAGTAAATACTATGACAAGTACACCAGGTTATACATTTAATACCATTTAGAGAAGTTTACCTAATGTCACGGTTACACTTAACTTCCATCTCTCCAATTATTACCTAAACTGGAACCATCCCTGTTAATCTTCTTGAAACTTTCTTCTATAAGCACAGAATCCATATACCAGCCTTAACTTATGATCTTCCATCATTGTATTGGAGCTTTGCAGTGAGTTCCACTTTATTTATATCTCATAAAACTTCACATATTTTGGGAGCCTTGTGCATTATGGACATGTATATAGCTATGAAGTAAGAGGTATGGACACAGAGATGATATGGATCTACACAAAGATGCAGCAATTAATCTGAAATTAAGAACATTGAATTCTCCATGATTCAATCATCCAAAATGAATCATCACTTTTTGAATATTGATAGTCAAGTAACTGCAAAGACGAGGATGTACAAAAATTACTAAATAGCATTAGTAGCTTCAAACAAGAGATTTCCGTTCTGTTGCATGAGAACACTACTCACCTTTTCTATTTTATTCTGCTTATGAAGCCGTCTCAACTTAGAAGTGAGCAATCTTCTGAAGTTAGCTGGCACCTCATGCCTTTGCTGGATACAACAAGAAAGATGGATAAAGTGAACATAATATACAGACAAAAAGAAATTATTTGAATGCAAGTAAAAGCGATCTAAAACCTTTTAGAATCCCAGGCAAACCATAGGGAACATTTTGCATATGCCAACTAGGACTGAGCAAACTTCGGCTGAAACCGCTGAAACCAACCGACCGATCGATTTTTCATGGTTCGGTTCAGTTTTGTGCTATACACAGTTCAGTTCGGGTTGGGAATTTTTCACTCTCCAGAACCGACTGAAATTAACGGGAAGAACAATGGAATTGATAGAGGCAATCGAGCAGAAGACAATGATGGCATCTAGCAATGTGCGGTCGAGGGCCCGATCATGGCAAAGCTTAGATAGTTGGAAGATGTGATCTTTAAACGGCAAAAAATAAAATCCCAAATCCTATTTCCTTAAAACACTCAAAACTTAAATGGGAACAGGGTCCTTCTCTAGAAGGCCATTAATGAAGCTTGGAGTTCCGAAAGAGTTTGGAGGCTGGAGGTTGCTTTCAACTCGGATTCTGTTTTATCGGTTTGGTATCATGTTTAAAGCGGCTTTTGACTGGCCATACTTTATGGTTGAGCACATTAAACGAAACTGAATGAACCGACTGACAGAACCGAAATATTTTGGAACGGTTTCGGTTCAGTGCAAGATTTCTTTTGGTTCAGTTCGGTTTAGTTAAAAAATTCTAAAATCAACCCAACCGACCATTTGCTCACCCCTAATGCCAACAATGTTTTTGATGCACAAGTAGAATATTTAGTGCATATAATTTCAGAAAACATAACTGATACAAGATGATGATAACATAAATATTTGTTGAAGTGCAGACATGAGCCCATTACTTATAACTCCTAATCATGTCTACAACATCTATACTACTTATAAAAGAGAATACTCATGTCAAAACTTTTGATTTCCTTTTTGCCCTCTCAAATTTTATAACTTTCAATTATACTATTAATTGTAATTAAACTTTAACTAATTATCCAAAACATCTTATAAATTATGGACCTCCTCACTTTCCCACATATTTAGGCATTCACTAAAATGTAATTAATATAAATACTTTATAATGATAAGAAAATTTATAATATATATATTATAATTTATATAAATAATTGTTAATCATAATAAAATAGCATAGAATAAGCAGTGTAATAAAATATTTTATAAAATGACTATAAATATTTTATTAAATAATATAGTATTAAATTGTTAAATGCCTATTTATAAATTATAATAAAACACTATTTTAATTAAAATAATACATTATTAAACATTCTTAAAAAGTATATTATTGAATAAATAATACAGTAAAATTGTGTAAATAATTAATAGTAAAATAATATAATTATTTTAATATTATAACCTAACTACGAATTACACTATTATTTAATACATTATAGTGAATGATAGTATTATAGCTATACTATATATAAATATTAGAAATAACGATAGTTATAAATAGCATATAATTTATTATAATTATTCTAATGCTATAGTTAAAAATTATAATTATATATTATATATTATAATATTAAATAACTATTTAATTTGTAATAAATATCTAAATAAATTATGATTAAATTATAATAAGTATCCAAAATATAAAAATTACTCATACAATTCTTTATACACAACTTTATTTATTAATATAAGAATTTATATTATTACAAAAGTCACTTCATAATTTTGCACTCAAAGAAAAAGAATTCAAAACAAAAAATAGTATGTCCACGCGCAAAGCACGTGCATTATACTAGTTGTTATAAAAGACACTTTGAATATGGGAAAACTGGCTATAAACAAAGATGTCCTGGTGTAAATCTTCACTTAACAGAGCCCTCTCTTCAAACCCATCTTCTTCAGGTTGTTCTGCCAACAACGTTAAATACAATCCTGAAATGTGCAGTAGACTATCTTCACTATGTACAAAAAAAGTTCATAACCATCCTTTTCAACACATCTCCAAATAACTTGCTAACAGTGTTGCAAGGAACTAAGTTTAAGTCTCTTGCTTCCATAGCTTCTAAAGTAAAACGCCTGTTTATTCTCTAACAAACTATTAAAAGAAGTTTTCAGTTAATGGAATTACGATAAGACAATATAAACCAAAGCTTATGGTTTTATAGCGTAACAAAAAACAGGTTTTTGCTTCTCTTAGAAAGTCAATGATTTCTTTAGAACACTGAACACCCTTATTAGTTCTTCTAAATTATAATATGTAAGTCAATGTAGAGTGGGGATCACCAGCTGAACCCCTTTAAGAAAAGGTTTTGAATAAACTGCCATGGTTTCAACAAATTCTCAGCAAGCCCTTAACTTCACCGAAATTCAGTTCAGCTTATTCCAAATAAGTAACCATCGTACGATTGAATATTTTATCTAAATCTGTAACAGGCATAGTGTTCCAAAAACCATCCTCAAAAATCACAGAAGAAACAAAGGTGTCTCAAATTATACTCTCATAATAGAAAGAAAGCTGATCATGCCCACCAATCTTGTTTTACAAAGGCCAGAAGTTATAGGATACTAATTTCTTGACAAATATCAAGCTACTCCACTTTTCCCTTTTCTCATTAATATTCTTTTAGTAGAATATGTTATGACTGGGTGTGCGCAGGGTTCTAACTCCATGTCACTTGAATGGCATGAAGCTTTACTGTTCCGCTGCACTCATGATCAAATTTCAAATCTAGGAAACTTAGGTTATTCATTACTAAACAAATGATGCAGAGAAACACAAAATCATGTATGCCTTACACCTAAGAGATTCACCAAAATTATTTTCAAAAAGAAGAAAATGAGTCCAAAACATAGTGCCTCATCACCTCTATAATTGCATCTTTTCATCAACCATATTAACTTAAATATAACGATTCACAAATATAGAAGCGAGATTTTGACCCAGTGAACCCACATCTAAACAATGCCATATGCCTCAATGTGGATCACGCGCACACGGACACACACAAGCCAGCAAGCATCGCACACACAAACGAGGTGCTCGTAAGCATATACTTCAAGAAGAATGATGTTTTGTTTGTGTGCATTTATGTATGTGCATGTGTATTTCAACAGAAAGATGATAATAGCATGGAGCTACCTCAATATAGCTGCAAATCGCACCAATTTCAATCTCCGAAGCATTAGGTTCTTTCAATACTGTAAGAGCTTCAATTATCAACGCACTGTACCTGGTACACAAACCAAAGACAGACATCAACATAATTATACTGCCAAGAAAAAAGAGTAAAAGAAAATTCCTTAAGATAAAATGGGCATGCATCCATAATTGGAATAACTGCATCATTAATCACTGATAGAGCATGGTCACTCAAAGGTAATTGCAATCAACATAATACAAGAAATCACATCCCACAATGAAACAAAAGAGAACAATGAGAGAGAAGCATACACAAAAGATGTAATCAAACATAGGCACAAACACTAGCACGAAAAGCAACGACCATACTGTGTCTTCTACTAGTATCATAGCAAGTACTTGAGTACATGGAACATAGACATGATCCATAAAAGATAATATAAATTGAAGAAACCACTAACATAGATACACATTCTGAGTTTGACTCTATTGGTCACCATTTTTAGGAAACCAACAAATAAAATTTGTCCCTAGTTTTATGCTAGTTAAAATAAAAATTTCTCGGATGTATTTAACTCGTTTTTCACACAATATTTAGCTTTTCTTTACACAAAAGGCTAAGCAATGTAACCCATACAGATGAACGGGATCACATATTCATATCTATGTATTTCATAATAAGAATGAGGTTTGTGAACTCAGTAGCTTCATGAAACAATGTGCATATGTCAATCTTCCATTTTGCGCATCTTGCAAAGATTGTATTCAAATGAATATTGGCCTAGACCTTTATCTCATGTATTTATGTGAAATATTCTGCTCCCAAGAATGCTTCTTTCAATATAATTTATTGTCTGGAAGTAAGCAAAGCTTTATACTAAAAGCAAAGCTTTATACTGTGTTCTTTTACAATTTTCCAAGAATTATCACCATTCGTGAAATGATTGTAAAAACATTGAGCAAATAAAAATAAAAATAAACGTTACCTCACTAGTAACCATCAGTTTTCCAAAAGTTATGTGTACTTACTAAAAAGGAAGTCAGCTTTTGCTACTATTAATTGATTACACGATGGAGAAATACTACCTTGAAATGAATTGCAGATAGATGCTTGTTGTTCACAATGTTATATAGGATTATGGTATTTTTATATCTGTAGTTACATAAAAGGTAAACAAAGAGCAAGGTTGCATCAGTGATCTATGCTTGCCAGAAGAATACGCCTGAGAAACCAGAGATTCATCTACCACCTTTTCCCTTTTTAGTAAAAGGAGGTTTGTCTAAAGTTTGCCAGTTTTCTTCCAAAGGAATGAAGCATCTTTCTACTGTATGAGTGTATTTGATAGTCAAGCACCTTGGTGTCACACATAAGTTACAATACCATTCAATTTTGGTTAAATTAACCAAAGGATTTATCTTTTGTTACATTAAATCATTCCTTATTTCTTTTGTTTAGCTCGGTCCTCAACCACCATAGAACTAAAAAGTTTAGGAATATCATGCATTTGTTGCAAAAGTGAAGCTTACTTTAAGAGATTTAATTAGACACTATCCTATTAAATAGATAAAGAGGAGTGAGACGCACCCTGGAATTTTTCCATCTTGTAAGTTCCCTGTGGCATCCATGGCAACTGACACTCCATCTTCTTTCGGCAAGGTTAATGCAGGAGGTCCTGAGGTTGACACAGGAATTGGTGGAAGAGCCTTTGGTTTAGGTGTTCTTGACTTTTCCCTGGAGCCCTGGCCGCTGAAACTGACACTCATATTTCTCCATTTGTCCTAAAAGTCAAAGAAAATACTATAAGCACAGATAGACCAGGAGCTTGTGCAGAATAAAGATAGGTGCATCATATAACTGCCACTGTTCAGCCAACATAAGCAACTGCCTCTTAAGAACAAAAGAAATAGCAGAAATAAATAAAAAAAATTAGCATACAAGTTTTATAAAGTTATGAATGCAGAAATCTAGCTAAGGACTAGCAAGTTAAGGAGAAACTTAAATAAAAAAACAAAAATCCTTTTGTGCCGATGAACTCTAAATAAAATCCAATCAGTTCAATTAGACCACACAACACATGATCTTGTGAATCAGGCAACAATCAATAGAGATGAGAAATTGGGAATAGCAAGGCCCAAATACCTCTGATCGACAAAACCATTCATCAATTTCATCATTCCTAAACCTTTATACTAAGAGAAGCCAAATTGTCTAATGTTTCAATGCACATCGCCGACAGAAACATTCTTTAAGAAAGTGAAGCAAAATACAACATTTATCACGACAGAATTTCAACGTAAATGAACAATTCCTTGACGACCTATCACTTTAAGGAGGGGCTCATTTAGGATAACAATGATAACATAGTTTCAGAAAATTAGAAGGAAATACGGTAGATGTAGCAAGTGATCGGACTTGATCAAGAAGGAGATTACAGAACCAATTGACTGCAAACCAATTGAAAGAACGTCAATGAGAGGCGATCCCTCATTCTAATTTCAAGAATAGTGAGAGAGAAAAATTCAAACTTTATCACAATCTGATAAACGCTAGAAACCGAAGAGAGGAAAAAAGAAAGAAAGAAAGATTCTAACTTTGAGATCGATGTTGGAGCGAGTAGCGAGGCAATGGCTGAACTCGGGGTCTTTCTGAATGGTCCGCCATTTCCCAGCTCCGTGCTTGTCGACGCCAGCTCGAAGAGCTTCCTCTTCCTCCGACGTCCATTTTTGCTTTGGAGCTCCCATTCGCTTCCCTATTTTGACCCCTTCTTTTTCTGTAACCCTCTCCGTCTTTGCTTTCTATGTAGTTCTCCTCGCCATTGGCTTTTTTCTCGAGCTCGCCAGATTCGGGTTAGGGTTAGGGTTAGGTAGGGTTAGGGTTTGGTGTTGGAGACAGAGGAAGGCGAAGGGGCTCAGGGCTGAGAGTGTATCGGGTGAATTTGGACCGTATCCGCTACCGTAGCCATAGTTTGGACATGCTTGGATATGCTAAATCAATGACCGAGTTTGGTTTGGATTTATGTTCTTCCTCTTTGTTTTTGTCTTGTGGATGCAACGCTTGCATATTTTCTTTGGCTAAATTGGCAGAAGGGTACTACTAGTAGTATCCAATGAACAGATTGGTATTTAAATTATCTCCGGCGATAATAAAATATTTAAACTTGTATGATGAGTCAAATAGGCTTAAAAATAAATTTTCAGGCTAACTTTTTTGATAACCACTCATGTAATCCGTCACATGATGCTTATGTGTCATAGTTATGATGACGTGACCTCTGGAGTTAGGCTCATTCAAACTATTAGAAGGGAATATTTTAAAATTAGAGTAAAAGAAAAGAGGATTTTTTAATTTGGGGGTTCCTTCTCCTTTTCTATTAATTGGGGTTCTCCATTGCTGGAGAACATGGATTCTTTGAGCCCAAACAATGAAGAACCTCCCAATTTGAAGGAAGACGGAGAGGAGGTCCCAAATTAAAAAAAAAATCATCTTTCCTTTTATCATAATTTGAAAATCCCTCCTTCTAATGGGTTAAATGAGGTTAACTACGGTTGCTACGTCATCATAAATATACCACATAAGCACATATGGCAGATCATCTAAGTGGTTACCAGAAAAACAGTCGAAAATTTATTTTTGGGCCTATTTGTCTCATCGTGCAAGTTTAAATACCTTGTTGTCATCGGAGATAATTTTAATACCAATCTGATCATTGAGTACTACTGTAAATACCAGTCTGGTAATTTAGCCTATTTTCTTTCCTTTTTACCCCTTTTTTCTTTTAGATGTGCATTTATATCCTTGCAGATATAGCAAGTACTGCATACAATACTTGTTTGGATTAATTCTTTATTATTTTTATTGTAGGAAATATATTTTGAAATTCAATAGGGTGGTTAGTTATGAAAATTTTTGAGGGAAAAGTAGGGCAAGAAGCCCTACTTTTATATATATATATATATATATATATATATATATACTAGATTTTATGCACGTGCATTGTAATGCGGTTAAATATCATGATTAATTATTTTGGTTTATTTTCTTGCTAAAATTTATTCCTCGGTTACATTTTGATAGTTTTTGCTCACTTATGTCTCTAAACTTTAGCATTGTGATTATTTATGTTCTTTGATGTTTGTTTGAATAAGCTACACCCAATTTAAATTTTCATGTTGATAATTGAATTGTCGTGAAATAAATGTAATCCAAGCCAATTTGAATTTTTATGTTATTTGGACCGACATGAAACCAAGCTTGACTCGAGAAAGTATAGCAAAAGTAAAAACACTTGAAAAATTGCATTATAAAAGGAAGATGAATAATAAAACCAATAAACCAAGATGATTGATTTAAAGTGGGCTAAAATGATAGAAAAGAGTTTATAAACAAAATCATAAACTAAAGATTAATGATAACTCTAGTACACTTTTATATTTATATGATAAAAGCATCCACATAAGCATATAAAAGTACTAAAAAGTTTATAAAAATCTCTTATAAAGATTCCTAATTTTATTATAAAAAATTTAAATTATTCTATAATAATTTAGAAAAACAGTGTCTTTCATTCCTTTTATTTTATTTTTTTATTGAGTCAAGATCAATCATTCTTCATCCTTATCTTTTTCCGGGTAATTCTAGAGTAGTGTGTTCATCGCCTACATCAATTGTGATATCAGTCAGGTTGAATTTCTTGTATTGTTATCTTTCCATGAGCTTATTCATCTTTTATCTTCTCGCCTAACTTCACAAAGAAGTTGAATGTATTTTCGATGTTCAATACAAACTTCTAAAAATATGGACTTTGATTTTTTTTCCAAAGAAGAATAAATGTTAATTTCATATAAATAAAATTTTTGTGTTTTTAATTTATTACTTAAATAAGGTTAAGAGTTGCCCTTTTTTCTCTCAAGAATGAATTTTTACTTTTCATCGAATCGAGTTTCATCACAATAGTATTACATTTGCTCTGTTTGTATCATTTTTCACGAGGATTGGAATTAAATACCGTGATTTTTATTGTCAATTTGTTTTAGATTATAAGATTTTGATATATTTATTTCATGAAGAAGGGATATTACTTAACATTGGTACTACGTCATCGGCGATTCTACAATATTTATCATTTAGACACTCATTATTAGCATCTCTATCCACCTTCTTGTTGTAGCCTTTGCAAACGTAGAACCATGGCTCGACTCTATTGTAAATAGTAGTCATCTTTACCTTTAAGATGCAATAGCTGTCTCAGATATTGGTAAATTATTATTAGGTTTAATTGTATGAATTTTAGAATAGGTTTTCTAAGATCATACATCTTTTGAATATTGTGATGGTTGCATATATCAGTAATTTAAATTTATGTTATATTTGTAAAGAGCCTTAATGGAGATGATTTTATCTTGGCAGCTTATTCTCGAATGAGCCCCATATTAGCTTTAAAATGTAATATTTTTTATTGTATTATATGGATATTTACTTGGTTTACTTACTATTCTCTTATTTATTCAAGAAGTTGTATCTTTAGGTTGATATATTATTGACATAAATTATGATGACATGCATATCTCCTCTACAAATTTAAGACAGATATAAGGTGAATTTTATATTTAATGGCCTTTAATAAAAATTTTAGTAATGAGATATGTTTCCTTCATATTTAGAGATTTTAAAATCTAATAGTGCTATTACATCATTATCTTTGATCGTGTCTTCAAGAATTGATCATTCGTTATTAATCATATCCCCAAATAAAGTTGCACGCAGGGTCATGACACTATATAGGAAAAAAAAGAGCAATTTTATATGTTTTGCTTACGCAGAGTCATGACATACTAACTTTTCTTGTATCTTCCATAAAGAATATTTTTTTAATTGGGACAAAGTCCATATGTTCTTCAAGGGGAACTCAGTCGGTGCTTCTTTGATACATATGCTTTATTTTAATATCAATTGAAGTGATTCATGAACGTTTCCGAATTTTGGGTTTATTTTCTTCATTTTTCTATTTGAAATGGAAGCAACTTTATTCTTTTAAAGGATATCTCTGAACTTTTTGATAGTTACTCTATAAATAAATCTTTGTATTTTTTACCCTATAAATATTATTAACATCGAAATTAATGTTTATAAATTATAGTCATTAATGCTAAGCTATTATATTATAGTTTTTATCAGCTTTATGTGTTTTTGTCTTCAATCAATTAATGGTACTTATGTATTTTGCTGCTCCAACTTGTTAGTAAAATTATATGTAGTTACTTTAATTTATACAAAGGACGTTAAGTTTTAATCGCAATATATTCCTTAACTGGATGTTTTAATCTATTGTTATTGTTAGTTTTACCAAAGATCAACTTAGACTACTTTTAGATTCTGAAAAGGATAGTAAACCATAAATTGAAAGTTAAATTTATATATCTTAAAGAAAGAATATCAAACAATTACTCTTTTTTGGCCGAAGTTTTGAAATTTTAGCTATTTTTTTGTGATTTTCAACGCTTGAGGGTGTGTTTTGCAATTTTAAAACTTGAGAGCATTTTTAAAAATTTTAAATTTTAAGTTGGGTACTTGTAATTTTCATATTTTATATGTTGGTGGTATGTTTTCAAATGTCAAGATATTTCTTAGAACTCAAATTTTGAGGGTGTTTTTGTAATTATTGAAACTTTGGGTTGTTTTTATAAAATTTAAATTTTTAGTGGTCTGCTGATAATTTACAGATTGATGTGGACTGGTTATATGTTTTAAAATTTTAGGTTTAATTGTATGAATTTTAGAATAGGTTTTCTAAGATCATACATCTTTTGAATATTGTGATGGTTGCATATATCAGTAATTTAAATTTATGTTATATTTGTAAAGAGCCTTAATGGAGATGATTTTATCTTGGCAGCTTATTCTGAATGAGCCCTGCATATTAGCTTTAAAATGTAATATTTTTTTATTGTATTATATGGATATTTACTTGGTTTACTTACTATTCTCTTATTTATTCAGTAAGTTGTATCTTTAGGTTGATATATTATTGACATAAATTATGATGACATGCATATCTCCTCTACAAATTTAAGACAGATATAAGGTGAATTTTATATTTAATGGCCTTTAATAAAAATTTTAGTAATGAGATATGTTACCTTCATATTTAGAGATTTTAAAATCTAATAGTGCTATTACATCATTATCTTTGATCATGTCTTCAAGAATTGATCATTCGTTATTAATCATATCCCCAAATAAAGTTGCACGCAGGGTCATGACACTGTATAGGAAAAAAAAGAGCAATTTTATATGTTTTGCTTACGCAGAGTCATGACATACTAATTTTTCTTGTATCTTCCATAAAGAATATTTTTTTTAATTGGGACAAAGTCCATATGTTCTTCAAGGGGAACTCGGTCGGTGCTTCTTTGATACATATGCTTTATTTTAATATCAATTAAAGTGATTCATGGACGTTTTCAAATTTTGGGTTTATTTTCTTCATTTTTCTATTTGAAATGGAAGCAACTTTATTCTTTTAAAGGATATCTCTGAACTTTTTGATAGTTACTCTATAAATAAATCTTTGTATTTTTTACCCTATAAATATTATTAACATCAGAAATTAATGTTTATAAATTATAGTCATTAATGCTAAGCTATTATATTATAGTTTTTATCAGTTTTATGTGTTTTTGTCTTCAATCAATTAATGGTACTTATGTATTTTGCTGCTCCAACTTGTTAGTAAAATTATATGTAGTTACTTTAATTTATACAAAGGACGTTAAGTTTTAATCAATATATTCCTTAACTGGATGTTTTAATCTATTGTTATTGTTAGTTTTACCAAAGATCAACTTAGACTACTTTTAGATTCTGAAAAGGATAGTAAACCATAAATTGAAAGTTAAATTTATATATCTTAAAGAAAGAATATCAAACAATTACTCTTTTTTGGCCGAAGTTTTGAAATTTTAGCTATTTTTTTGTGATTTTCAACGCTTGAGGGTGTGTTTTGCAATTTTAAAACTTGAGAGCATTTTTAAAAATTTTAAATTTTAAGTTGGGTACTTGTAATTTTCATATTTTATATGTTGGTGGTATGTTTTCAAATGTCAAGATATTTCTTAGAACTCAAATTTTGAGGGTGTTTTTGTAATTATTGAAACTTTGGGTTGTTTTTATAAAATTTAAATTTTTAGTGGTCTGCTGATAATTTACAGATTGATGTGGACTGGTTATATGTTTTAAAATTTTAGGGTTTTTTTTGTGATTTTTAACTTTTTAGGGAGTTTTTTGCAATATTTATAACTTTGAGGTTATCTTTTGCAAATTTTAAATTTTCAGGGTGCTTTTTTATAATTTGAACTTTTGAAGGTGTTTCTACAATTCTTAAAACGTTGAAGGTGTTATTTGTAAATTTTAAATTCTTCGGAGGTTGCTGTTAATTTTCACATTTCATGTTTGTTATTTAAGTTTTGAAATATCGAGGTGTTTTGTGTAATTTTAAACTTTTGAGGGTATCTTGCGCAATTTTTGAAATTTTTTTCTTTTGTTTTGTAATACTTCATGTATTATAGTATGTTAGCTATGTATGATTACTTTACCTTAACAAACTAATATCGTGCTTGTTTCATATATTTTATTAATCTTATTTTTAAATTGTTGAGCTATAGGTAGTTCATAGGTATTAGGATAGGATATAACTATGATTAGGATAGATTAAGATTTCATATAATTGTTGAGCTATAGGTAGTTCATAGGTATTAGGATAGGATATAATTATGATTAGGATATATATTAAGATTTAAATGAAATATTCAAAATAGTGAAGGGTACTATTGACCATGAAAAGATTTTCTCGAACTCGTGCTTTTAAAGGAGTATGATATATATATATATATATATATATATATATATATATATATATATATATATATATATATATATATATATATATATATATATATATATATATATATATATATATATATATATATATATAAAACGATAAACAATCATACACAAAAGAAATGGGCTTGTAGTTCAAAAGTAGAGAACTAGAAGCTCAGATCGAAAAGAGAAAAAAAAACGGACAAAAAAGAAGAAAAGAAAAAATAAACAAAACATTAGCAACATTATAAGTCACTAACACTACTAAGAAGATAATTAAATATAATAGGGTAGCTCAACACCCCCCAACCGTAGAAAAGTACCAGAGCAAGGATTAACCAGCTCCAGATCTTTCTATCTCAAGTGCCTTCAATCTAGCAAAACCGTCAGAGGACAGAGGAAGCTTTATACCGCAGTTTGAAGCAATTGAAGCGAAGTCGTCTGAACTGAGAGTATTAATAGGTAAAAAAAGGAGTGGAGTTAGGATTATCTCGCTTGGAGGTGGCAGAAGATTTCTTAGAAGTAGCAAAATGCTTCAAATGAGTCCTGTGACTGAAAACAGTCCCTCCTTTACTTGAATGTTTCTTCTTTGTCTTGGATATCTTGGTGCTAAATCCCGAAGGACCAGAGGATTGTGAAGTGCTATCTTCTTTGTCTAGGTTTACCCCCTTAAAGTTGATATTTTTGTTACTAAACCCTGGACGACCTGAAGTTTGAGAGGTGCATTCATCTGAATTGAGAGGAACAAGATCTCCCTTCTCCTCACTGACTCCGGCGCTATGGTTGCAAGAGGATGTAGCAAAGCCATGATTTACCAACTCTAAATCTGTCCCGATTGCACTAGCCGATTAAGCCTCCTTTGGTAGGGCAGGGGTTGAGATAGGATGTGGAGGTGTTGGGGCTTGCATCATTCCAGGATGTGATGACGACGAAAGAGATTGGTGGTTCACCGCCGGGGGATTCTCTATTGTGACTGGTTGGTTTGCTAGTATGGGGGTAGTGGATTGTAGTGGAGTAGCAAGGGGAGGCTTTGAGACAGAAATAAGAGGGTTGGCTCTAGTAGGGGCATTTTGTCGATTAGATGGTGTGCTATCTTTATGAGCCAGAGAGCGGCCTTCGGACTGGAATAGGGGGTTGTCCAAGGGGGCCTTGGAGCATTCTACAGTTGAGTGACCTTGCATATAGCATCCATTACAAAATTTCGGCATTCTCTCATACAATATTGGTTGTTTAAAACCATCAAAGAGGCCCACCCAAATGAATTGGGGTGGTGGTTTTCTGAGGTCGATTTCCACACACAAACGTGCTGCACTGGGCCGAGCAAGGGTGGCAGTGGCTTTGTCAAGGCAGAGAAAGCGCCCGATTTTGTTCGCCACTGATTCTAAGAACTCTGGGATAAAGCATTGAAGTGGGAGTCTCGGAAGCGAGATCCAAACAGGTGCTATGCATGAGTCTTCCTTCAAATGACAGAGATTATGCCAAGAAAGACTTTATATGGGAAAGTGATGAGGGTTGTAGATGGGCATGATAGGACCTTCAGTAGGTCTTTATCGTCTTGGAACTGAAGAAGAAAAGCTCTGGAAGAGAGGGGACCAATGGTGAATGGATGCTCAATGCCCCAAGTCGATATTTCCTTGTTGCCGATTCAAGAGATGGGCCCGCCATGAAACTTCATAACGAGCATTGGAATACAGCCTCCACCTTCGGAGATCCGAGCTCACAAAGGAGAAAGAGGGAAGGCCATCTCGAGCCACATATTATATTGACTCTCGTGCGAGGGAGGCGGCAAATGATTCCACTTCACGGGGCGGCGAACAAATCCAAGCCCTCTCGAGCCTCTGCCACAGGCATAAGAGGGTTCTTTGAAGTAGGTGGGCTCGTCTGAGGTTGCATATAGAGAACTAGAAGCTCAGGATCGAAAGAGAAAAAACGGACAAAAAGAAGAAAAGAAAAATAAACAAAACATTAGCAACATTATAAGTCACTAACACTACTAAGAAGATAATTAAATATAATAGGTAGCTCAACACCCCCAAGCCGTAGAAAAGTACCAGAGCAAGGATTAACCAGCTCCAGATCTTTCTATCTCAAGTGCCTTCAATCTAGCAAAACCGTCAGAGGACAGAGGAAGCTTTATACCGCAGTTTGAAGCAATTGAAGCGAAGTCGTCTGAGCGAGAGTATTAATAGGTAAAAAGGAGTGGAGTTAGGATTATCTCGCTGGAGGTGGCGTAAGATTTCTTAGAAGTAGCAAAATGCTTCAATGAGTCCTGTGGAAAGCAGTCCCTCCTTTACTTGAATGTTTCTTCTTTGTCTTGGATATCTTGGTGCTAAACTCAAGGACCGAGGATTGTGAAGTGCTATCTTCTTTGTCTAGGTTTACCCCTTAAAGTTGATATTTTTGTTACTAAACCTGGGCGACACGAAGTTTGAGAGGTGCATTCATCCGAATTGAGAGGAACAAGATCTCCCTTCTCCTCACCGACTCGGCTATGGTTGCAAGAGGATGTAGCAAAGCCATGATTTACCAACTCTAAATCGTCCCGATTGCACTAGCCGATTAAGCCTCCTTTGGTAAGGTGGGCTGAGATAGGATGTGGAGGTGTTGGGGCTTGCATCATTCCAGGATGTGATGACGACGAAAGAGATTGGTGGTTCACCGGGGATTCTCTATTGTGGTGGTTGGTTTGCTAGTATGGGGTAGTGGATTGTAGTGGAGTAGCAAGGGAGGCTTTGAGACGTAAATAAGAGGGTTGGCTCTAGTAGGGCATTTTGTCGATTAGATGGTGTGCTATCTTTATGAGCGAGCGGCCTTGGACTGGAATAGGGGTTGTCCAAGGGGCCTTGGAGCATTCTACGCTTGAGTGACCTTGCATATAGCATCCATTACAAAATTTCGGCATTCTCTCATACAATATTGGTTGTTTAAAACCATCAAAGAGGCCCACCCAAATGAATTGGGGTGGTGGTTTTCTCGAGGTCGATTTCCACACACAAACGCACGCGACCGGGCCGAAAGCAAGGGTGGCAAAGGGCTTTGTCAAGGCGAGAAAGCGCCGATTTTGTTCGCCATCGATTCTAAGAACTCGATAAAGCATTGAAGTGGGAGTCTCGGAAGCGAGATCCAAACAGGTGCTATGCATGAGTCTTCCTTCAAATGACAGAGATTATGCCAAGAAAGACTTTATATGGGAAAGTGATGAGGGTTGTAGATGGGCATGATAGGACCTTCAGTAGGTCTTTATCGTCTTGGAACCGAAGAAGAAAAGCTCTGGAAGAGAGGGGACCAATGGTGAATGGATGCTCAATGCCCCAAGTCGATATTTCCTTGTTGCTGGATTCAAGAGATGGGCGTCCGCCATGAAACTTCATAACGAGAGCATTGGAATACAGCTCCTCCACCTTCGGGAGATCCGAGCTCACAAAGGAGAAAGAGGGAAGGCCATCTCGAGAGCCACATATTATATTGACTCCTGTGCGAGGGAGGCGGGCAAATGATTCCACCGGCGTGGTGGGCAAATCAAACCCTCTCGAGCCTCTTGCCACTTGGACATAAGAGGGTTCTTTGGAGAGCGGGCGGGCTCGGATCTGGGGGTGCATGTTGGGGATGAGGGAGGGATTAAGATGAGGGAGGGTTTGGCCTGGGAGGGAGGCCGAGAGGTGGGATCTGGCGAGGAGGGGTTGGTTGGCAGTGGGGTGGGGGACGAAGGAGGCGATCCGGGGTTAGGGAAGAGGAGGTTGAGTGGATCCGAATCTTAGTGGAAGAGTGGAGGGGAGGATCTGAGGGCAGTCTGGGATTAGTGGAGGATGAGGAAGAAATTTAGGATAAATAGTTTAGGGAAGAAATGAGATAGGGTGAAGATGGGGTAATATGTGAAAGGGGCAGAACATAGCCATGGCCGAATGTATCGGAGGAGCCCGGCAATGGGAGAATAGTGAAGGCAACTTGAGATGGAGGAGGAAAATCGCTTCTTTTAGTTGTGGAAAATTTTAAAATTGCACATTCTGTCCAAAATGTAATCAAATGGCTATCTATTTGTAATTATATGCTTATCTTTATTTTCGAGTTGGAGTCTATTGACTTGATATGACAATATTTTTTAATTAATATAGTGGCTTGCAATATTTGCTATAATATTAGAAAAATTTATTGCAAAATGGAAATCCATTACATTTTCATGTACTTTGTTGATAATCAATAGTATTGTTGGAATAAATAATAGCAAATAAAAAATTAAATACCTCGAAGTTACTTTAAAGCCCGATTTTGTTCGCCATCGATTCTAAGAACTCGATAAAGCATTGAAGTGGGAGTCTCGGCGAGATCCAAACAGTGCTATGCATGAGTCTTCCTTCAAATGACGAGATTATGCCAAGAAAGACTTTATATGGGAAAGTGATGAGGGTTGTAGATGGGCATGATAGGACCTTCAGTAGGTCTTTATCGTCTTGGAACTGAAGAAGAAAAGCTCTGGAAGAGAGGGGACCAATGGTGAATGGATGCTCAATGCCCCAAGTCGATATTTCCTTGTTGCTGGATTCAAGAGATGGGCGTCCGCCATGAAACTTCATAACGAGAGCATTGGAATACAGCTCCTCCACCTTCGGGAGATCCGAGCTCACAAAGGAGAAAGAGGGAAGGCCATCTCGAGAGCCACATATTATATTGACTCCTGTGCGAGGGAGGCGGGCAAATGATTCCACTTCGCTGGCGTGGGCGCGAACAAATCCAAGCCCTCTCGAGCCTCTTGCCACTTGGACATAAGAGGGTTGCTGGAGAGCAGGGGCTGGGCTCCGATGCAGGGGGGTTGCATGTTGGGGATGAGGGAGGGGATTAAGATGAGGGAGGGGGTTTGGTCACGGGAGGAGGGAGGCCAGGTGGGATGTGGGGCGGAGGGGGGTTGATGACAAGTGGGGGGGGGGACGGCGAAGATCCGGGTTAGGGAAGAGGAGGAGGTTGAGATTCGAGCTGGTCTTGGTGGCGGGGGGAGTGGAGGGGGAGGATCTCTGAGGGACAGTGCTGGGATTGAAGGCGGCGGCGGAGGATGAGGAGGGATTTGGGATGAAATAGGGTTTTCTGGGGAAGAAATGAGGATAGGCGGTGGAACAGATGGGGTAATATGTGAAAGGGGACAGGCCCAGAGCCATGATAATGAGGTGTCAGAGGAGGGCCCGGACAAGTAAGTGGCAAGACTGAGATGGAGGAGGAAAATCGCTTCTTTTAGTTGTGGAAAATTTTAAAATTGCACATTCTGTCCAAAATGTAATCAAATGGCTATCTATTTGTAATTATATGCTTATCTTTATTTTCGAGTTGGAGTCTATTGACTTGATATGACAATATTTTTTAATTAATATAGTGGCTTGCAATATTTGCTATAATATTAGAAAAATTTATTGCAAAATGGAAATCCAGCTACATTTTCATGTACTTTGTTGATAATCAATAGTATTGTTGGAATAAATAATAGCAAATAAAAAATTAAATACCTCGAGTTACTTTAAAGCCCAATTTTTGTTCCAACAGTGGTATCAGAGCCATGAACAATCTAAACGGGACGATGTCCCCTTCTATTCCTATATTAGATGGGAAGAATTATCATCGGTGGAGAGTGCAGATGAAGGTGTTGTTTGAATACCAAGATATATTGGGCGTCGTAGAGAACGAAGTTGCCGATCTCGCAGAGAGTGCAAGTGAAGCCGAGAAGAAAGCCCACAGTGAGATCAAGAAGAAGGATCGAAAGACGTTATTCTACATCCATCAAGGAGTGAATGATTCAGTTTTTGAGAAGATAGACAGAGCAATTACAGCAAAGCAAGTGTGGGATACTTTGGAGACATCGTACCATGGAGTTGAAAAAGTGAAAAAAATAGGAGTTCAAACATTGAGACGTCAATTTAAAATTTTGCAGATGGAACCCACTGAAAGTGTTGCAGATTACATGACTTGAGTACTTGCTTAGACAAATCAAATAAAAATAAATGGGGAGAAGGTTGCAGATTTAGCAATTGTGGAGAAGATATTATGATCTCTTACTGCAAAATTTGATCATATCATGGTGGCAATCGAAGAATCGAAGGATTTGTCCAAGATGACAGTTGATGAATTGATGGGTACCTTACAAATTCACGAGCAATGCATGAACGAGAGGTCAACCGAGAACTAGCCCCTTGAGAAAGCTTTTCAAAGTCAAGCTTTTATAAAAAATAACAAAGGAGCGCAGGATGAAAGAGACCAGCGAGGAAGAAATTTCCATGGCAGAGGACGAGGATACGGGAACTACAACAACCTAGAACGCGGATACTACAATAGTCGAGGACGTGGCAGTTATAACAACAATCAAAGAGATGACGGCAATCAGAGAAGCAATTATCAATCAAATTCAAATTATCGAGGACGAGGTCGAGGTCGAGATCGAGGCTTTGGACGTGGTAGAGGAAATTTTAATAAATCAAACAGTGAATGTTACATATGTCACAGATATGGCCACTATGTAAATGAGTGCAAGTACCAAGATAATTCCCAATCTGGAGAAGAAATTCGATTTGCACAAGAAAGAGGTGATGAAGATAACCACACTTTGTTGATGGTCACGGCAACCGGTGAAGAATCAAACTACAACACATGATTTCTTGATACTGGGTGTTCTAATCACATGTGCGGAAAGAAGGAGTTGTTCGTGGATCTGGATGAGTCGATGAGGTCAAAAGTCAAGTTTGCCGATGACAACACTATACCAGTGATGGGAAAAGGACGAGTTCCCATCAAGTTGAAGAACGGAGACCACAAGTTTATTTTCGATGTGTTCTATGTGCCGAATATGAAGAACAATTTACTTAGTATGGGCCAACTTCTTGAAAAGGGTACGATCTGCGCTTCTCTGGTAATCAACTTTTAATCTTTAATAAAAGAGGTGTATTTATCCTTAAAGCCCCTATGACAAATAATCGCATGTTTCGAGTTGACATCCTGAACGATGTTTATCATTGCTTCAATGCTATTATGAAAGATGAGTCTTGATTGTGGCACTTTCAGTTTAGACATCTGAACTTTCGCAGTCTAAAGTTGCTTGCTCAAAGAAATTTGGTGAGAGGCTTGCCCGTTATAGATCATCCCGATCAGTTGTGTGAAGGTTGTGTTCTTGGAAAGCAACATAGATCACCCTTTGGTATTGAAAATACTTGGCGCGCAAAGAAGCCTCTTGAGCTTGTTCATTCAGATGTGTGCGGTCCTATAAATACTATATCCAATGGCAATAATCAATACTTTCTAACTTTTATTGATGATTTCACAAGGAAAATATGAGTCTACTTTCTGCAGCAAAAATCTGAAGTCTTTGATTGCTTCAAGAGTTTTGAAGCCCTAGTTGAGAAGAAAAGCTGTTACTTTATCAAGGTGTTACGAACAGATGGAGGTGGTGAATATACTTCCAACGACTTCAATAAGTATTGTGCAGAAGAAGGAATAAAGCGTGATGTTACTTTTGCCTACACACCTCAATATAACGGCGTCGCTGAACGGAAAAACAGGACTATACTTGACATGGCGAGAAGCATGCTCAAGGTCAAAGGTATGCTAAATTATTTTTGGGGTGAAGCTGTCTCATGTACTGTTTATTTATTGAACATGTTACCAACAAAGAGCGTTGATAATCTCACTCGAAGAGTGGGTGGTTATAAGCCAAGTGTAAGACATCTCAAAGTGTTTAGCTCTATTGCGTATGCTCATGTTCCGGCAGAAAGAAGAAAGAAACTTGATGACAGAGGAGAGAAGATAGTTTTTATTGGCTACAATTTCAGAGGTTACAAACTCTACAACCCCGCTACAAAGAAGGTGATTGTAAGCAGAGATGTTATGTTTGCAGAAGAAGAAGCTTAGAATTTGGATCTAGAAGCACAAAATAATTCACGGCGTACTCTCATTGATATTCTTGAAGACGGTATCCCTGTTGCAACTAAAGAAGCACCACTGGCCAATGCTCCTGAAGATCCAACCCCGTAAGTTCCATTAGAAGTTGAAAGACCAACAAGAAATCGCCAACCATCAGTTCTCTTGAGAGATTATGAAATAACTCCATATGATAATATTGATGCAGACGGAGATATAGTGCACCTTGCAATGTTCACAGATTGTGAGCCAGTTATGTTTGAAGAGGCTATTCAAGATCCTAAGTGGATAAACGCAATGAAAGAAGAGATAAAAGCGATTGAGAAGAACGACACGTGGGAGCTTACTAATATTCCGCAAGGACATAAAGCAATCGATGTGAAGTGGATTTTCAAGACAAAGATTAAGGCGAACGGCGAGGTTGAGCGGCATAAAGCAAGATTGGTGGCGAAACATTCGCGGGGAAAGTTGGTTTGTTATTCATTGCTCGTTTGAATTTGTTTACGCCTTCATGGCCTACAACAAAATTTCAAACAAAGAAAAGAGACGCCTTTATTTTAGGCTTACAATGAAAACAAAAATTACAACTTCTTCCTTTTAGAACAAACACGAGGATCTCTATTTTACGGGATCCTCGCTATGGGTTCTTTGCCTGCGGGGACTTTTATTCGTCCGTGGACCACCGCAATTCGATCCGTGGAAACCCGGTTCGAACTACAGACGGAAGGCTCGCTTCACGAAGGAAACGACGCACTGAGGGGATCACACTCACGAAGGAGAGGATCGCCGGGGATCGCCTCCGCGAAGGAGGATCGCGGGCGGGTGAGATCTACTAGGAGAAATCATAGCTGATCAGGCAGGCCGAGTTAAACACCTCGCGGTTTGTAGATGCGTCGTGCTCGCCGGTGCTTTCGGGTATGGCGTCGGCGGCTCGTGGATCTCGCGAGGGCTCTCTCAAGAATATCGAAAATCCAAACTCCAAAATCCAGCCTCAAAGCCAAAGCCAAATCCTCAAATCCCGGATCTCCAAAATCCGAAATCCCACCCTCCACGAGCAAGACCCCCTATTTATACAAAAGAGTCTTGTAGCGCGACAAGTGGCTCGGCCACTTGGCCGAGCCACCTGGCCAAGTGGCCGGGGTGGCTCGGCCACCTGGCCACTGGTAAGAAGCCTCGACCAAATTGGCGAGGTGGCTCGACCAAAGTGGCAGAGCCTCCTAAACCACTTGGTAGGGGCACCTCGTGGGCTGGGGTGGCTTTCGACAAAGTGGCAGGGTAACTTCGGCACAAAGTGGTAGAGCCACCTAACATGGCGGGGTGCCGCGTCGGCGGCGTTCGTCGTCTGGCGTCGTTTCGCGTCGTTTCTCCGTCGATTCTTTGTCGATTCTTGGTCTTCGGGCTTAGTTTTGCTCGGTGATGTCGCCGTTGTGTTGAGTCCGTTAATGCGATCAACTTTCGTGAGCTCAAACGGTTCGCTTGCATCGACGGACTAAGTACGGTTGATTCCGGTCATCAACGCTGCTACAACTCGTTGAGCTTTGCCGTCGGTTTCTCCACACGCCGCCGCTTTCGGCTTGCCACTCACTTCATGGGTTCGTCGACCGCTGCGCTATGGCGGCGAATCACGCCGACGGCGTTTCGGTCATTGCCGGATGGATCGTCGGTTGTCAACCCACCGCTTACGAAGTCTTGTTTGGGTATTGATAAACAATTTTAACGCCACAGATATTCTCCAAAGCGCCTCTACCGATTCTTGATGAGTCCGGGATGCTTTGACATGATGAGCCCTTCACTCTTTAATTGGCGGATAGGACTTGTGAATGACCACGGCGTTTGATCTCTCCATTCCCTTGGTCTTTCCGGTGCTTTGTAGGATTCTTTGAAGGTATTACGATCTTGCATTTTTGTCGACCGTTGTGAAATCTCGACCGAGTCGATAGATGAATTTCTTTGAGGTTGGCTCGATTTGATTCCTCCAATTCTCTCGTGTTCTCCGCTTTGTAGGATACACGGGGTGTTCTTGATCTTTGCATTTATTGCTTGACCGCTGTCGGAATTTCAAACCTGTAGCTAATTGAGTTCATTTGCCGCTGACTCGGTCGGTGGATTGTCTTCCAATTGACCATCGAGGTTCCTCCGCTGATCGGGAATTCTTCAGCCGATCCGAACCGCTGATCGGTGAATCCTTCGCCGACGACGCTGGCGGGTCAAGCGCCGCTACGCATTACCGCTGCATCATCCACGGTGGGAGGTATTCTTCCCCATTGTTGATTGGTAGGCCCTCGGCGGTGATGCATGGATCTAAGACCGACATGGGAGGATTCTTTCAAGGTTGAACGCTACTGTCCGGCCAACATAAGCATCACGAATTCGTCAATTTATCCCTTTTTGAGGTTCCCCAGTGGGAGGAAGTTGAGAGTTATCGAGTTATCCTTAAGAATATGGTAATATTCTCCAGGAACTTCTCGTTAAGAACCAGGAATTAGTTTATACTGTAATCCTATTTGGAGTAGGGCATGGGAGAATATCCGAAGATTGAGTCTCCGCCTGTGCCACCTTGCTGATGATTTCGACCATTTAGAGGTTAAGCTCCAAAGTCTACAAGATTTTGAAGTAGCCGGGCTCGCCTCATATATCAGAGGCTCGCCTGACAGCTTGGCCGGATGCTTGCGTTATTCTTGGACTCGGAGTTCAAATGCGGCGAGGCGGGTGCATCATTGGAGGCTAGCATTCTTTGAAGCTTCATCTTCCGTGGGACATTTTGGTCTTGTGTCGCTGCTGGAAGCGAGGATAGTAGAGCTCGAACAGAGCTTCAAGCGGCGAGGAGAGCGATCGTCTTGAAGGCGGCGAAGGCCAACAAAGAAAAGACTCTGCGGTCGTGCGAGGAATTTGAACTCTCGAAGCGGTGGTTGACATCAAGAAGGAGATCATGAGGCCCTTAATGGCGAGGAGACTTCGGGGCGAGCCGGGAGGAACTTCAACAAGCTTTCCTCAATAAAGTATCGAGTTAAAGCAAAACATATTTACGTCCTCTTTTGTGCTCTATTATGATTCTTTTATTTCACGTAAATAATTAACCATAATACTTATAGGATTTTGGCAAACCCTCACCGCCAACGGATTTGATTAGCCTTTACCAACTACCGCTTGAATTGGGCTAGCGTGCGGATTGTCCAAATCCGTTCCGCGCGTGGCGTTGTCTTTGGAAGAATGAAATTCTTCTAGACTCGCTATGATATTGAATACATAGGCTTGGTACTCTTTACCGCAAGAGATCGCCTGCAACGCGCATGTGGCGTTGGCTTAATCCTTCTTAGGCTTCGGATAAAATGCCCCGTAATCGAACTCGTGTCTTCTTCAATCTAAAAGACTAAATCGGCAGCGTGTAAAGCGTTGACTTTAGGGTTATTGGCCAACCCCACCTTCAACGGGTTTGATGAGCCTTTACCAACTACCGCTTGAATTGGGCTAGCGTGCGGATTATGCGGATCCGTTCCGCGCGTGGCGTTGTGCCAAAGGATGAGACTCTCTTAGACTTAATGCTACGATGTTGAATCGTGAAGCCGTCTTTTTCACGGGAAGACTAACCGGCAGCGTGTGGCGTTGGCTTAATCCTTCTTAGGCTTCGGATAAAATGCCCCGTAATCGAACTCGTGTCTTCTTCAATCGGAGAAAGACTAAAACGGCGACGCTGCAGTTAGCGCCGACTTCATCCCTTCTTAGGTTTGGGATGAAATACCCTTAATCGAACTCGTGTCTTCTTCAATCGGAGAAAGACTAAAACGGCGACGCTGCAGTTAGCGCCGACTTCATCCCTTCTTAGGTTTCGGATGAAATACCCTTAATCGAACTCGTGTCTTCTTCTTCAATCGGAGAAAGACTAAAACGGCGACGCTGCAGTTAGCGCCGACTTCATCCCTTCTTAGGTTTGGGATGAAATACCCTTAATCGAACTCGTGTCTTCTTCAATCGGAGAAAGACTAAACCGCAACGCTGCGGTGAGGCGCTGGCTTTATCCCTTCTAGGCTTCGATAAAATACCCCAAGATGAATCTTGGCCCCTTCTTTGACCGGAGAAGGGTTGAACCGATTAAGATTGATTGAGGTGGGAAAGGAAGAATGTATTCTATTTCGAAGGTGGAGAGGAAGGAGGATCTTGTCTCCTATCTCCTAAGGGATGAACAAGAGAGGAAGGTTTTGTATCCTATCTCTGCCGCTGGAGAGGAAGGTTTTGTGTCCTATCTCCGTGTGCTCACTAATTTGAAATAAGAGAGGAAGGTTTTGTATCCTATCTCTTATTGATGGAGAGGAAGGAGGATCTTGTCTCCTATCTCCATCTTTGAAAGGAAGGATTTTTGACCTGCTTCCAGGAAAGAGACTAAAATGGGATCTCCATCTTGAGAATCTTGAAAGATGAAACTAAGAGTGGGATCTCCACTGAGAATCTAAGACAAGAGAGGAAGAATGTATTCTATCTCTTGCTTCTGAAGAGGAAGGATATGTCCTATCTCCAGGTGAAGGTGGGAAAGGAAGAATGTATTCTATTTCCCGGTGAGAAACTAAGAGTGGGGTCTCCACTCCGAGGATCTTGGAAGGGTATGGATAGCTTTCGCTTTTGTAGGCTTGCTAACCAGAATTTGAAAGTGGACCTCTCGTTCGTGGAAGGAATCGAGAGGGGAATTTGCTGGTGTTTGGACCAGGGAGATTTTTAGTGGGCCCACCGTCAATGAATTTGATCGGTGAGAGAATTTTGGAGGAAAACACAATAATTTAGGGTTATCCTCATGAATATGAGTGAGATATTCTCTGAGGAACTTCCCATCAAAATGGGTTATCCTGAATGTACTAAGAATAATACTTTTTCAGAAACTTCCCATTTATCGGCATTAATTGCCTGGCCGCCATTCTCGGTGATAGCATGATATGCACCGCTTGAATAGATCGTGGTCATTATAAGCGGTCCTTCCCATTTGGGTTCAATTTACCTTTCTTTTGGAGTTAAGAATTATCGGCCGTCTAGCGGCGGGCGAGATCTCCCTCCTTAAAGGTTCTCTGTCGAACTTTCTTGTTGAAAGCCCTCACATCCTAGCTTGATAGAACTCAATGCATTGTTGAGCCTCGAGCTTCTCATCTAACATCTCAAGCTCTTCGAGACGCTTTTGATATTGTTCTTGGTCGTCATCTCACATTTGCAAGGCGTGCGAAGTGGCGGAATCTGGATTTCCAGCGGAGAATTGCTTCACACCGTGAACCGAGAGCCGGTGTTTCTGTTGGCGTGCGTCTGGTTGTGCGATATGCCCGAGTGCTTCTCCGAAGTTTATCGCCCCGCCTCGCTTTGTTATTCTTCACAAGCTTCGACAAAATCTTGATAATCGTCTTGTTGAGCGCCTCGGCTAATCCATTTTCTTGCGGATTATAGGTTTGTCGGCGAGACATCTTGTATCTTGAACTTTTCGCAAAACCGATGAAGGAATTGCCGATGAATTGGGGACCGCTGTCATGCACGATCCTCTTGGAACACCATGTCGATAGATGACATGGTGTTTGATAAACTTGATGACGGTATCGCTTTAACTTCTTTTAGCGGGATTGCTTCACCCACTTGGAGAAGTAATCGTGATCGCTAGAATAAACCGACGCTTTGACCGACGGAGGAAAATGGGACCTACGACGCCCATTCCCCATGTCTCGAATGGCGGGATGTGAAGGATCAAGCTGCTTTCGGGGAGGTGATGCATATAATTTGCGGAATTTGACACGCGTGGCATTTTCGGCGTGCTTCATTGCGTCATTAATCATCGTGGGCCAAAGTAGCCCATTCTCCGATTCGCCAGAGCTTGGGACCGGTTGATCGCACCACATTCACCTTCGTGTGCCAGCGAAGGACCTCTTCTGCCTCCTTGTTTGAAAGGCATCGAGTAAAGACCATCGCACTCCGGCGATATAACATCCGGGTCTCGTGTCGTAAAGAATCTTGGAGCTCTTAGCGGATTGACTCTCTCTCTTCCGTCTTACGGTAGAATACCATGTAAGACGAATCGATGATAGAGCGCCAATCTCGGGGCTCCAACTTGGTTTGGGTTGCATGTACTTCTTTGGTAACTACCCCTTACCTTCTTGTGCCTCATCGTATAATGGTACGAAGAGTTGGTGAGTCCCGACCGTAACTAGTTGCTCGGTCTCTAAAGTTGTGCTAACGATACGCCTAACGCCGCTAGTGCATCTGCATGGCGTTTTGGGCGTGGGATATATTCGATGAAGAATTCTTGAATGAGTGCGCCATTTCAACGGCTATCGATGATAGGGATTAGATCCGGATTCGACCGTAGTCACCGCGAACACAGCAACTATCGGTTGTGAATCTCCATGCGGCGAGATATTCGACCCCGGCTCTTTGGCGAAGCTAAGTTAGATAAGTAGCGTTGTATTCGCCACGCTATTGGAACAGGTTCGTGAGTGAATAAGCACGGGCATGACATGATTTCGGAAATCAAGACAACTCCGACTCGGAGATTTTAGAACATCCGGGGTACTCGCCATTGGTGGCCCGAGAAGCTCCATCAAAATACAATCGCCATATTTGTTGGTGCGACGTAGTGTTGACTTCTGAACTTCATCAGGAAGATCATCATATAGCTCAAGCTGCATCCGTTGTCGGTGGCGACGAGATAAACGTCCTTTGGTGACTTACACGTTGTTTGAAATACAAGTCGATTGGGACAAGAGCAAGGCCCATTTCGCTAAACGCCAACTCATCGAGGCGGTGGGTCATAAATATTGAGGCCGGTTCGTTAGAGATAACATAAATCGCCCGCCCCGCTAAATAGTGTCGCATTTTTGAATCGCGAACACTAATGCAAAACCTGCTTCTCGACCATTGGGTATCGAGACTTCGGCCGACCAATGTTAACTCGGGTAATACTACTTGCTGTTCGTGACCTTGTCATCGTCTGCTGAGTAAAACGAGTCAGATTGCCTTGGCGTAGATCGAGGCGGTTTTCCGACTAGCGGTCGCGGCGAGCGAGAGGTTTAGCGAGATACGATTTGATCTCTTCAAGCGGCTTCGGTCGGTCCCAAATAAGCGACCGCCCTTCTTGTTCAATTTAGAGAATGGTTGGCACTTCCCGTGATAGGTTCGATATGAACCGTCGGATGTCATGTCGCCCTTATAACCGAGTTCTCTCAGATTTCTTGGAGGTTGCAACTCTTGAATTGCCTTCACTTTGTCAGGATCGACGTGGATTCCTTTGTCGGTGACGACAAAGCCGAGGAACTTGCCACTGGACATCCCAAGGAAGGATTTGGCAGGGTTCATCTTTAGTTGATGAGTCCGCATGAGCTCAAATACGGTTCTAAGATCTTTAATGTGATCTCCTCTGTCACGGCTTTTTACGACTAAATTAGTCGGCGTAGCGATGGCCGTTTTCAGGAGATAATCTGGAAAATCTTAGTCATTGCTTCGTGATATGTGGCCGGCATTTTGAGGCCGAACGGCATGACCGTAGCAATATATACCGATAGGCGTTACGAATCTTTGTGTGCTTGGCATCATCGGGTGCATCTTGATTTGATTGTAACAGAAACCATCCATGAGCGACATTCTTTCAAATCCACACGCGTTGTCGACTATGACATCGCTGATTGGAAGAGGAAAGTCATCTTCGAACAGCGGTGTTGGTCTCTGTAGTCGACAGTCCTAATCGAACCATTCTTCTTCATGATCGACTATATTCGCCACCCAACTGATGTTGAATTTCCTCGATGAATCCCGATTCTATGAGTTTCTTTGCCGTCAGCGATTGCTTGCAATATTTGTGGGCCAAACCGTCTTCGCGATTGCTTGGCGGGTTTGACATCCACTTTGATGTTGAGGTGATGAGTCGCCACGCTAGGGTCGAAGTCCTCGCATGTCCTCATAGCTCCAAGCAAACACGCCGATGTATTCCCCGATTAGGGCAATCAGCTCTTCCTTCTCTTCTCGAGGGAAGACTATTACCGACGCTTATGAGCTTAGGACGCCTCGCCACCCATGTTAACTTGGACTACCTCGCCCTTAGTGGGGGTTCTCTTTGTTCAATCTATCCCCAAACCGCTCGAAGTTGATGGATCCATGGGTCTTCCCATGTTGGCATTTCTTCATCATTCTCCATAGTAGCAGGATCGATCGTAGCCATATTTGACATCAAAGCTTTGAAAGCTTCTCCGAGGCTAGTGTCAATCCCAAACCAAGAATCGACGAGTATCCGTTTCTTCATCGTAAATGGTCGCCGATCAACCACTTAACATTCATCTTCGAGGAGGATTCATATCCCAATCCTCGCCTAAATGCGCATAGTCATCCGCTTCCTTTTGGGACATATGCCGCTTAGGAGGGATTCGAGGACCTCGTCCAAACATAGACCTTCCCTCGTGTCAAGTCAGATCCCCACTTCTTCATGATACCCGGTGTCTGCGGACTATATCGAATGTATGGAGGATAGGCCCATTATCATCTTCATCTTCTTCTAAGAAATGATTGAGGTTGGAGCTGCATCTCCTTTTAGTAAACCAAGTCTTTTTCAATACTTTCGATCTTTGCGGGATGGCGAGTGTTGTCCCAAAGGAGTCTCTAATTGCTTTTGTATAAAGCAAGATGACCGAAGTTGGTAGGTGCAACTCGGTTGTTATATAAACTGTCATCGCATCATTCAAAGACAAAGGATACTTTAAATCGTCATTTATTGATTCATCGGCAATTTGCCAATTACAATGTTCATCGGCGATTCTTCCTCGTCAAGATTGATTACAAGGTACAATGTTATTTAAAACAAAATCTCCACTATAACCAAGCCCGGCCGGTGTCGGCTTCTTCAAGCTGTCCGTGCCTTGGAAGATGATTGATTCGGACTCATTCAGGTAGAGGAGAGAATCGGTGAAATAATTCTCCATCCCTTAAGCGGTGTTTGTCGCGACCAGTCTTGACCTCATTATTTGTGTCTACATACTTGAGACATCGATGAAGAGTGGATGGGACTATAGCGTTATTGTGGATCGGGCCGACCCAATGAAATTATAGGAAGTCTCGCCAATCACGTAGCAAGTGACTTCGACTTTAAGTCCCCATTTGGCATTTAATCCAATTTTACCAAGGCGAAGATTTGGTGTTAAATCGATATCATTGTGCCGATTAGCCTTGACTAGGCGAGGGATTCGATGATACATAAGACGCAGGGCATGATGCTCACAATGAACCCGGATCGACTTGGATCCGATTGACTTCGCTAGAACCAATATACGGTAAAATTATAGCGGCCTATCGGTGCTTGGTACGCATATCCTCCTTTGTAAAGGTGATGCGGCAAGTCTTTAGCCGCAGTTGCATTGCCGTGCGCATTCTTCCTAATCGGTTTGATCTCGAGTGAAAACACATCCGAAGTCGCCTGAGCTTCTTGTAGAGCTTCGGGTTTCCTTTGACAACGGAGCAACTCAGAGAGTTATTCGCCGGATGTTTGCCAACCGGGCCATGACGCCAAAACGGTATGGAGAGCTCGATGTTCCGGTCTATCCCTTACTGAGGGCGATTGAATCGGGCTGCCGGGGAGTTGGCGTCCTGGACACGAGGCGTTTTGGTACTTTTCTTTATGGCAATGCTGTTGTTGTCCTTTCTCTGCACGAGTGGGAGGAGTCATGGCTTCCCCCAGTTCAGATAACGTCTTCGCATTCGGGTTTGGAATCTCTGGATACTTGTAGTTGTATTCGTGCCCACTCCTTGTGGCAAAGACTTCATGCTCATCCTCCGAAAATTGGAAGGCTGCCACTTCTTCATCGTCCTTTTCTGGAATTGCTGAAGCGGCTTGGCATAATTTGTCTTTTCCCTTGGACTTCTTTTTGGCCGAAGACGCGGTCCACTGATCGTCTTCCAACAAATCAGGGTGGACCCAAAGGATTTCTCCGTTTGCCGTCGTGTGTGGTACGAGTCCCTTCTCACGTTGCCCGTGAGGATCTTCATTCACCATCTTTACTCCTACCTTCACAATTGGGGTCGGTTGAAACCAATCCAAAGGAACTGATCCGAAGCTTATAGAGGCGCATTAAGCCCCTTCTTCTCTTTAGAAGGTTTTGGGGTGATGACTCCAACATCGATCAAGGCTTGAATCTTATCCCTGAGATGGTAGCAGAATTTCGTAGGGTGATGTACGGCCCTGTGATAAGCGCAGTACTTAGGATCTGTAACTTTGCTTGCCTCCTCTTGGTTCACGATTGGAGGCAACTGGATTTTATTGTTCTCCAGAAGGTACTTGAAAATGCCCGGAACTTCCTCATCTTTGAACGAGTAAGTCTTGGGAAATCTCGAACCAGAAGGTTTTTGATTCTGAGTTTGCTGGCGCCATTGAGGCTGCGATTGCTGTGGCGCACGCTGTTGCGACTGCTGTTGTGGTTGCAGTTCGAAGGTTTGATTGGCGTCTACAGCCTTTGCTGGCGCCTTACCTCTGCCGCGTGGCACAAAATTCTGTTTGTTCGTGTTTGTCGCCGGCTGGCCTCTTTCTGCTTTCTTCCTTTTAAGGAACCTTTCAGCTTGCTCTCCACGAACTTTCAAGTCCTTCCACGTTACAGATGGTGCCGTCCCCATTGCTTCGAGCACGTCTATCGACAAATTACTGTGGCAGGTCTGGAGGATGAACTCCTCTGTTATCGGATCCCGGCAATTCATTGCCTTGTTACGGAATCGCTTGACAAAGGTATCCACCGTTTCTCCATTCTTCTGCTTCTCGTCGAGTAATGTTCCAATGGATACCTCGGTATCGTCATCAAAGAAGTTGGAGAGAAACAAGGACTCCATATCGCCCCACCGTTGATGCTCCCTGTTTAAGGCGGTACCAATCAAGGCACCGGCGGGTGCCAACGAATGACCGAACCATCGTGGGCTCATTGCCGTAAATAACCCAGGTGCGACTTGAAGTAAATCAAGTGTTGTGTCGGGAGCCCTTACCACAAACGGTGTAAAGTTTATTAAGTTAAACTTTGAAGGGTATGGGATTGATTCCCACCCCTGTATGGGCAAGGGATACCCGCCTTCTTCACCTCTTGGGCGGAAATCAACGAAGTTAATTTTGCTCTTGAGGTCTTTAATCTTCGTTCTCATGAGCAGCAGCGGCGTGGTTGGAGGGTTATCATCTTCGGTGCTTCCTCGATGCGAGTGGCTGTCATCTTGATCAACGCCGATGTGTTGACTTGATTCCCTCGATGCTTTGTTAAGGCTTGGATGTTGGTCATGCATTTCTCTCATCGTCTGCATGGCCAACTCCATCTCTAATTTGAAGTTTTCCGTTGCTTATTCAGCGGTCCGGCATCTTGGCCACGATGCATGCGATCATAAAGCTTTTGGGGTTGTCGTCACTAGAAGGCTGTATTGTGGGATGCCATTTAGATCCGATTAATGCGATACTTCATCCTCAAGGTAGCCCTCTCAAGAGCTTGTCGAATTGACCGTCGAATAGTCCCGACCGCAAACGAAGTTAATCGCTATGGCGCGCTTAGAATAGTTCTTGACGATGGTTCTTTGCCACCATATTATTAGTAACCTCGGCAATTCATCCTCTCGGGATGCTATCTTTCTGGGAATCTCCTTGACCTTGGTTTTGGCGTGTTGGTGCTAAGTCTTTGAAAGACCGAGACTCTTCGAGTTCCTCGACAACAATTACACTCAGAAACCTTGTTTTGATAAGTTTGGAGCATAAACATGGCTGCGTCAATTTAGGGGAATCCGCCGAGATTTTCGTACCCTTACACGCGGTAGTCTACGGCTCGTCGGTGGGTGTCGGAACAATCGCCGTATCTTTGGGATTTCTCGAATATAACGTCATCGTCATCGGGCGAGGCGTCTCCTTCGAGAATGACCAAAACCAAAGTAACTTCGTCTTGACTTCGCTTATGTGAGCGTGAAGTTTCAAAGGACTCTCGGACTTCGACTTTCAGTCCGGTATGCAAAGCTGTAGGAATCTTCTTGTCTTTGTGGGTGCGACCCCCTGTATCAGGAGTGACGCGCGATTCCTTTGGGGGACCTAGGCGATCCTTGATGGTAAGCTGTTGGTGTGACGGGAGTTAGCTTAGGGAGTTGAGTCTGAGATCTGGGAGGTAACCCGGCGTCACTCTCGTTGAAGTGCTTACAATCTTTGATCTGAGCACGGGAGCAGGAGTTGGCCTGCTGGCAGGACTGGGCTTGGATGCCAAGTTCGTCAGAGTTGAAGTTTCGACGGACTTGGGCTTCCAAGCTAGCCCATTGTTGGCGATTTCGTGGCGCCTCCTTCCTCAACTTCGCGGGCTTGTTGCTGGCTTAGCTGCTTGTGGCTTTCGGATACGCTCGAAGTGTAGAAACGGTTCCGTTTGACTTCGGACCCATTAGTTCGTCGTAGGCTGTAGGAATCGGCTCACGATCTCAATTCGACCTCGAGTCAACTTAGATCTTAGATCCGCCATAGCGACACCATCCATTGACTCTTTTGCCCGGCTAATTGTTTAGCGGTATGCGTCGCCTCGGCGAGCTCTCTTAGAGAGAGTCACAACGCCATTGGCGGAATCGACCCTTCCAAAGATAAGGGTTACGAAATTTTGGCGCATTGCGGCCGAAGAACCACCGCGTTCGTAGTCTTGACGGCGGTGGTGGTGGATTTTCTCGCCTCCGCTTCTGAGGCCGATTGGGTCTTCCTTACAGTGGAGACCATCTTGGACTTGCGGGGGGAACTGGATCTGGACGAGGAAGAGAGGTACTCCTCGTACTTCTTTTGGTCGAACTTCGAACTTCGACCTCTTCTATCACGGGATCGGATCCGGTTGTCCGGCTCCTTTCTTTGAAGCTGCTTGCCTCCCAATTACGCCCGCTTGTTGCGGGGAAAGTTGGTTTGTTATTCATTGCTCATTTGAATTTGTTTACGCCTTCGCTGGCCTACAACAAAATTTCAAACAAAGAAAAGAGACGCCTTTATTTTAGGCTTACAATGAAAACAAAAATTACAACTTCTTCCTTTGTGAACAAACACGAGGATCTCTATTTTACGGATCCTCGCTATGGGTTCTTTGCCCGTGCCGGACTTTTATTCGCCCGCGGACCACCGCAATTCGGATCCGTGGAAACCCGGTTCGAACTACAGACGGAAGGCTCGCTTCACGAAGGAAACGACGCGACCAGGGGATCACACTCACGAAGGAGAGGATCGCCGGGATCGTGACTCACGAAGGAGAGGATCACGAGCGGTGAGATCTACTAGGAGAAATCCAGGCTGATCTGTAGCCGACCGAGTTAAACACCTCGCGGTTTGTAGATCTGTCGTGCTGCGCCGGTGCTCGGGGTATGCGTCGGCGGCTCGTGGATCTCGCGAGGCTCTCTCAAGAATATCGAAAATCCAAACTCCAAAAATCCGCCTCAAAGCCAAAGCCAAATCCTCAAATCCCGGATCTCCAAAAACCAAATCCCACCCTCCATCGAGCAAGACCCCCTATTTATACAAAAGGGGTCTGTAGCCTTGAGTGGCTCGGCCGCTTGGCCCCGACCAAGTTGGTAGGGTGGCTCGGCCAAAGTGGCCGAGCCACCTCACCACTGGAAGCCTCGGCCAAGGCTGGTAGGAGTGGCTCCGACCAAGTGGTGAAACCACCTGGCCACTTGGCGAGTCTGCGTCGCGGCGTTCGTCGTCTCGCGTCGTTTTCGCGTCGTTTCTCCGTCGATTCTTTGTCGATTCTTCGGTCTTCCCGGCTTAGTTTTGCTCGGTGATGTCGCCGTTGTGTTGAGTCCGTTATGCGATCAACTTTCGAGCTCAAGCGGTTCGTTTGCATCGGCCGGACTAAATACGGTTGATTCCGTCGTCAGCGTTTGAGTTTACAACTTCGCCTCGTTGAGCCGTCGTCGGGTTTTCTCCGGCCGTCGTTCGGCTCGTGCATACCGTCGACTCACTTCATGGGTTCGTCGACTTCGCTTTATCGTTTTCGGCGTAATCCGTCGGCGTTACAGGTTGGCCGTCGGATGGATCGTCGGTTGTCAACCCACCGCTTACGAAGTCTTGTTTGGGTATTGATAAGCAATTTTAACGCCTACAGCTACAAGCAAAGACCTGGCTATGATTACCAAGATGTATTTTCTCCTGTTGCTAGAATTGAAACTGTTAGACTAATAATTGCTTTGGCTGGACAGAAGCATTGGAATATTCATCAGATGGACGTGAAATCAGCTTTTCTTAACGGGCCACTTGAAGAAGAAGTTTTCGTGAAGTAACCACTTGGATTTGTGAAGAAAGAGTGCGAGCATAAAGTATACAAGTTGAAGAAAGCCTTATGCAATTTTGGCGGCCAGAGAGCATGGAACAAAAGAATTGATTTGGCGAAGAATCCAGTCACTCATGGAAGGAGCAAACATATTCATACTCGTTATCACTTTTTACGAGACAATGTTGAGAGGAATGAGCTCGTGTTGATTTATTGCAAGTCTGAAGATCAAGTTGCGGACATCCTCACGAAGCCCTTGAGGTTTGAAGCATTTGTCAAGCTGAAGCACATGATGGGGATTGAAGACTTTACAGAATTAGGATTAATGGGGGATGTTGAAGTTAATCCTAATTCTAAAAGGATTTGAATTAGTTATCTTTAGGAATCGTAATCATACTAGGATTTGAGTTAGTTATCTCTAGAAATTACAGTCAAGTAATCGGCCTCTTCTTTATTTTTTTCTTTTCTTTTTCTCTTTTTTTTTCTCTTAGATACAAGGATGCATGAATGCCTATTTAAAGGCTTTACAAAGTGTTTCATAATAGAATTCTAGTATGACTATAATTCCTAGAGATAACTAACTCAAATCCTAGTATGATTCGATTCCTAAAGATAACTAATTCAAATACTTTTAGAATTAGGATTAACTTCAACAATTATAAATAGAATTTTGACTGCAACATTTGGTTGTAGATATGTTAGTCCAGTTATAAATAATAATTTTAATTCTAAGGTTCACTTAAAAACTTATGATGCGCGTAAGTATTGTCCACGTGTACAAAACAAAATGCAACTTACTTAGAACTTATGAGTAAAAGGTCATTAGGTGTTATGGCCCATTTAACTGCAATACTATTTAGAATTTATTGACTGCAACCGTACATTGCAAACCTTTTTTTTTTAAGGCTACAAAATTTTTGATTAATCAAACAACCCAAGGTTATGAAAGTGATGATGATGAACAACTGGAGATTCTAGTTTCAAGTATGGTCATTTGAGATCTGGGCCGCGATGGAATGAAACTTGAGTCACATAAAGTTCTAACCCTCATGAACTTGTTTTGGTACTCGTTACTTAAAATATTATCGAATCCTCTTACTCTATAACATTCGGTTGTCTTATGACAAGTCAGAAGTAAAATGAAAAAAAAAATACTACATTTCCTATCTCAAAAGCACAATTTACTTTGAGCGAAAATTCATTTATATGACAAATCAAGCAAACAATTCTAGAAGCGGAATACAATTAAGCACTCAACAAATACTCATGTAGAAACCATAATCTTCAAAGAATGATGTCAAGTTATACTAACTATATTTGAGTTGCATCCTTGAAAAGACAAGGAATCAGTTGACGAGTCATTGTGAAGGGATACTCCATAGTCATCGGCTGAAGCTGAGAGTAACAAACTAGTATGTTGGTTATCAATAGGGATAGGGAGTGAATTTGTTGTTTTGTCAGCCATTACGAGAAAAAGAAAATATTAGTAAAATTTCTAGATATAGTGTATTTATAAGAAACGTAAAAGGAGTAAAATATACAGTTTAATCTTCTATTGGAATGAAAATCACAGGAAAGATACAGTTGAAAATAATGTTAACAAGAGAGGAGGAGAAAAAATATACGATTAAATAATATTAGGTTGAACATAGGCCTGTCCAATTGGGCTTCGGCCCAGACCCGCCCCGATGTCCGGCCCGGGCCCGGGGAAGGCCCGGAAAATCCGGGCCCGGGTTCGGGTTGGGTTGGTGAAGCCCGACCAGACCACATTGTGATTATTAAATTTATATATTTTTAATATATATTTTATATTTTTTTATATATAATTATATTATGATATGGTCATTAATGTATACTTATCATTATTTCTAAGTGTATATGGTTTTTTAGGAAAATGGCCGTAGCCTCCTAGTCCTAAGTGTGTGTGTGTGTCTATATATATATATATATATATATATATATATATATATATATATATATATATATATATATATATATATATATATATATATATATATGAGATTTCTTAATTTGAAAAATTTTACACGACAGCGTCTTGAAAAGTTAATTCCCCCTCTCTCTCAATCAATCTCTCTCCCTATTAAAATAATCACCCCTTCTCTCATTCTTCTCTCTCTTCCCCAAAGAAACCAACAGCCTTGTGACCCCTTCTCTCATTCTTCTCTCTCTTCAAGAACCCAAGCCTTGTGCCAAAGCTCCGCCTCAGAGCTTCGCCCGACCCGACCCGAACCAAACCCCAAACACCGTCGCCCCAAACACCAAGCACGCCTCCCCACCCGACTCCATCTCCCTCTCTGCTTCGTGACCCACCCGACTCCATCTCCCTCCCTGGTTGTTGGCCGAGGCTTAGCCCAGCCAGACCAACTCAGACTCCGACCAACAGGCTCGATCCGGCCCCGGCGTGCGTGCGGCGTTTACGTGCGGTTGGATTTCCGCGGTTGATTTCATCCCAGACCCTCTCGTGACTCTCACGTTCACAAGAAATCCCGGCCTCACCTCTCTCCCCAAACCCACCTCCCGCGGACCCCCGCTCCCAAGAAATCCCGGCCTCACCTCTCTCCCCAAACCCTCCGCCCGTGAAATCCTATGAAATCCCTCTCTCGCCAGGAAACCCAAGCACCGCCGCCTCAAACGACTCCCTCTCTGCTTCGTGACCCGAAGCACGCTGCTGCGACCAACCGACTCCATCTCCCTCTCTGCTTCGTGACCGAATCAGCGCCGCCCGATCAACTCCGACTCCGACCAACTCCGACTCGACCCGACCCGGTCCCTCTGAGGTCCTCTCTAAACTCATTGCCATTTTTAGTTTTTAGTTTACTTCTAGAGAATATTTGTGGATTTTTAGTTTGATCTTCAAGCAAGATATGTTGCTAGAAATGAGGATAATTAACATGATTTAGTTTACGGTCTTGCAAAAATTAGATCTAGTGACTAGATTGAGAAGACTATTTTAGCGTTAAATAGTGGAGATCTGAAACTAATTTTCATAATCAAGAGATCGACTCTAATTTTCTAAGCATGAGGAACACATTGGTGAATTATAATTGAATTCTTTTTTTATTTTGCCGACCCTTTTATCGTATACTTCTCGAGTTTTATCGGCACATACCCCAATATTTGGTTCAAAATATTTTTGTGTATCTGATCGCATCCATATGCACCTATTTGCATATACAATCTGATTTTCCTGTGAAAGTATATATACATGTAGTCATATCGCTTCCCTATCCATGATTAGTAAACAAATATGAATTACCATAAATATCATACTCCATCTATTTGCACTCCTAGTTGAGTAGTAATCATATCGTAACTTCCCTAAGCTATCCGCCATATGTTTGCATCGCTAGTTGAGTAGGAGTCGATCAAAATGCCTTACCTTTGTCTGAACAAAATATTATTAGTTTCTAGTCTTGTGAAAATTCCGCTTGAGGATTGCAATGATATGGTAGTGTTTCCTTTTGCCAATTATTATTTTCAACTTCTATGGATATGCAAACTTCTCAGATCAGAGTCGTGGATCATGGAGTCATCTTCAAGCACTCGTGATGGATCAAGCAGCCATTGTGGAAGGAGGGCTATACTTATCCGAACTAAGACGAACCCTGGTCGATTGTTTTGGGATCGCAAATTGGAAAGTAAGTAATTGTGGATTCTTCAAATGGGTGTCGATGAAGAGGAGTTTGAAGGTTCAAAGGCGAGCTTGTTCGTGACGGGCGAAATGATGTTGCAAGTTTCAAGAGCCGTGTCAAGTGGAGAAGTGCGGAAAAGAGAAAGATTGAGATTGATATTATGGATTTGTTGAAGCTTGTTGTATTTGTTCTTTTATTTGGTATTTTTCTTGGATTTGTATTTGGTATTTTTATTGGGTTTGTGCTAAGTAGGGTGTAAGAATGTATTATTGGTTGAGTAAGATTTGTATTTGATATGATAAATGTGATTACGCTTCTACCGTTTTAGGGTGATTGAATCTGTATGCTCGAGGATTCTTTAATTTATGCACTCATCTAATTGTCATGCAAGTCGATGTCAAGGTGGATATCCGGGAAAGCCCTAAGAACAAAATGAAACCAAGTGTAAATGTGGGATTTACTAATAGCTTCCTCACATTTGTGGGTTTCTCATTTTACAATTCAAGTGATACTCTTGGGTTTCAATGCCTCCGAGAACATCAATTCAATGCATGCTCAATGCCTATTTTATGTTAATTGTCTATTGCCCTGCTTTGAACTTCTTTTATTGTCGCTATGTTTTGATAGTTTGCACATGAAGTCAACTGCATAAATGCATGCATAAAGCAAACTTGTCCTTGTTGAATATCAAATCTCTCAAGATAGTGTTTTGATGATAACAATTTATTCATATTATTATGCACTAACATATTTATGCAGATCTTCACATCAAATAATATGTACAAGTGAAGTGTTGGATGAGTCAAGGCAAAAGAAATAAAGAAGATATTCTTTGTAATGTACATTTCTATTTCTTTGCTTAGATTCAATTGTACAAGCCTTGATCACTCACATGCACACACACATATATCTTTAGAACACACTAACACATGCTTAGTGTGTGGATTAACAAAAGAAATCCCTTTGTTAATCAATAAAAGTTAAAGTTAAAGAATAAGTCTAAAAATATATAAGTTATATAATTTTAAGTATTTAGTAGTCGACTAGTAGCAATTATAGTCGACTATTCATCTTAGTGTGTTAAAATATAAGTTTGTTTTTCTAGGTATAGTAGACTAATCTTGAGTAATTAGACTAATCATAGATTTTAACGAGAATCTTGAGTTTGTCATTTCTGAGTTAATTCGACTAATGATAATAGTAGTCGACTAATGAATACTGAACAATTTTCGAAGCGTAAAATTACAGTTAGTCGACTAATACATATAGTAGTAGACTACTAAGATGCTTGTCTATCTGAGTGCGTGTAAACAGTTAGTCGACTAATATGAAATTGTAGTCGACTCTGAATCTGATTTTGACTCTTGGAATTTGAATTTTTGAACGTTTTTATCAGTTTATATCCGTTTCTTTGGTTTTAAATTGTGTCTTTTCAAGAGATATATATAAGCAAAAAACTTCAGAAAAAGATACACGAAATTCTTATGCATTGATCTAAAATTTTGATATTAAAAGAGAGTTCAAAAAGTTCAAAAGTCAAAAACTGTTCTTGCCATTGATTTTGTAAGGTTTCAAAATCATAGTGGAAAATCTCAAGCGGGATTTGCTTGGGGACTAGATGTACACCGGGGAGGTGGAACCAGTATAAATCTACTTTGCAATTTTTTATAAAACACTATTCACCCCTGTAGAGTCGAAAAAGTTTTGTTTGATTGACTTTGAGAAAAAGATTACAATCACACTCTCTCGATTACAGAGGAAGAGAAGATTGATTTGACTTCTCTTTTGTATGGGTTCTTGGTGGCGAAGAAGGCTTCACTCAATGCTCACGTAGAGATCCGCTTCCATTGTGATCGGCTAAAGTTGTTGATGATTGATGAAGAACTCAATCTCTCTTGCAGCGCAAGTCTTTGGAGTTTTCAAAAGTTCAAAAGTCCCTTCCTAATAGCCGCCACGCTATTTATTGGGCTTTAAGCATGTAACCATCATGCTAAAATTGTGGAAGCGTGGGTTAGTGGGCATAGCGATGCCCACCATTTAACACGTGTTTATCGTGGCTTCGTGGCCTTTGGCGTTGGTTTTCTTTGTTATGGCGAGCTGCGAGCCGTTAGGTGGCGAGCTTAGCTCTTCATTGTGGCGAACCTCGTTTGAATGGCGAGGTTCGCTACTTGGGTGAACCGGTTTGCTACGAGCCGTTTCTTGGCGAACCTCGGTTGGATGCATTTATGCATTTTGGTTGGATAGCGAGCCCATTTGCGTAGCGAACCTCGGATGAAATGGTTGGATGGCGAGCTTGCTGTAGCGAACCTCGTATAAATGTCGAGGTTCCTTTGTTGTGGCGAACCTCGTATAAATGTCGAGGTTCCTCGCTGTGGCGAACCTCGGTTGAATGGCGAGGTTCCTTTGCTGTAGGCGAACCTCGTTTGAATGGCGAGGTTCGCTGCTTGGCGAACCTCGTATAAATGTCGAGGTTCCTTTGTTGTGGCGAACCTCGGTTGAATGGCGAGGTTCGCTGCTTGGCGAACCTCGTTTGAATGGCGAGGTTCGCTGGCTGTGGCGAACCTCGTCTGAATGTCGAGCTTCGCTGCTTGGCGAACCTCGGTTGAATGTCGAGCTTCGCTGCTTGGCGAACCTCGGTTGAATGTCGAGCTTCGCTGCTTGGCGAACCTCGTTTGAATGTCGAGCTTCGCTGCTTGGCGAACCTCGTGCGAATGGAGAACCGCCAAATTTTGAAGTTGTGGGCGAGCCTCGCCAAACTTTGATCTTGTGGCGAGCCTCGTCAAACTTAAGTGTTGGGGCGAATCTCATCATATGATTGTTGAGCTTCGTTTCGTCGCGAGCCTCGTGTTATGATTGAACTCCGGCTCCCGTGCGAACCTCGTGTTGAGGTCGAGCCTCGTCTTGGCGAGTCTCGTTTTGAAGTTTGTATGGTCTAGCCTGCAGCCCTACCGGTGAGCCTCGCCTTGAAGCTTTAACAACTAGGATGCTCGTGACCCTCGCCTAGAGGATTTTTTTTGTCTACAAGACCCCTTCAAAGTTTTCGGACTTGAATCGGGTTGTGTAAGTGCGGAATACTTTGAATTTTTCTAACGGCTATTGGCGAACCGCTCCAACCTCGCCAGAGTTCGATATGAGGGCAAGGCCATGAACCTCGCACTCACCGACCCTTGGCGTTTAGTTTCGATTTTCTTTAAATCGCATCCCGCGTGGCAAATTAGGGATTAGACCCTTTCGAGTGACTTGTCACATCCCGGATCGTCCGAGATCTACATCGATGATCTCGTGAGAGACGGGCGTATCTCGGCCGTCGGTTGGGTTCTTGAGACCCTATATGGCAATGAGGCAGCAACTCCCCCCTGCTCATCTTCCTCAAGCCACAAATTTAGATCACGAAATCTTCCTTGGCCTTCGAAGCAATGGCCCCAAACCGCTCTTGGCAAAGGCAAAAAGCGTTGGGACTTGGCTCTGCTCCACCGTCCGCTTTCCGCGAGGTAAAAGTAAGAGCATCTTCGCCAAAACATGACTTTTAAGATCGCCATAGAGTTAATTTTACGACTTGATTTTCACTCGAGATGAGATTGCTCTCCAAGATCATATCTTTCTAAGCTGCGCCAGTGTTTTGATGAGCTTGCCTCATTTGGTTTGATAAACCTCATCGAGGTTCTTGATCTCGGATCCCCATAGGGTCTCTGTTTTGAAACTTCGCTTTGTTTGGCGAGGTTTGATTATTTTAGATGGCTTCGTTTGGTGAGTCGTCTTTTGAATGATGAGTCTTGTTTAGCGAGGCTCGTCTTCTTATGGGATGGGTCTCGTTTGGCGAGCTCGTTTTGGAGAGGTGAGTCACCGAGCTTCGCTTTCTTGTTTGGTGAGTCTCGTTTGGCGAGGCTGCTTTCTTGGATGAGCCTCGTTTGGCGAGGTTCGTTTGTCTGGCGAGTTAAGCCCATTGATGGCAGTTAGATGCGTTTGGCGAGGTTAGCTCTTGAGTGACTTTGTCCTTTTGAAGTGGCGATTTAAACCTCTCGAGACTAACTTCTTCTTCTCTTTTCTTTTGTGTAGTTGAGCATCCTTCTACCCCCATTCCTCAACGGGTTCTTTCGAGCAAATGGTGCTCAAGAAGCGGAACGATTTCCTCTCCCCTCTAAGTGAGCGTTCATTTGTGGACAGAGCTGAAGAGGAGTTGAGACTTCTTCTGAACCTTCAACATCCACCTTCGTTGGATTACGGATGCCCTTTGGAGTCGTGCTTAGGGACCCGATCGCAAAGCTTGTCTTTACGTTTGGAGATGATCGCGAAGATCGGATCTGTTGGACTTGGGTTCGCATAAGTGGCTCAGTGGTAAACTCACGCTACATGTTCTTGCACGCAATGGAGCGGGATTGCTCACCGACCTCCTTAAGAGCCGCTTCTAATCCTCGGAAGATGGTGGGATCTAACCCCTACTCAAGATGGAGTGATGTGTGGTCACTTCTCGGGGGTGGTGCAGTGGACCGCCATGGTCATCATGTAGCGGTCTACAACACGGGCTTTTCGGAGGAGCTTCTGTTGGCGAATCGGTGTCGCGTACCAAGCACTTGTGCGTGCTTTCCATAAAGGCGGAGGGGCAATTCCCGCCAAGGATTTCGGACTCTGGTTGGTCTCGATGGGGTTCTTCGAATGGTGGCCTCGCATCACTTGAATACATTCTAGAAGAGTATCGTGGCAATTGGAGAGGTTTGGCCTTAGGGCTCCTATCGTGGCAACTCAACCGGCTTGAGGAACAATTCTCAACAGTTCTTTGGGATTTTGGAATTGTATAATCCGATACTCATACCTTCTTCACTCCAGGCAATGAGTGGGGATTGCTTTGCGAGATGGCGAGGTTTACGGGCTACCTCATGGCGGTATCCGTGCGAGGAGTACATCCCGGTATAAAGAGTCGATGGATTTGGAAAAGATCACCCCAAGTAGTGGATACCTATTGGGAAGTGATGTGCCACTATTATATTTGCACATGTAGGCACGCGTCTTTGATAAGAAGGGGAAAAGTTCATTAGTCATAATGTTTGGGCCCACTACCTCTTTGAAGAATTTTGGGATGATAAGGAAGGTATTGTGGTGCCCCCGGTCCTCTTGAGGCGGTAAATTGTCGCGGCTTGTGTGACAACCTTCCACTTTCTTATGTGACTCCAGAGGCGAGCATGGCTTCCGGCCGGCGTTGACACTTATATTTATCGAGGCGGGGAGCGATTTCTTCCAAGGCGGTGCTAGCGGGCTACCTCATGTTGTGGCTCAAACACATTCGTCCTGCGGCGGCTTTGACCCACCGGCATCGAGGTGATTTTCCACTGCTTGCAGCAGCACCGCGAGTCAATATGCACTTCTTCCCGCCATGATTGCCGTATTCATTGCGACTTGCGGCGTCTTTGCTATGCCTTCGCCATGGTGTTGAGAACCCGAGGGTGGAATTACCATACGCCTATCTTATGGCGTGGTTCGTCATGCATTGCCCTACTCTCATGGGTACACCTTCTGCACATATAGAGGGACAAATTACTCCTTTCATCGGAGGCTAGAGAGCGTCGATTGGACCAAACATTACATGGCTTCGGTCTTGGTAGCTCTCGAGAGACTATAAGAGTTATTCTTTAATCGGTGCCTCCCTCATTTTCACGGGGTCACTATGGACAAGCTTTAGTGGATGAACCCAATGCTCGTGGTTATACCACTTTATCGGCAGGCGCTTCTTATGGCTCATGAGCATCCGTGGGGTATTTCATATGCCGTTTGGTCCTATATGCGTGTGGAGCCTTATCTACCTGTAAACCGCCCGTCAATTGGGTATGATCAACTATCGTCGGTAATCCCAATTCTCGACTTCAATCCGGCGGTTCGCGGCTTAATCGTGGGAGCGGGGCTTGTGCTGGCCGTTGGCGGTGCTCATTTTCTCTTCATAGCGAGACCCTCAATCCGGACGGACGTTATTGCATGCAAGTGGCATTGCATGGCAAACGCCAAATTCCGTGCTTCAACATCAACTCTTACGGGCTACGATTGATTGGGGCGTTATAGAAGGCCGGACTTCAGCGAGGCGCATTAGGGACTAAAGAGTATTTACCGCGCCGCGGATCTTTGGGCTGCTAAACCCCAAGTTGGTGTGGAGCACTCCGCCAATCCGACCCTCATGGGACCCGAGGAGCCATCCGCCAACCCACCCCACATGAGACCCGGCGGATATAGATGAGGCTCTAGATGAGTACGGTAGCAACATGCCTTCTTCTGCTGGTGTGGAAGAAACTCCCGGGGTTGAACCTGTATCAGAGGCACCTAGGGATTTCGCTCCTTTTGGAGAACCATCGGAATATATTCCAGAAGATCCTCTTGAAAGCTCTACCTCGCCCAGCCAGTCTGTTGGAGCTGTGCCCCAAGAAGCCACCCACACTTCAGAGCCTGGAGGAAGCCAAGCTTTGGTGCCAACAAATCAAGGGTCTAAAAGACCAGGGCCTCCTCGGACCAAGCGTGTAGTCAAGCGGGTGAGGAGAGAAGCCTTGATTGAAGCTGCCGCCAGCCTGAGCCCCATTACTGAAGGCCCTCCTGATGCTGCCAAGAGTATGCTTGATGATGCTGAAGAGTCTCCGGTGGTTCTTTGCTGTTTACGAGTAGAACCGGGGACCCAAGGCGATCTGGCAATCCACCTTGCGGTTGTGCCTAAGACCTCAGCGGCTTTGGTGTCGCCACCACCCCTTCAATTGATGTCACCAATCACGTCCCGGCTTGTCGAGTCGGGCTCAAATCCTACCTGGTGGTACCCCTCTTCTTTTGACTTGTCGAAAGACTACGGGTATCTATGATTCGCCATAATTTCCTCACCATCCTAAAAGAATCTCTGCTCAAGTGTTGGGCGTGGCGGGGACTTTCTTTTGGAATCAAAGGCGTTTTGGAACCCCTCACGGATGTGATCGCGAGCGACCAACTCTGACTCTGTTGCCTTACGAACCTATTTGGTACAAGCGAGGCCCTTTTCAACAAATGGCGAGCGGCGTGACCAATCTCTTCGCTCCATGATTGAGGACCGTGCTATGCATCTTAGGAGAATAAGAGATGATACCCATTTGAGCTCCAACGCCAAATGCTCGAAAAGCGGACTATTGGGAAGCTCTTTGCGGCGGCCAGCGCCTACGTATGATGAAAAGGGTTCTTTGGCGCCGAGCATAACCAACAACTCTGGTTGACTCCTATAAGGCCGCGCTTCGTCGATATTGGGCAAAATAGGCGCCCGAGTGGGCTAAGGCACTCTTGAGAAACATCGGACTCGATAGCTCAATGTACTGGCATGAGGCCGTGATGCAAAATGAATCGATGACACAGACCGGGCTGGCGTTCTTTGTGAGCCAAATGCTTGCAGGACGATGATCTTTACAAGCAGGCGACGGAGGAGGTCAAAGTCGCTCACCAGGAAACTATGGTCAAGATTGCTTCTGAGATCCGCCAAACTCTTGGGAACTTGTAACTCATGTACCCTTGATTTTGTTATAAAATTTCGACTTTGGAGTCCATTTAATGTTTTCTTGTGTCATTTATATCTGCAATTTGGAATTTTTAGCAAACCCCCAGCTATCAACGGACTTGGTATGTCTTTACGATTCTTGGATTTAGCTGACTAGCCATACTTTTCCCCTCAGTATGATGAGTTTTCGAGGAGGTTCTTTTAGGCTTAACGCTAAAATTTCCCCTCTATCCTTAGCCGTTCAAGGCGTTGGATTAAAAGATAAGGACAACTCATCTGGTAAACCACCCTCAGGAATAAAATAGTGTGGGAGTGATCAAATCATTCAATGACATAAAAGTGCCACGATCGTGACCAGAAAGGAATCAAGTTGTTCAGTGACATGAAAGTATAACAACCGTGATTGTGAACAAAGTCATTTAGAGGAATGACCATGTGGGAGTAGTTAAGTCATTGATGACATAAAAGTATAGCGGCGTGGTTGAAATAAAAGCACATCTCGTGGTAGGCTACCATCGGGAATAAAACCGTATAGGAGTGATCAAATCATTCAATGACATAAAAGTGCCACGATCGTGACGAGAAAGGAATCAAGTTGTTGATGACATGAAAGTATAACAACGTGATTGTGAACAAAGTCATTTAAGGAAATGACTCGTGGGGTTAGCGAGTGGTTGATGACATAAGAGTATAACGACTATAATTGGAATAGGAGCACATCACATAGTAGGCCACTATTCGGTGAGGGAGTTGATAGGGTGTATCACTTGGTTAACCACTATCTAACATAAAGTCACTCGGACAAGAGCGATATGGAAATGATCAGTCGTTGATGGCGTAGAAGTATAACGGCGTGATCGAAAACAATCACATTGCTGATGGTGTGAAAGTATGACCACCGTGATTAACATGAAGACACATCATTCGATAAATCAAAATTAGGTGACAGTAGTTGTTCACGGAATTGAAACATTGGCTCATCGTTGAGTAAGCCCATAAGGGATGATGAACATCATTGGTATGAATAACAAGCGTCGGAGAATTAGAATATTGGCATCACTTGGTAGGCCAAAGGTGGATATCGTAAAGATAAAATATTGACTTGGTAAGTCAATACTTAGAAACGATAAGATAATTGACTAGGGTAATATTTCTTGAGCTTACTGGTTGATAGGCATCATGATTTTGTCGCCTTCTTGATTGGTTAGGCGATGCGCTCCATTCGAGTAGACCGACTCCACTACTTAATGGTCCTTCCCATTTTGGTTCGAATTTCCCTTTCTTTTGGAATTCAAAATCATTGGGCGTGGACGGCCGATGCGAGTGCGTAGCCTTCGAAAATCACGACCGGACTTTCTTGTCAAATGCTTTAGAAATCGGTGCGGTTTAACTTCGATATCTTTGTTGAGCTTTGAGTCGATTTTCATCCGGCATTTCAAGTTCTTCAAAGTCGTCGATGATTTTCTTCGATCGTCATTCGGTGTTAAGCTACTGGTAGTGGCGAATTTGAATCTCCATCGGTAAAATAGCTTCACAACCATAAACTAAAGCATATGGGGTGGTACGTTGGTGTGCGAACCGTTGTATGCGGTAAACACATCCCAACTTATCATCCCAATCCTTCTTATTTGAAGAGACCATCTTGGTGAGGATCTTGATGATCGTCTTATTAAAAGCTTGACTTGTCCGTTTGCCTTGAGGATAATAAGCGGTTGATGCTAAATTCGGTTGAATTTATCCGATCGAAAGCGTGGCGTGACAAATTGTGGACCATTGTCGTGGACAACTGCCTTGGCACACCATATCGGTATATGGCGTGATGTTTGATAAATTTGATCACATCGATAGTCTTGACCATTCTCAATGGAATAGCTTCCGCCCATTTTGAGAAATAGTCGGTAATTGCCAATATGAAGCAGATGTCCTTTTGAAGAAGGCGGAGAAATGGGACCAACAATATCCATTCCCCGTTTCAAATGGCGGGATGTGGCGGTAGGATGCAAGTGTTCGGTGGTTGGTGAAGGTAATTAGCATGTATTTGGCATGCATGGCATCGTTTAGCGTGAGCCACGGCATCCCTTACCATTGTCGGCCAATAATAATAGAGTCTCGCCATGATCCCATAATTTAGGTCCGGCCGGTGTGCTCCACAAACACCGTCATGAGCTTCTTTCAAGACTTGCTCTGCTTCCTTAGTTGCCGGAACATCGAAGCGGTAACCCATCATATGACCTTCTATACAAAGTGCATGATGAATCATAGTAAAATCTTGATGCTTCGTCGATGAATTGACTCTCTTTCTTTTTGTCTTGGGTAATATCCCATGCAAGACATAATCGATGATTAGAACCGATCTAGTGTGCTTCAAATGACTTAGGTTAGTCTTATTTGCTTGGATCACAGCATATTTGGTCGAAATAGTTGCCGACTAGACACACTAACTGCTGAGTAGCATTCTCGGGCGAGGGCTAAGCGTAACTGCAAAGAGCGCCAGCATCGCATAAGTATTTTGCAAGCGGGGTACATGATCAATGTAAAAGCTTTCAAAGGTCGGCTAAAGCTATGGCAGGCATGATTAGGGATAAGGTCCTCGTGCGACTTCATACTCTCCTCTTAGTTGTTTAACGATTAGGCTGTGAATCCCCAAATGCTTCAAGATGTTTCACACCTATATGTTTGGCTATGTCGAGACCAATCAATAGCGCATTGTACTCTGCTCGTTATTGGTACATGGTTCGTGATAGCGACCGCGGCTCGTGGTATCCGCGTGGTTTTGGGGGATATCGGTACTACCCCTCGGCTTCGGGGAGTCATGGGTCGCTCTGCTGCTCAGTCAAAACGACTTGACCCTTCATGCATATACGAGGTTTGAAATGAATGTCGTGCTTGAGATAACAATGCCCATCTAGCCATTCGACCATTCAGCGTGCGGTGGGTCATGAATACCCGTGATAGGGTCAATTTTGGATATGACATGTATAGTGTCCCGCGAGATAGTGCGCATCTTTTGGATGGCGAAGACCAAAGCCAAACATTCCTTCAATGGGAGGATATCGATATTGACGGCCCGGCAGCCTCGAGGTAATAGGCGCACGTGCATTGTGGCCATTGTCGTCGTGCTAAAGACACCTAGCGCATACTGTATGCGGATGTAAATCGAAGGGCTTTCCGATTTAGGTGCAACTAACAGGGGGATTAGAAAGATATGTTTTGATCTCTTGAATGCCTTAGGCAATCTTCATCCCAAGCGAGCGATACACCTTTCTTCATGAGCTTGAGAATGGTTGACATTTCCACGATAAATTGGAAATGAATCTGCGAATGTAAGCCGCGCCCTTGGACCACGAAGCTCCCTAAGGCTTCTAGGGGTGGAAGTTCTGGATAGCTTTGATCTTGTCAGAATTGAGGCATTATACCATTTCTTTGACCACGAACCCTAAGAATTTACCACTTGACATCCCAGAGAAAGACTTGGTTGGGTTCATCTTCAAGCTGATGTGCCGCATTATCTCAAATGTTGTCTTCAAGTCATGCAAGTGATCACCTTTGTGGCGACTCTTAACTACTAAATCGTCGTAGCATTCCCTTGTTTTCGTAAATGTTTTGGGAAAATAGTGGTCATAACTACGTTGATGTAGCCAGCCAGCGTTTTTCAAGCGAAGGCATAAGCGTATAACGGTATATTCGGATGGTGTTGAGGCGGTGTGCTTTTCGTCATCGGGATGCATTTTGATCTGATTGTACCACGAGAAGCCATCCATAAAGACATCCTCTCGAATCCACATGTGTTGTCGATGATAATGTCGTAGTGGTAAAGGAAATCGTCTTTCGGACATGCGCATTTCGTCACCGGTAATCAGCGCCGCGGTCGGATCTGTCCATTTTTCTTTACCACGGGTACTATATTTGCTACCCGTCGGGATCGCGCACTTCGGATGAACCACGCTTTGATCGGCTTCTCGATTTCTTTCGATGGCTTTCATGACCTGAGGGGAAAATGCGTCGTTGTTGTTGTTACGGGTTTAGCTCGGCTTAATGTTAAGGCGATGCATGGCCACTTGAGGGTCTAAACCCGCATATCTTCATAACTCCATGCGAAGACATCGATATATTCTGTACCAGCGATAAGGCTCTCCTTTTCTTCAGTCAAACTATAAACATGAATATGGGTTTTGGATTAGATTAGTCCCCATATTTATTTGGATTATTTTGTCATCGATGGGTGGTTCCGTTGTTCAAAGCGATGTTCCCATTGCATTCCCAAATGTTGACTCATTGGATCCTCCAATAGCGTAAGAGATCATCTTCTTGGATCTCTATTGGATCGGTGAGGTCATATTGGCCATCAAGGACTTAAATTCATGTCCTATCTTGGCGTGAGAATCGAGGAAGTTGCTTGAAGATGAGTGATCGACTCACCCTCGGTCATAACATGCCATGATGCGGTGACTCATATCCCAACCCTTCTGAGTTTTATGATAGTAATCATCGGTGGCCTTAGGGACATAAGCGAGATCGGATGTTTTGATACCTTTTAGTAGTTTAGCCCTTCTTTGTGAAGGAAGTCATATCCCATTTTCTTCATCAGATGTTGCGTCGTGAAAATATGAAAATTGGGGTTCTTTTCTTTTGCTTGGGGTTGTTCCACCTCGACTTGCAATGGTTTGTTGACTGCCCAAAGATAATGTCTTTCGACCATTATTCCGGGCGGTATCACAAAACGCTTGTGAAGAATTAAAGTGCCTTTGAGTTGTCATAAATGACGATCGAATGGGCATGTGCAATCTGAGTTGAACATACAACCGTGGAAGAATTTCGACATCAAGTCGATATGACTTTTAACACCCGGCGTAAGCTAAATCATAATTTTCATTAAAATCGACTATGTCGTCATCGGGATCATTGGTCGATTACAAAGGGTTTTACATCATTGAAAACAACTCCTTGTTGGGACTCTATGTCGACTTCATTTCATTTGTCATAGTCCTCGATCGTGGTTCATCGGTTTGGCCTTCCTCAAGGTAGTGGGCGAATCAGTAAAATAATTCTCCACACCTTTGAATGGTTGCCTTTCGCGACCAATGTTTTAACCATCCCTTCTTCATCTACATACTTCATGCATTGATGCAGCGTAGATGGGACGATCAAATTTTCATGGATCGAGTTAGACCAAGAGCAAATTGTAAGATGTATCGCGTCGATGACATAGCGGGTAACATCGTCTTCAAGTCTCCTATTTGGCATTTGAGTTTGATCTTGCCCAAGGGGCGAAATTTGTAGCATTGAAGCCGTAGATGGTAGTCGGTTGTTGCTAACGGTCGGCGGTATCCCAAGATGTTGTATAATTCTCAATGGGATGATACTCAATGCGAGATCCGGTCAACTTGAGCTCGGTTGATTCGGACGAGATCCGATATAGCCCGATGAAGTACAACGGCCTATCGTGCTTTGGGTTCTTCACTTGCATGTCCTCGATGAAAAAGTAATGCAAGGTATTGGCCCTTTGAAGACGATGACATTGGGCACAAACTTCGCGTCCTTCCAGGAAATGGCGAGGCAGCTTCATTATCGCCGGCGCTTCTGTGAGCTTCTACAGTAGATTGAGAGACGCAAGAGCTCAAATAAAGTAATTCGGCCGGGATGTTGGAGAGTTGGGCTAACACGCCGAACCGAAAGGAGCCTTTGAAGTTTCAGGCATGTCCTTCCTGAGTGCTTTGTTGTAGCGGATCTCCCTTGTCTTGGACCCACCAACTGGCTCCTTTGCTGCTACATCGGGCGTTACCTCGGGGTACTCCCTTAGGAACTCTTTTCCGCCTCGGGTGTGGCGGCAGTGCGGATGTGCGGCCAGGCGGTTTGTTGCTCGGTAGAGTCATTGACTCGCTCCTTTTCCGGCGCAGCAGAGGTGGCGTTACAAGACTTCCCTTTCGACTTTGAAAAAGTCCATTGTTCATCTGATAACAAGTCAGGATGAACCCACATAATTTCGCCTTTCGGCGTAGTGTAAGGGACCATACCTTGTGCCCGCCTCACGGAGATCAAAGTTCACAACTTTGGCTTCGCTGATGGATCGGTTTTACCGTCACGCGCGGAATTCCGCAAAATCGCCAAATTGGAGGGCGACCATGTTTCTGGAACACCTTCTTTTGATCCTCCTTGAGTCATAACACACTTCTAGCAACACGGATCTTGTCCTTCAATATGTAACATGACCCGTCGGATGGTGTACCATTCGATGGTACATCTGATATTTTGGATCATCCGTCCTTGAAGCTTCCTCGGCTTCTTTATTTAGGAAGCGTGATCTTGTTCATTTTAAGTAAAGTTTTGAGGATTGGGATAACACGGTCATCCTTAAAATCATACTTCTTCGGGGCCGGTTTGTCGAAGCGTTTGATTTACGCTTGAAGGATCTTGAAGTAGGTTGGGCTTCCATGACTAGAGTCTCCTTCCCCTTGATTGCTTTTGAGGAGTAAAATTATTGGTTACCCCTTTTTAGGGCCGAGAGTCACGAGGTTCCTCGCCTCGATCCTCTTAATCATGTTTTCAACTTGTTCGCTTTGCTCACCAATTCTTTCCAAGAGTATGCCTCAACCGCACCCATCTTAGAAAGTATGTTGATCGAGAGGTTGGCTCTACATCCGATGAATGTAAGCTTCGAGGCTGGTCAGGAGTGCAAAACGGTTCGAATAAACGGCGAGCGTGGCGACTCCGTCTTCTTTTGCTTTTCGACCCGACAAAGTGGCCATAGACACCTCGTCATCATCGAAAAATCGGGCCATAAAGAGTCTTTGCGATCTTTCCAAGAGTTGATAGAACCGGGCTCTAACGCCGGAACCACTTTCGGCGACTCTCTTAAAGTGCTAATGAATAATCGGGTCATAATAGGATCATTACCGTTATATGCCGGTTGCTTGGAAGTAGTAGATGTGTTGTGACGGAGAACTTTTTCCGTCGAACTGCACCAGATTAAGCGGCTTGAATTTCGGAGGATATGGGACATCGTCCCATTCTATAGGATATGGCCTCGCCACCCCCAGCTCCTTAGATTGTCCTTGGAGTTTCAGAGCATCCAGCTGCTTTTGGAAATCCCGCAACACATGATCTTGCTCTTTTGTACGCGGGTTCGATTCCGCTTCAGATGACATCGAATGGACATCGTGATTCCTCTCGTAGTCTTCTTGCTTCGATTTGGATCCTCCTTCGTCCATCTTTTTCTTGCCCACAAGTTTCTCCATCATCATCTCTAAACGCCTGATAGATTCTTGTTGTGCAAGAATAGTAGCTTGTTGCTCTTCTATTCTTCGTGTCATCTCTTCCTCTCGTTCGGCCATGAGGACAGCAGTCACTTTAATCGGTGTTGAAGGTTGAGGCGTAGCAATGCGAGTTCTCATGTTCTTGAAGTACCCCGACCAATTGGCTATAGTCAAGCGGGATTGGCGGCTCGATGCGAGCGGGTGCTTCGATAGGCGCCTTGGCTATTGATTAACGCACCTCGTAACCCCGGGGAATATTCGGGGTCCGACGACTCCGGACTTCCTGTTGGGGTCTTGCTCCTGCCTCTCCCAACCATGTTGATAGTCACTCCATGACCATCGCGTTGCCCGCTTTTATGGTGGAATCGTCTTCGTGCGGTTGGCCAGGTCGGACAACGCTCAAAAGCGAAACGATCGTCGATGAACATTGGCGCATGGCGAAATAAGCTTCTCCGGCAACAATGAGATTGCATATGACTAGCATCCGTTTTGCGGTGAGGTAATCACGAGATCAATAGTGGGTGTACCCCGATTGATTAGAAGAGCGAGCCTCATATGAGAGCTTCTGGATCGAGTTTGGCGAACTGGCGAGGTTGCCATTTCCTTTGATTTTGGCGAGGTTATTTACGTTGCGAGTTAGATCTGTTTAGAGGAGACCTCATGTTGGCGAAGTTCATTGTTTGGACGAGGTTCATCCCTTTAAAGGGACCTCATGTTCTTGGCGAGGTTAAGCCATTCAAGCGAGTTAGTCCTTCAAGGGGACCTCACGATGTAAGCGAGGTTAAGCGCTTGGGCCGAGCTCGTTCCTTTTGAGGGGACCTCGCGTTGTGGCGAGGAGTTAGCGGCAAGCCGGCGAGCGAGGTTCGCCACTTGGACTAAGCGAGCGAGGTTGCCACTTGGACTAGGCTTCGCGGCGGGGAAGCGGCGTTCGTCTTGTAGGCGAGGTTAGCGATTGAGGCGACCGTCTTGTTTTGAATGAACCCCGATGATGACGAGGTTCGCTTATTTTCTTCGACGATAGTGGAATCCGTCCAGCGAGACCAAGCTTCGAGCGTCGTGAGCTTGGTTATTACATCGGCCGGCGTTATGCGGCGTCTCGAGTGGACCATTAGAAGGTCGGTCTTCTCCACCGAGCGGCGAGGCGCTAGAAGCCAAAACTTGGCTAACATCATCGAAGTGGACTTGGGTTGCTTAACAACCCATTTCTTAGCCGTTGGTTGACTTTTGAAGCCTTGTCTTTGAGACGGTGATTGTCGAGGTTCACTCGAGAGATTTAGAAGCCGCGGGGGCTGAAGTCTCATCACGAGACTTCGGCGACACTAGCGTGTCTTCAGCTAGATCTTGAGGAAAGAAATTCCTCGTACTTACTTTGATCAAATTCGATGACCAAGGTTTGAACCTCGGTTCCAACGCCAACCTTATCGATTAATACCACCAGGTTCGTCGGAATGAGCGGTTGCTCCATTGTGGTAATTGCCATCTTACGTAGAGTCGAAAAAGTTTTGTTTGATTGACTTTGAGAAAAAGATTACAATCACACTCTCGATTCTGAGAGGAAGAAGATTGATTTGACTTCTCTTTTGTATGGGTTCTGGTGGCGAAGAAGGCTTCACTCAATGCTCACGTAGAGATCCGCTTTCGTTGTGTCGGCCAAAGTTGTTGATGATTGATGAAGAACTCAATCTCTCTTGGCGCAAGTCTTTGGAGTTTTCAAAAGTTCAAAAGTCCCTTCCTAATAGGCTCGTATTTATTGGGCTTTAAGCATGTAACCATCATGCTAAAATTGTGGAAGCGTGGGTTAGTGGGCATAACCGATGCCCACCATTTAACCCGTGTTTATCGTTAACTTCGTGGCCTTCCATGGCCGTTGGTTTTCTTTGTTATGGTGCGAGCCGTTAGGTGGCGAACTTGGCTCTTCATGGTGGCTGAACCTTGATTGAATGGCGAGGTTAAGCTACTTGGTGAACCGGTTTGCTAGCGAGCCGTTGCTTGGCGAACCTCGGTGGATGCATTTATGCATTTTGGTTGGATAGCGAGCTTACTGCGTGAGCGAACCTCGGATGAAATGGTTGGATGGCGACCCATTGTGGCGAACTTCAGTTGAATGTCGAGGTTCGCTGCTGTAAGCGAATCTCGTATAAATGTCGAGGTTCACTGCTGTAGGCGAACCTCGGTTGAATGGCGGGGTTCACTGCTGTAGGCTAACCTCGGTTGAATGGCGAGGTTCCGCTGGCGTAGGCGAACCTCGTATAAATGTCGAGGTTCCTTTGTTGTGGCGAACCTCGGTTGAATGGCGAGGTTCCGCTGTAAATGAACCTCGTTTGAATGGCGAGGTTCAACTGCTGTGGCGAACCTCGTATAAATGTCGAGGTTCCTTTGTTGTGAACCTCGGTTGAATGGCGAGGTTCGCTGTGTGAAGCGAACCTCGTCTGAAGGGAGAGCTTCGTTACTTGGGCGAACCTCGTCTGACAAGAGGGCTTCGCTGCTTGGCGAACCTCGTCTGAATGGAGAACTTCGCCAAATTTTGAAGTTGTGGGCGAGCCTCGCCAAACTTTGGACGTCTTGTAGAGCCTCGTCAAACTTAAGTGTTGGGGCTAATCTCATCATATGATTGTTGAGCTTCGTTTCGTCGCGAGCCTCGTGTTATGATTGAACTCGGCTCCCGTCGCGAACCTGCGTGTTGAGTCGAGCCTGCGTCTTGGCGAGTCACCGTTTTGAAGTTTGTATGGTCTAGCCTCGCCCTACCAGTGAGCCTGCGCCTTGAAGCTTTAACAACTAGGGTGCTCGTGACCCGCCTAGAGGATTTTTATCTACAACCCCTCTAGTGTTTCATTGAGTTAGATCAGCGATCCTGATCCTGTTGAGAAGTGCGCTTCACATTCATGTCCTTTGGAGTTAATCAACATTGGATTATACACTGTAAATATTCAAAAGAAGTATTACAAATTGATGTACTTCAGATAATGTATCCAATATCAAACATTACAAGAAAGTTTAACATGTTAAACTAATATCGTGAAAGAATGGATCAAATAATTACAAACAAAAGGACACTCTCGAAATAGTTAAATCTCAATTCACAGGTGTTTCAAGAGGCATATTTGCTATGAAGTTTCCTCTTGTGAAAACAGTCCTCCTATGATTCAGCACCCTTACTGCTCCTACCAACCTCCAAAGCACCCAAAAAATGGGGTGACCGGCTTCATACCTTGGATAATTGACCAACCTGAAAATGATACCTTGCTGCAAATATGGACTAAAACCAAGAGGTTATATCTCAAACAAAAGATAATGATATCACAGACGGGATGTATATATGTAGCAAGAACAAACATACCTTCTGCAAATACTTACTTGGTTAAAAGCACAACATTGACACCAAATTGATGTTACTATAAGGCACAAACACACCAAAAACTTTGCAATTTATATAAACAAACCAATCGGTACCTTTAACACGAGTACAAACTAACAATTAAAATGCTCAAAAGGATACCACGGTGACATTTCACAATCATGAAAACATACAATGTCGAGGAAAAAGTGTCATAAGCGACAAACACTCGGTAAGTATACAAACAACCTGACTGAGAGTTTTAACCAAATAACTGATAAACTTCATTGGTTGGCGAACCTTGATTGAATGGCGAGGTTAAGCTACTTGGGTGAACCGGTTTGCTAACGAGCCGTTGCTTGGCGAACCTCGGTGGATGCATTTATGCATTTTGGTTGGATAGCGACTTATTTCTGTAGAGCGAACCTCGGATGAAATGGTTGGATGGCGAGCCCAGCTCTTGTAGCGAACTTCGGTTGAATGTCGAGTTCAGCTGGCGTGCTTGAATCTCGGTTATAAATGTCGAGGTTCCCTGGCTGTAAGCGAACCGGTTAATGGCGGGTTCAGCTGGCGTAGAACCTCGTTTAAATGAGGTTCCCGCTGCGTAAGCGAACCTCGTATAAATGTCGAGGTTCACCGCCGTAGCGAACCTCGGTTGAATGGCGAGGTTCATTCGCTGGCGCAAGAACCTCGTTTGAATGGCGAGGTTCCGCTGTGGCGAACCTCGTATAAATGTCGAGGTTCACCGCCGTAGCGAACCTCGGTTGAATGGCGAGGTTCAGCTGCGTAAGCGAACCTCGTCGAAGGAGCCGTTACTTGGCGAACCTCGTCGACAAGAGGCCGCTGCTTGGCGAACCTCGTCGAATGGAGAACTTAGCCAAATTTTGAAGTTGTGGGCGAGCCTGCCAAACTTTGATCTTGTAGAGAGCCTCGTCAAACTTAAGTGTTGGGGGCGAATCTCATCATATTTGTTGAGCTTCGTTTCGTCGCGAGCCTCGTGTTATGATTGAACTCCGGCTCCTCGTGCGAACCTCGTGTTGAGGTCGAGCCTGTCTTGGCGAGTCTCGTTTTGAAGTTTGTATGGTCTAGCCTCGCCACGTGAGCCTGCATGAAGCTTTAACAACTAGGGTGCGTTGACCCTCGCCTAGAGGATTTTTGTTGTCTACAACCCCCTCTAGTGTTTCATTGAGTTAGATCAGCGATCCTCTGATCCTCGGTGAGAAGTGCTTCACATTCATGTCCTTTGGGTTAATCAACATTGGATTATACACTGTAAATATTCAAAAAGTATTACAAATTGATGTACTTCAGATAATGTATCCAATATCAAACATTACAAGAAAGTTTAACATGTTAAACTAATATCGAGGAAAGAATGGATCAAATAATTACAAACAAAAGGACACTCTCGAAATAGTTAAATCTCAATTTCACGGTGTTTCAAGAGGCATATTTGCTATGAAGTTTCCTCTTGTGAAAACAGTCCTCCTATGATTCTGCGGCACCCTTACTGCTCCTACCAACCTCCAAAGCACCCAAAAAATGGCCCGGACTTCGGCTTCATACCTTGGATAATTGACCAACCGAAAATGATACCTTGCTGCAAATATGGACTAAAACCAAGAGGTTATATCTCGAAACAAAAGATAATGATATCACGGACGGGATGTATATATGTAGCAAGAACAAACATACCTTCTGCAAATACTTACTTGGTTAAAAGCACAACATTGACACCAAATTGATGTTACTATAAGGCACAAACACACCTGAAAACTTTGCAATTTATATAAACAAACCAATCGGTACCTTTAACCTGAGTACAAACTAACAATTAAAATGCTCAAAAGGATACCACAGTGACATTTCACAATCATGAAAACATACAATGTCGTAACCCAAAGTGTCATAAACAAAGAAACACTCCAAGAAGTATACAAACAACATGTACTCGAGAGTTTTAACCAAATAACACCGATAAAACTAACAATGCATTGAGACGGACATAAAACTAACAACATGCATTAACCGAATATATTGTGCTTCTAGTGGAACATTTTAAATTTCAAACCCTTCTCACCAATAGTGATATGGTTTGCTCAACCTTGATCAAACTTCATGCAAACGTGAGAACTTCATCTATATTAAAAATTAAAAACAAAGTGCTTCAAAGACATTAAAAAATCACGCTATATTAAAAAAAGGGCAATGTACAAGTTATTTCAGATGTATTAAACATTACCTTCCTCAAAGGAATCTTCTAAATCATCGGGCTTCATCAATATTATCTTGTTCCATTGAGTCACTAAAAAGTGATATGATAGCAAGACATATTTAAGATCATTGCACCAACTTAAAAAGTTTAAAAATAATAGCATTAGTATTACTAAAACAAATGATACACTACCTTGATAACTTTAGAGGGCAATTTCTACTATCATGATTTTGTCCTCGCTTTCCACTAAATTGCATTTCCTAGGCGAATTGCGGATCTCCCTCGATGGCTTTAACCTCTTCCCTTTAGGCCTTCCTTTTTCTTGCTTGACTTGGTTCATGAACTATATCTTGAGAACACTCGCATTCATATAATGTTCTTCCACATCTTGTCCAATTTCTTCATCATTGATGAGTTTCAAACGTTGTACCTTATTAATAGTATCCATCATCATTTCGCATTAATTCATATGCATCATTAGAAGATAGCCCCTCTTGACCATTTCATTAGCTAAGCAATTTAGTTCACTAAAGCGAAGCAAAATTAATTGTGGCATTATCTCCAATAATATTACCATCTCTAAGAACAACCCTTTTTCGACATTTCGCACCATCTTTTTAGAATATATTGCTCGGTAACTCACTATGATTGGTAATTTTAAGATATGCCAAGATATGCCGGCATGGAATGCCCTTGAATTCAAACATGAGACACGAACGGACCATTTTAGTTATTTTGCAATATATAATATGTCTCAATCTTTCATCATGACCACAAAATTCAATTTGAAAGTACTTTCTCTTTCATTTTCTTTTACCGACTCAATGTTATCTGATAGCTAGAGTTAAGCTCGTCTTGAAAAATATAAAAGATTTTTTCGTGTAGATTTGGGCTATTTGTTTTCCATTGACCACAAAGTCTTCAATTTTGGCTTTTTCTCCAGCGTGCAATGATCTTCTTTAAGCTCCCCTCTCTTTGTCTGCAAGACCCTCTGAAGATGATCGAAATCATGAAGTGAATTTTTCCTTGATACATGCATTTTTAGCAAAGCATTCATCCCTTCACTTCTTTGACTGCTAGACATCCCGGCCCAAAAATATTGTTTATGATAAACCGGAGCCCATTTTTCACGAATTTCATAGATATCCCTTAGCCAATCATTCGCTTCCAATCCATTTTTCTTAAGAATTGAAACCCAATTCTCTTCAAAAGAGCTAGCGGTCGGAATCCCAAATATTTTCTTTGAAAGATTTCATAAATTCCGTTCTATAAGCCAATTTACCCAACTTCTCCGGAACTTTGTCCAAGATATGCCAAATGCAAAACCTGTGCCGAATTTCTGGAAAAACCATTTCAATTGCCTTGCATATGCCAAGACATTGATCTGTAATCATGCCCGAAGGAGGATGACCCATTGCTTCAATCCATTTGTTAAACAACCATACGAAAGACTTCGCCTCTTCGTTTGGGATTAAGCCACATCCTAAAAAAATACTTTGCCAATGGTGATTTATGCCTACAAACGGCACAAATACCAAGCCATATTGATTTGTGTTATGCGTGGCATCGAAGGAGACAACATCGCCAAAGTGTTGAAAATTCATTCTAGCAATGCCATCCACCCAAAAACAATGAGTTAAGCGCTTCTCTTCATCAACTTCATAAACATAATAAAATGAAGGATTCTTCTCTTGTTCCGACTTGAAATGATCCAACATCATTTGTGCATCATGACCGCGCCTCTCCTCTCTCAAATCTCTTTCATAATTTCTCACATCAGTCTCAATGCATCCAATTCTATTAAAACCTCCGCTAGAGTTTTCAAAGAAGGCCATTTGCTTGTTTGTTGGAATGTTCACCTCTCCAAACTGCTTTATCAATGTCTTCTTCGCACTTGTTACCTCGGTTTCCCCTTAGAAAATGTGTTCTACGGTGAAGTAATTGTATGATTATGTTCTTCCAGAACTTGTAGACACTCCATATGCCATGTTTTTGTCTAGGCGAATCAAGGCCTTACAATTTGTTCTTATTGTACCACATCGTCAATTTCCAACGATTTGCTCTTTAACACTCCTTCTTTCGAACAAACATAACTTCGCAAATTAATTCTTTATCCTTCCCATAATTTGTTGTGCTTTTACGGATATCAAAACCTCGACCTTTCCGTAATTTCAGAGAATTTTTCACGTCTTCTAAATTACGAAAAGTCATTCCTATTTTTGGTTTTAAGTGCTCATCAACAATTGGCACAACTAAGTTATCTAAGCGAGATTTGTTTATCAACAACATGGGAGCAACCATCTTCGGTTTCCATTGAATTGCAACATCAATATGCAAAATTTATATTTAGAAAAAATACATTTATATATACAAACAAAAAGTCATCAAAGAACACTCGTACAAAAATAAACCCCTAAGATCGACAATATTCTCTAAAAATCCCATTTAAAGAGGACGGACATAAATCAATGTATACAATATCTTCATTAACTCATTCTCTTATTCAACAAATGAAACTTCTATTCGGACTAAACTCTTGAATGAGCTCCATAGTCATACAGCCATCATTATGCAAGCATTCTCAAAATTGAAATTCTACATTTTCGCTTCATAGTCGGAGCAATATTCTCTAAAAATCCCATCTTAAGAGGGCAGTCATAAATCCAACATTATTCTCCAAAACCCCTAAGATCGCGACAATCTAATCTCAAAAATTTCAAGATCAAACGAAAATCCAAAATATTCTCTAAAAAGCCCTAAAAATTTCAAGATCAAACAAAAATCAAAAATGTCGGTGAGTTTAGAAAAGACCTCGCACATGGCACTGGTCGAGGATCAGTCGGAGTTGGTGTGGTGCCAGACCCTGAAACGAGGGAGGGAGATGGTCGAGGTGGAGTCCTGGCGAGAGGAGAGTCGGGTTTGGGGGCGGTGCTTGGTGTTTGGGGCCGGTGTTTGGGGGTTTGGTTCGGTCGGGTTCGGTCTGTGGCCGAGCTTCGGGAGGCTGAGTTTCTGCTGTTTGGGTTCTTTGGGGAAGAGAGAGAAGAATGAGAGGGGGTGCTAGCGTTTGGTTTCTTTAGGGAAGAGAGAGAAGAGAGAGAAGGGGTGATTATTTTAATAGGGAAGAGATTGATTGGAGAGGGGAATTAACTTTTCGACGCGTTCTTTGTCAAAATTTTCGCAGAAAAATCTCTATATATATATATATATATATATATATATATATATATATATATATATATATATATATATATATATATATATATATATATATATATATATATAATAATAATGTATATGAGGGTGAAAGTTTTTTATTAAATGAGCTACCAAAGATAAAGTGGTGAGGTCCACATTTTGATGTGACTAGCAGGTGGGTCTCACCACATGATTATCTCTAGTGCTTATTTAGCAAAATGAGCCACTCATATACATTATTTCATATATATATATATATATATATATATATATATATATATATATATATATATATATATATATATATATATATATATATATATATATAACAAATCTCCTATAAACTTAAGTTTATAGGAATAGTATACACCAACTTTTTTATCCATTGATGTTGCCTTTAGATTTGTGCCATCAAGAGATGCAAAATCTCAAAATGGGCTTCATATTTTCATGGATCCCAAGGCAACATCAATGAATAGAAAAGTTAGTGTATGACTATTCCCAATAAACTTAAGTTTATAGAGATATATATATATATATATATATATATATATATATATATATATATATATATATATATATATATATATATATATATATATATATATATATATATATATATATATATATATACAAGAGCTCTATAAACTTAAGTTAATAGGAGGTGTCTATCAACTTTATATTCATTGATCTTGCCTTGAGATCCGTAAAATCAAGATGCACACAAATTTAGTGGGCTTTATATCTTTCACGGATCCCAGGCAACATCAATGGATAGAAAAGTCTGAGGATGACTATTCCTATCAACTTAAGTTTATAGGAGCTTATATATATATATATGAAGCTCTTATAAACTTAAGTTGATAGGGAGGAGTGTCCACCAACTTTTATATCTATTGATCTTGCCTTGGGATCCGTGAAATCAAGATATGCACAAATCTCAAAGGTGGGCTTTATATCTTTCACGGATCCCAAGCAACATCAATGGATAGAAAAGTTGGTGGATATTATTCCCTATCAACTTAAGTTTATAGGAGACTTGCTATATATATATATATATATATATATATATATATATATATATATATATATATATATATATATATATATATATATATATATATATATACTCTTATCACGATATAGATACTAAGATATAAGTATATATATAGTAGTTATAAGTATACTTATATGTGTACATTATAAACTTATAGCTATATAAGTATATTTTATATAGGTACATAAGTATAATTATATATAAGTATATTGCAT